>JAJTUV010000002.1:1200000-1627500 GCA_021653895.1 Mastomys natalensis | reverse complement strand
TTAGTTTAACATAACCAATATTTATTAATCATTCATTGTCCAACACAATTGGAACAAATTCTGCTTCACAAACATCATCTTGAAATTCAAGGGTTTTTTTTTTTCTTGTCTTTCTGATGCCACCATTCAACTTATGAATAACAAGGTTAACTAAGGGGGATAAGCATTATAATTACACTTAGAATTTTTATGGATCAGACCTATAAATAGAATAGATCACTGCTTGATTATCCTGTTCCAAATTCAGCCCAGAGCCCAGATTTCCTGAAGGAAGCTGCCAAATGTGCTTTATCTGTGTACCCAAGAGGAAAATGAAATACGTGTAATGAGCACACAGCAAGCCTCGGGTTTAAAACCTCACAATTGTCTCAGTCTCTTTTTTAGTACTTGTGGGCCATGCTATCTCTTAGAGTACTTCATCTGTTAAATGGTGATACAGGAAATTCTATCACAAATTGCTTTCTTGCAGAGAATTATTAACCCGACAATTAGCAAGGACAGAATGAAAATATTTCTGTAAGAATCGACTGTGGGAACTAATTTTCCTTCTCTTTCTTGCAAATAAAAAATGAGTCCTATTTACTATTCTTACAATAGAATGTCTGGTGTTTGTCAGTAACAAAGACATTGAAATTTCTTTGCTCCTTTAACCTTAAGTTTTAATTATTGTGCTAGTACAAGATAATATTAAATCTTTCATTTGATTTCTAAATAATTTTATAAGAACTAGACATAGTGCCAACCTCTACAGGACATGCACAATGAACAATAAACATGATCGGACTGAGTGACTGATAGCTACCTGTTCTTTTACTAATACAGTCTGGTAGTCTCCACTGAGGGTTTACATTACTCCCAGGAGATAGTTTTGACTACTCCAAGGGAATGGTACAAGCAGCTAATGGTTATATGCCAAAGCAATAGAAAATATCACAGTGCACAGGAGAGAACACACAGCAGACTTGTGTCCCCGCCAACAATAGTGGTGAGAAAACAATGACCCACACTAACTAGCAAACAAGATTCCATTTCCTCTTGTGTTTGAAAAACTACTGAAGAGAGTCAACTAACCAGGGTGCATAGGGGCAGCAATCATGGAGCCTGCAAGGGTCTGTGCTAGGTCCTCTGCATACATGCTGTGGTTGTTTAGCATCTGGACTTTACGGGACTTTTAACAGTGGGTGTAGGGTGCCTCTGACTTTTTTATCTGTTCTTAGGACCCTTATCCTCCTACTGGGTTGGCTAGTCCAGCCTTGATATGAGGACTTGTGCCTTGTCTTATTTCATCTTATGCTGTGTTCAATTGCTATCCCTGGAAGCCCTGTTCTTTTCTGAAGGGAAATGGAGCTGTGATCTGCAGGAAAGAGGAGGGTGGGGAGGATGACAGAAATGAAGGGGTGGGAGCTGTGGCTGAGGGATATATTATATGACAGAAGACTAAATAAAAGAAAAGATAAAAGAAAAATATTGAAGATTGTTCTTTCACAAAACTGAGGTATAAAAAAGGAAGTAGGGCCCATTAGGACAGGGGTTCTCTCAGTCTTCCTAATGCTGCAACCCTTTAGCACAGTTTCTCATGTTGCGGTGAGCCCCAACCATAAACTTATTTGTTACTACTTCTTAACTGTAATTTTGCTACTGTTATGAATCATATTGTAAATATCCAATATTCAGAATATCTCAAATGCAGCCCCCAAGGGGTCAAAGGCCACAGATTGAGAACCAGCTGGAATCAGGAGTTCTCAGGTGATCGTGATAGCATTTTCCAAAATGCAGCATGTCCAGACCTCCAGAGGCAGAGAAGAAGACAGAGGCTTTAAAGGTGAGTCTCCCGGATAAATATAACAGATAAGGTGACTATGAACCTATTAATAGTGACTTCAAAGTTCTATGAGTTCCTTAAAGATAGGAACAGGGAAAAGAAAAGCTAAGTAACTAAAACCATAGGCAATTATCTTCTCCAAGCTGTGCTGGATGAGAATGAGGACAGTACACAGCAAAACACATGGTGGCAGATGTATAAATTACCCTTAGATTTCATAGCCTTACGGTACAGACATTTAGAAGGCATGATGAACAATACTGTTAGGCTCTGGAGAGGTGTATGCATAAATGAACCTAGGTATGGAGGCAGCAAGAACGGATGAATAAGATGGTTAAATTGTCATCCTTTGTCTTAAGAAATTAGTGGAGAATATTTTAAAGACAGAAAATAAATAATAATGTAAGCATACTCCTTAGGTATATGGAGCATATGACAGTGGAAACTAAGATAAAATTGATTGCTTCTCTAGAGGTAGAAATTGGAAAGAGGGAGTAAGTGGGTGAGGATACTTGGTTTTCAGTATAACCTAAACATTACCACTTAACTTCCAAAACCATGAGCATACATTACTTTTGATAAAAGCAAAGTAGGTTTTATAAAAGCTATGGCACAATAAATCAATTTTCAGGCACTACAATGATTTAATCTTCAGGGAAGCCTTTTGTTATGTATAAATTACAGTTGAGAAAACCATTATAGCAGATGCTAAAGGTATTAATAACTGATGCTAAGGCATATGCAGGGACTTGACTTTGCTCCTGACCACCTATGACCAACATCACAGAGACCCCTCATGTCACCTTTGCTACCCAGTGGCTTATGAAGAAGGGAGGCATAGCTTCTGCTGATCATTCAGCAAGCCTTCACACACTGTAAACCATGTTGGACAGGCACCTTGTCCTGAGTATGTGTGGTGTGCAGTAGTGCTGAATGTCCTGGACAACAAGAGCTAGCTGTGATTCAAAACACTTTCTTGAAAGAAAACAGGAAGACCTCTGACCCAGGCAGTATCTCAGGTAAATATGAAATACCCATGATGTCTGCTGGTAGAAGCTGTAATCCTGATGCTGGCTTCCAGACTTATACTACTCAGACCTTTGATGGGCCATTGACAAGGACACCAAACAGCTAGAGATTGACATCACTAATCCGAAGAAATCCCTCGTTTTGACGTCTGAAATGATCTCCAAAACTTGCAAAGGACTTTATAGGACTTGATTTACTCTTCTACAATAGAAAAAACTGTGTACAGCTCTTGCTGTGTACAGCCCTTAAAGAAGAATGTTGCCCTTACATAGACAAGACAGGGATGGTTAAACAGAACATGAAAAAGGTCAGAGAAGGCCCAGAGAAAAGATAGAGAGAGAAAGAGAAAGAGAAAGATGAGAGCTGGTACAAGGACTGTTTTTCAACCTCTTCGTGGTTGTCAACCCCACTTCCTCCCATCTTGGGACCATCAATTGGGTTTTTTGCTGTTTTCTTTTGGTCCCGGGCCTTAAATAGGCTGACTAACTTTGTGATATAACCGATAGATAATTTGATAGCAAAACCTATTCAGATACATTATCATAATTTAGCTATGGAGGACCACAAGACTCAAGATGAGGTTGTTACTTTATCCAGGGTGTTCCTCAAACCCATCTCCACCCAACCTAAAAGAGGGGACTTCTGCCCCTAGACCAAGCAGAGAGAGGCTACCCAGAACCCTCTCTGACTGGCGATCTGAATTCTTGCTTAGGCTGCAAGGCTAAGCACTGCAAGGGAATATAAATAAAACTTAAAAATATCTCTCTGGGTTCCCTGAGGGCCAAGCCTGACTGCATAGGGGTTGATGTCAAAAGTATCCCCTCTCCAGGAAAAAGACATCGGTATGGGTATGGCCCTCATGCCTCACTGGACAATGACAGGAGGACCAGAGCCATTACAAGGTCCCCTTCAATTATTGGAGGTCAGGCCTCTATCCCTGCCTTTGCAAGAATAGAATCACCAAGGCCCTTCTATACTTAGAGAAGGGAGGAGATGTCAGGAGCAGCCCTGCATATACACTAAAGGCCTAAAATCAGCCATAGGCCTAAAATCAACAATAGGCCTGACATACATGCATGCTAACACAAAGTCTTGGGTCTCTGTGGAAAAACACTGAAACAGAAGGCTATAAGCTATTGTAAACAGGCAGCTTCTGTGGAAATTTACCAGACCTAGTAGTCATAGGTCTTATAAATAGGCAGCCTCAGTGGACAGTACCAACTTAGATAAGGACAAGTGAATCATAGGCAGAGCCATAGTGATCTGTCCCCTGAACCTACACTCTGCTGATACCCTGTTCTGAAAGGTATCTGTACTCCCCCTGAACACCTATGCTCTGGTGCCATTCCCTTCCCCACATCCTGCCTTTTTGTGTTTATAACCTCTGTGTAAATAAGTAACTTACGATGTGATTTAAATAACTAAAGAAAAAAAAAACAAACTATGGCAAAACAGATTTTAAAAAAAAAGAACGAAAGAAAGAAAACAGACTTCTGAATTGAGCTCATTACGTCAATTCTTCTTTTATTGATACCTGATGTTATTTAACAAGCAAAATATAGCCAAGTTGCTCTCTTACCTTCCCAGGCCTCCTTTCAGCTCCTCTCTTTCAAAATCTAAATTAGTTACTTTATTTCTACTTCTATTTGATTTATATTTTTATTTATATCATAGTCTCAGTTTTAAGTATGCAAATGTGCTTAGTTTGTATTGTAACACAAGGTAGTAGTTAGGAGTGTGAGTATTGGAATACAGTAGGTTTGAATCCCACCTCTGTTACTTTCTGGGATTCTGAGAACCTGCAGACATTAATTTCCCTCTAATTCACTGTCTTTGTCAGTAAAGTAGAGAGTTCTTAACCCTACAAGCTAATAAAAAGAAGCTAACACATGTAATACTAGAAAGTATCTTTGGCAAAAGGTAAAATTACACAGTTTATAAAAGAACATCATTGTGGCTCCAGGCAAAATTATCTAATTCTTAGCTTCTGTTGGTGTTACTATTAGGATTACAAAGGACTCTAGGAAGTGGTCGGTGTGACTGAATCACAACACAGATACACACACACACAACACACACACACACACACAGTAAGCTTAGTTAAAAGCCCCTCCCTCGATGTCCTGCTCTATGAATTATGTGAAAGTACAGTGAAAAGAATGCAACTGGAAAAGTCTCCTCTAAAAAGTCCCTTCCATTCTCTGCCCCATTGTTTCTCAACATATTATTTAGCAAATTTACCTCTGAATTTTCTAAAAAGATATATTCTAAAGATTATGCCACACCCTGTGAGCCACCACATCAATCTGATATCTCAGAATGCCCAAGAAACAATGTTGAATAGACTCAGAGCCTCCAGCCTCAGAATAGTGCCCACCAAGTCATTTGGCTTTACCCACCCCTCACTTAGCCTAACTAACTCTTCCCAACTTAAAATCTTAACTATCTCTTCTGTAGATGTCTTAGCATTTTAATTATGCAGTCTTTCTTATGACACCTAGTTTCTTTATTTCCCCAACACTCATTCACTTCTGCAATTAAAAATAAAACGGTGTGTGTTTGACAACTGTCTGCCTCACATCAAGTCTCGAGGGATAGGAAGTATCTACTTTCTTCCCACTCTACTTCAAGTATCTAATTCAGCTCTGGGTACTTTATGTCAGACTTTACATAAAGAGACATTCCACTCAAGTAAAGACATGAGAGCCAGCTTCATTAAGGAGGCAATTTGTTGGGCCAGGATTATAAAATTGATGGATTCATAATTTTCTGAGGATAATATGCCTGAAGAATATTTTCTTTGCACATTATTAAATGTGCAAGATCTGTGCTTTCAAATCATTTTGAGTTACATGGATTCATTAGCAAAAAATGGAGATTACTGAAACCTTACTAGGACACTTTGAACTAACCTAGAAAGCACATTGACAAACATTTCACTGATCTCCTGATAACCAACGGATTTTAAAATCTGGAAAAGGGTCAAGTTCTCTAATTTCTATATGTAAATGGGATCATCCAGTTTTTGCCTTTTGTGCCTGGCTTGTTTCAGTTAACATAATGTCCTCTAGGTTTAATGAAACAGAGAGTATAATTGCCAGGGGATAATGGGATCAAGAATGGTATTTTTTTTTAAATAATAGGGTATAAACTTTTTTCTTATAGGATAAGTGACTTTTGCAGATCTAATTCTAGTACAATAAGGACCATTCATAGTACCATACTGCATACTTGAGGCTGACTAAGAAAGCTGTCTGAAGCATTTTCCACAGAAAATTAACTACAGGAGATGATAGATTTTAATGAGCTTGATTATTGTGAAATGTTCATAGTGTATGTTTACCAAACCATGCATTCTAAATATTCAAATTCATAATGCAGATGAACTCAAAGAACAGTGTTATTTCTGTTTATTTATGATTATAACTTCAGATGACTGGATTCCAGTCATGTCTATATAACATCACATTTAAAGTAAAATAACTTTTGTGTGAATTGCCATTAATTTAGTTTTTGATAGTTTATGTGGTCATATAACTTGGTGACAAGTAAGAAGATTGGATCACCATTGCTTAGATGTTTATTTCTTATAGTTTCAAAACTTGGAGTATTTCAAAACACAATTGTAGGAAAAAAATATTACAGCCATGATTTTGCTTACCCCCAATTTCCATGTAGTATCACTTTTTAACTAGATGACATTCACTGAAGGTTTGATGTCACCTAAGACATAGATTTTTTTTCTTTTAACAAGTACACCTCTATAGCTGTCTACTCTATCTGCTCTATAAGCTAGAGAACATGACACAGTCACTGATTTCTGTGCTTTGTTCATTGATTTACATCGAGTGAACTGATGATATGAAATTGTGTTTACTTCTTACGTTTACCAGATCTGGACACAAGATGGAGGCGTGACGTGTCTTACCCTTGTTTTAGAAGTGTAAGAGAAAACCAGGGTAGCTGCAACTCTGAGGCCAACACAAAACTTAAAGAAAGAAAGTAGATATAGTAACTTCTCTGCTAGCCAGGTAGAGTGAAACATACCTTTAATCCCAACACATAGAGGCAGAGACAGGAGAATCTCTGAGTTTAAGGCCAGTTTGGTCTATATAGTGAGTTCTGAGACAGTCAGGATTTTGTAGAGAGACCCTGTCTTTAAAAACAAAAAATAAACAGATAAGTAAATAGATAAATAGATGATAGGTAGAGAGACAAACAGACAGATAAATAGATATGTTTTATTATTAATGATACTCAAACTGCCTCACTGGTGTGGTGCATGTTCCTCGACACCTATCCAAAGTTGTGATTTCCAGAAAACACACACACACATACACAGACACACACATGCACACATATGCAGAGAGAGAGAGAGGAGAGAGAGGAGAGAGAGAGAGAGAGAGAGAGAAGCCTTATATTTAATATGCCTAAATCAGCTTAATGTTGGGCACTCCAAACTTCCATGTTTCTAACACCTCCACTCCAATACTCCTGAATTATTGCTTACTTAAATCTATATTCTATCTTTGTTGCCCCAGACCCAGTTGAGGGAGGGGACGCTGGAGGCCGTTATTCCCCCAGATCTTACAGAGCTGCATGCATTCTCTCCTGCAATTCTCAAACCTGATTCTCCTACTTCCAGGACATGGCTATTCTAAATCTTTCTTTTTCCTGAGTTCTCTTGCCCAGGAAATCTAAAGTCCCGCCTACTTGCTCAGCCATTGGCCACAGGCAACTATATTCACCAATTAGAACTAACTAAGCACAGGGACCTGCATCTGACATGTAGATGTAAGAATTCCGTGTAATTTGGGAACCCCGTTAACATAATATAAGTAATAAATGAAATCCACCACGTAGATAGATAGAAATGTCTGAGCAGTGCTGGTTAGAGCCTCTAGAGGAAGCATTGCGGCCCTGCGTCAGCCTGAGTTTAGATTCTGGATCCTGGTTGAATTTTGGAACTCGTTCTCAAAGTGACAAAGCACCCTCACTTTGGTCTTCCTCATTCTTCTCAATCTTTCATGAGGTTTGTTGCTGACCATTGAGGTGATTGGGTTTTGGGGCTTATCCCACTTATCTTACGAGTGATCCATGGTGTTCTTTTCTGAAATTGATTCATCTCACTCAGGATCCCTCATTGTAAAGTCTGAGTTTCCCTCATCATCCACTAACTGTACTAAACATAGTCATTACTCAGGACACATAATAGCATTAAACGATAAAAGAATCTATTGTAACTTGGTACTACGTCTTAGTTATGTTTTGTTTTGCTGTGAATAGATTCCATGACCATGACAATCTATAAAGGAAAACATTTTGTTGGGGCTGCCTTACAGGTTCAGAGGTTTAGTCCATTATTGTCATGGCAAAAGTATGATAGCATTCAGGCAGACATGGTGCTGGAGAGTCTGCATCCAGATCAGCAAGCGGCTGGAAGAAAGTGATGTCAGGTCTGGCTTGAGCTTCTGAATCTCAAAGCCTATACCATCTGTGCATACTTCCTCCAACAAGGCCACACTCTCATGTGCCACTCCTACGAGCCTATAGGAAGCTACTGTTATCAAACCATCACAACATTCATCTTATTTTATTATTTTAGCCCTATATGTTGAGGGTTGTCTTGCTGACTCTTGTAATGCTAAGTACGGGCCCCAAGACCTGGAGCTGCACATACACCTAAGTTACCTCTGCCCCAAAGTTTTTTCTGATTGGTAATAAAGATGCCAACAGCCAATAGTTTGGGGAGAGAAGACATAGTGGGATTTAAATTTCTTGGGCTTGGAGTTGGAGAGGAACCACAAGAAAGTAGAAGAAGGTGAAGAAGAAGTAGAAGGCTGCATGGGTTAGGTGAGCATATTAAAAATTTGCCATGAGGGCTTGCAAATTGGAGTTATAAATAGTCTAGATGAAACATGGTAAATAATAACTTGGGTTACTGACAGGAAAGTAGATTCTAATAACTATAGATAACATAGAACCCAGCTCTTGTGCTGTTTAACAGCTTATTGTAAATATAAAGGCTATGTTTGTATGTGTAATGTCTTTATCTCAGAACAAGATGGTTAAAGGCAGTATAGAAACCCCAGTTTAGGATTAAATAATTTCTATGACACCTATATTACTATATAAAGCTGAATAAAACAGCAGTTTCACTTATCATCATCAAATATCACTTAATGCACACATATATTCACAATACTTGTGTGGCTATTTGTTCAATATACCATTATAACACATGAGACATCCCAATGGCCATCAAAGCTGTACCTCATAGACTAGACATTCATGTTAATAGAGTTAGAATGAAGCAACATGGTGATCAGTTATAGGCAAGACCAATGAAAATGTCAAACATCATATCATAGAGTATGGTGAGGTGCCATAGTAAATAAAGTTTCAAAGTTAAAGCTGCCATAACCCTTCTGCATGAACCAATACTACCAGGCCACTGTTACAAGACAGATCCGATAGCATGCCTATACTGTAGATGCCAGCAAGAAATGGGGTGGCCAAGCTATCAACATTTCTACACAGACAGATAAAAATTCCAACAACTATGCATTAAATCACTGTAACGACTTGTAAAATATTGTAAAACACTTTACATTTGTAAACATACTGTCACATATTTATTATGAGGAATACAACTCAACTACATTAAGAGATGCGTAGCGCATGTTAGCGTGTTCTGAGATGCAGGCCTTTTCAATACTCAAGGAGTTTAACCTTGAAATTCTTCAGTTTCTATTATTTAGGGAGTTTTATGGAGGTTTCCTTAGTAGGTATGTTTGATTAAATCATTGGGTGCTGGCTGCTGGATTCAATTCCCTGGGTCAGGGATGGCATGAAAATGTCAACACTCTAAATATGACAAGATTTATCTGGAGTCTGGCCCCTAAGATGATACTGTCAAGAGGTTCCAGCCAAATTATTTCATTAGCATACTAATGATACTAATAACTTTAGAGATCCCAAGGGTTTTACTAGCTATGTGTCAGAAACTAGGAAATATTACAGGATCATTCCCTATGAATAATGCAGGTCCTAAGAAAGAAACAGCTCATTTTGATCTCCTACAACTTACAGGTAGAGATTATTGAGTCATATAGGGTTATATCTTTCTTCTATTCATTTATCTCTCCATGGTTGCACCTTGATGGTTCAGTAATCCAGTTGATAAGAAGCCAAAATTCTTCTCAAATAGTGGACAATACCAATGTATTTTGCCTCAGTGTGGCTTCTAGGTCAGAACCAGAGCCAAGATGTAGGAAGTATGTAATAATTAGAATTCTGATCTTTTCAAGGATGACTGGGTATCATAATTACTCAAATGATATTACTAATATTTAGAACTCAGAAGAATGAACAAGTTAGGAGAAAAAACTGTCTACCTGAGACCAAGAAAAAACTAAGTATCAAATACACATAAAAAAAGAATGTAAATTTCTTTTTGTCATCTTATTTATATTCACCTAAGTCAATAAGTTCACATTACTGTGGGCCATTGTCTTGTGTTTCTTTACTGTGCCTGACCTCATTGAAATATGAAAGGAGCAAGATTACACTGTAGTCCTCACTTCCAAGGGTCAATCTATTATACTGTTTTTCTTCTTTAACAAAAGGAAAATATGAGGACTATTTTAAGAATTATGCATTGTCATAAAGTATCTTCTTTGAGAGCAAGACTCACAGACTACTAACAAAACCCTTGGGTCAGACATAGGAATTATGCATTGCATAAAGTATCTTCTTTGATAGCAAGACTCACAGACTACTAACAAAACCCTGGGTCAGACATAGGAAACATTCCTTTTCATTGTTGTTCAAGGAGTAAAAGGACTCTGAAAACAATATAGGTTAGTGTTTTTCTTGGTTGCCACAAAAAAAAAAAAAAACATGAAGGTAAGATTCTATTGAAGAAGACTACACATACTTTAGAGACAGGACTTGAAGGTATTGATTTCGAATTGACCCAGAATGCAAGCTAACAAGACAGAAAACAATAAAGTCTTATCCAGGTAAAGCCTATGAACAACAATGACTACCAAAGCAAAACAGACCTAATGGTGCTATAGTAGCACTTATATCTTTGAGGTAGCCAACAGTTGTTTAACTGGATTTAATTTCTCTTCAATAGGAGAGAATTCATGACTGACTGATACTGTAAACTTAGTGATGTCTGTAACTATTGACATCATGGACTCTAGATGAAAATATATTCCTGCCACATTCCTAAACCAATGTAATTCCCAATTGAGTATATATCTCTATCTCTATCTCTATCTCTATCTCTATCTCTCATCTCTATCTCTATCTCTATCTCTATCTCTATCTCCACACTTATCTTCTTTGGAGCTTGTCACAATGCACAGAACAGATCCTAGTTCCATTTACAATACAACCCCTACTCATTAGATAAAGAGAACATGGTGGGGAGTTACGAGGATTAAGAAACCTCTTGCATGATTGTATGAGTTACACTCATGAAATCTTAACAATAATAACAATGCCAGTAGCATCCTAGCATGAATGAAAATAATATCAGGGGTCCTACTCCCAGATTAAGAAAACAGCAGAAAACAAACAAACAAAGAAACAAACAGCAACAACAAAACAATCACATAATGGCTGCTGAGATGGGGAGAATCAGTCTTCTTCAGGGATGAGTCCTTCATATCTAGCCTAAGTCGTCATCCTTAAACATATATACATATGAACGACACTAAGTGAACGCAACAGGTTGTATTGTATATTTATGTATGTGGGTGTGTGTATCTACATATATATATAAAATAATAATTAAAGAAGAAGCCATGACGTTGAGAGGGAATAGTGAGTCAGGAAGAGTTCTAGTGGGGATTACGGGAGGTAAAAATGTTATAAATACAGTATTCATGTATGTAATTCCCCTCCCCCCCACAAAATTAGTGCAAAATATAGAAATACTTTAGGGGAAAAAGATAATATATAAGGAATATTACATGTAATTTCTACAAAATACAATGTACCATTTATATGGATTTTTAATGTGTAAAATTTAAATAGACTATATATAAAGCAAGTTTCTATTCTATAAGACATCATCTATTCAGAAAATACTCAATATTCAACATTAAAACAATTGACATCTATTGCCTCTAAACAATATGTACACACACACATGAGTGTCTAGTAATATAAATGTATATATGTAGACTGTGGGTTGCGAAATCCTGTCTTACTCATAAGTTAGAACTGTATAGTATCCTTTATGTCAATCTTGTAACGGCATTCTTGATTTCTCACATATGTTTATTTAAAGAGTCAGTGGAATGTTCTGTGTAGTCATGGATAGATTATAAAATGAAAGCTTTCAATTGTTTCTCTTTCCAGTTATACTGACAAGGACTTCTGGTAAGTTTTTAATATGTAGTATGATTTAATAATAATAACATTACACTAAGTTAAATATATTATTTATGAGGAGAAAAATAAATCAATGAAATTTACTTACATTTTTACCCACGTAAAAGTAAAATAGAGCCTCAGTGTAATTGTTTTGAGCCTCAGACATTCCTCTGAAAGCTTTTCTCCCCTTGACTGCATATCTTCTTTGCATAAAGGACACTCTTGACACTTACTTCCATGCTGTTCTTCTCTTTAGTACTACAGAAAGGACAGGAAGTTTGACGGATGACAGTTCATGGCCTCAGGCTATGGCCCACTTCTTGGTGAGCTGAGTGACTTCCAAGAGTCAGAAGTAGAAATAATTCACTCCTTGAGGTGATTGGGTTTGTCTGCTGGAGTTTAGGTGACTGATTTCTCACCCCAATTTCCCATTTAGGTAAGTAGCTTTTGAGAAAGGACAATGTCAGCAGCTACTCAGGATGCTTGCAGCTCCTTTTGGGCAGCCTACCTACAGTAGAACCTTGTCAGTTCTTTTCTCTTTAGGATACTGCAACAACTTAGCCACTTTTCCTCAATGAGTCACTCTTCAAAAATGGCAGTTCTCTGTGACTGATTGGAGTGGTGGAAACTAGGTCACCTTGCTTTCAAGTACTTCTCTGTTTAAACAAGATGTTTTAGGGAATTAGGCTTTGCTTGCAGAAAATTAAAATCCATTCTATTATGAGTATCCTCTCTCTGACAGCTCATCAATTAGTGACACCTTTGAACCTCAGGTTTAATCAAGCCTTCCACGACGTGACTGCCTTTACTTTGGTGTTGCTCTATGACCCAGATACTTCTCTCATTCTCTTTTCCAAATGCCACTCCCTTATTGTTCCCGGATTCTTGACTGAGCATATCTTGATTTTTCACATATTCCTTAAAATTTTTCAGGAGATGATATATTAATCACAAAATCAACAGCATCTCTATCTCTGCCATCTTCCTTTTATCTTCAGTAAAGTCCTCCTGTGGACCACATTTAATTGGTAAGTTATTTCTTTGCCTTTTTGCCATGTGTTTGCAAAACTTCAAACTACATAATATGTACCATTCTTTAACCAATGAATGTAAGTAAAACTACAAAATGTTACGGTAGTGCTGCCAAGATAACAAGCAGTTTGTTCAGAGAACTTTATGTGATGTGAGAAGACATGCAGCGTGTTGGTTTATCTTTAATGCCAGGATGATAAAAGTAAAGAAATAAGATGCTCTGTCCAATTCTACGGGAGATAGTTCCATGTTCTGCACTATGGTTGTCCTCAGAATCCCTGCCCTAGAAAAGCTCTTGGAAAAGTTACGTTTTCAAGGGAACTGAAGTTCATGACCTTCATGTGGGCATCAGATGAGTCACTTGGGGTCCAGCAGAGAAGACAAAAAATAAGATGAATGATATTTGAAATGTGACAGTTCTAGGGACTCTCAGGAAATATTGAAAAATGTAAGCCTAGATTTGAAAAGACCTGGGATCCTTGTCTTCTATAGAAAAGAAGTAAGCACAGCCTGATTTGTTTTCATTAGGATCATCACTAACAAATTAATGTAGTAATTTTCCCCTAATGGCTACCCTAGCCCAGGCCCTGAGTTAGGGACAGGAAATACACATCAGCAAGACATAATCTCTGTCCTAAAAGATCTGCCAGCAGATCCATGCATAAGAATCAGGTCATCACAAGGAGGCAGGGTTTGCATGGGTTGATGAATGTATTCCCCACATCACGGTGTGAGAGTTGCCTGTAATAGAGGCTCACATCTCAGACTTTTGGAAATTCAGGTCACACAGAGTTTGAAAATAAGAATTCAAATGCAAGCCAAGCCTCTGGCTACGAAGCCCACCTGAAGTGCCCTCTCCTCACCATAAAAGAATCCCACAGATAGGATTAATTCCTTAATTGCCCTATGTGACCTAAACATCTTAACGGCAACTATTCTTTTTTTTATTATTAATATCATCTTCAAATTAGTCCTCAGTTACAAACTCACAGTCTGTCGATAGCTGAATATGGCACCAATATTTCTCTTCCACCAAAGAGTTCATTGGATGAAGGCTATTAATTATTAACAAGCTACCAAGTACAATTTTACTTCATGCATGCACACACATATGTATATGTGTGTTTATATATTATTGATATGTGTGTTATATATATGTGTTATGTTGTATATATTATGTGCACATGCACAATATGTATATGTTAACAGTTTCTACAAGCTTGTCAACCAAGGCCAAACAATAAAACTTTTTAGGCAAAATTTGTTTATTATTAAGATCAAGAAACCCCTGACCCCTACACTGTTGAAGCCAGAGAGAATGCACTATAGACACAACCCTGACTGGAGGCAGAGAGCGCATTCATCATTCTTACGACGTACAACAGCTGTCAAGCAGGATGAGTAAAATATTTCTACAAGTCATTTATCAAACAAGCAGACAATTAAGACTTCTGGATGATTCACAAAAAGGAGCTTGCTTCCATTTTAATAATTGATTGGTTCAATCGAATACCCGGAAGAGTAGCTGAGAAAGCACTGAGCGCTTTGGGACATGGAAAATAATTAAAACAAGGTTGGTACTGTTAAGTGCTCGAGAAACATCAGTAGCATAGGCCTCATATAATTTCCTCTTAATGTCATTTCTTCAGCTGAAGCAGTTACTGTAAAGTTATGACATCTTCTAAACTATGAAACATTAGACACTACAAATTCATGAAAGAACTGCACCATCCAATTTATGTCACTACTTAATAATCCACAGGCAACTGATAAAGGAAGGGTATAGCCAATTAAGATTCAGAAACAAAAAAGACGGTGTCAAGAGGACTACCTGAAATTATCATGGTTGGGATCATGCAATCTCTCCTTTCAACTGAGTATTAAATATAGAAATAATATCCAAGAGAATTACCCTATACAGGCTAGAGATGATTGTTATTAACTGGGATAAAGTTTAAAAAAATTTAAAACCATTTTTATTCTTTTTATTCACTTCATTCACTCATACAATATGGTATATTCCCATATATTTCTATTAGATAGATAGATAGATAGATGATAGATAGATAGATAGATAGATAGATAGAGTATTGTATAAAATTAGAAAAACATTAAGTGTTGTCAGAAAAAAAAAAAGAAGAAAAGAAGAAGGAGAAGGCAGAGAAGCTAAAGAAGAGATTTCCAGCAAAGTCGTTAAGTAGGAGGAAATAGTACACAACTTACCCAGCTCATCTAGGAAAAAAAATGTGAATTGGTTGAGACCAGAAGCTCAGGCAAAAGGCAACTTAGGTATAATTCCCAGCCTTACCACTGCTCATGCAACCTTGGAAATCTCACCTCAATTCTCTGTGCCTTAGTTTCCTAGAAAATGGAGATATAAATTTGAAAGTAGAGATGATATACAAGGAAACCGAAAGTGATATAAGCGTACTGGATGCAGGACAGGTATTGTAACCTTGGTCTTTCTACCCATGCCCAGTTATTTACCAACAATGCCTAGGCCATAACCTTGGGCTTGCTCCACAACTAGCTCATAATTTATAAAACCTGTTTATTTATTCTATTGTGTGCTACATGGCTGGTTACCAGTCCTTAGTTTTATATGTCTGTCTCCTCAGAAGTCTGGATGGCAATTCTTCACACCTCTCCCTATTTCCCAGAGTGCTTCTCTCTGTACCAGAACTCCCACCTTCAATTTCCCACCTTTTGCTAGTACAATATCAGCTTTTTATTGACCGATGCTTCCACACAGTATACAAGAGAGTCTCTCTACAGTCACATTGTCATTAGTGGAATAACTTCTTTTCCATTGACTTTCCATCTTGAAAGTTTCCTAATTCCATAAATCAGCATTAGAATATAAGTCTAGAGAAAGACAAAGTGTATTTATTTCAACTGAGCAGTCTTGACCAAGAGATGAGAAGAACCATGTAAGGGAATAAAGTCAGACCAGATGGGTAGTAGCAGGATCCTCATGTATTAAAAGATGTTATCAAGGAAAGGGTGTTTGTTCTGAGTGAGTCCATTTATTACTTTGTCTGGTATATACAGGAATTCTCAACAGTATATTGAAACAGTTCAGAAAATGTAGGTGATTAAGATGAGAAAGAATATTTCTTCTGCTTTCGCCATATAGAGAGCATTTTCCCCAATTCTCCCTGGGATTAGGTGAACAGATTTCAGGAGCCAAGGCTGCAATATGAATGACATCACATTCGGATATTCCACCAGAAACCTCAAAGAGGAGTTCATGGGGATGGGGCCAAGGCTCTAAGAAAAGCAAGTGGCAAAAACAAGAGAACAGGGATGTTCAAGTGAAGGGGAATGGGGGAGGGGAAGGCCCAGCTGGGCAGGACAGGGCAGGGAGTAAGGAGATGATGGAGTGATGGGCTATCAATCAGAACAATGTTCAAAATGCTGTAAGAGAAATTCTTTGTAAACTAATCATAAAGCAAACAAACCATCAACTCCACATGCACTGTATGTTATTGAAGGTTGGGTCCTGGCTTTGGTGTGCATTATGGTCCTGATTTCTGTGGTGACCATTCAAATAGACACAGAGAAAAACACTTTTAAAACCAGAAACATATTTTAGTTATCATCATCATGTTCAAATGGAAAAAAAGAAGTCTTTATTTCCTGTATGAATAACCATGACAACAAATGTAAGATGAAAGACTAGATTAATGCAATTCTTTGTGTCCCAGAGGATCTGGTCACCCATTTTCTCTCCTACCAACAATGTTCCAGCAAAAAAAAAAGAAAGAAAGAAACCCAAGGACATATTTATTACACACACACACACACACACACACACACATACCACACATGCCTGCTTGTGCATACCCTCCAAGTATATTACTAGTTTTTGGACTAGTGGGAAATTTAAAGATCTATTTTACTAACATCTATCCTCTAGTTTTTCCAAACATATTGCTTTTTAGACACTTTATTTATATATCTCTGTTTTGTTTCCTTTCATGCTCCGTGGAACCCTACATTTATTTATACAAGATTATTTTTAGCAGCTGTTGCCCACTGTTGAGAGCTACACATAACAATTTAAACAAAGTGAAAGAATACATTTAATGGCATTTTAAAACTGCTATGTCTTGATTTTTTTTATCTTCCAATATAGTGAAAAAAATATAAATTGCATCCCTGTCATATAGGAAACCAACATTTAGTAGCAAAGAAGAGTATTAAAAACCTCTAGTATTTGCACAAACTTATAATGAAACATTGACCTTGGGCCATAACGAGCTCCTAGTATAATGTTGTACATCAATCTTCTCCATCTCCTGCAGTAAGAAAATCTCATTTCCAGGTATCTTCTTGTGAAGTCATAAATCTCCATGGCACTTCAAACAATCACTCTGCTTTCAGGTATATGTGTGCTCAAGCCATCAAGGTTCACACGCCTAATCAAGTCAGAGACCCTAATAACCAGTAGGATTTCTAATGTACCTGAGATTTTGTGAGACACTTTCATATAAAAAAAAATAACTAGGAACTCAAGGGTATCCAATTTTCACATCTTCCTAGATCTCTGAGTTCTGTAAAGTGTCTATAAGCAGATCAGTTGACTTGCTTAGGCCTTAAGACAGCAACAGATGATGCACGTGAAGCTGGTATAGATCGCTAGTGTGCTTCTGGATGTCTCTTGTGTCCCAGGCATTTCCTTGACAACAAGTTTATGCTGACTCAAGGAGAGATGAGAGACTATCTGGTATAAAACCATTCCTAGGTAGCCTTCTTAGAGTATTCAGCTCCTATAAATCCATGGCTATCTATAGACAACTAAGCAAGTCCAACTACTATGAAGCAGGTTTTATGCAGACCTGCAGAATGTGAGAGATACCAAGTCAGTGGAATCTACTCAGCTGGTATCCATTTTGTTTGTTCAAATGGTAGGACTGAAAGAAGTGGCTATGGTGTCATAGCTGTTAAAAACCAATGGCTCTCTTCAGTTGTTAGTTGTTGTCTTCTGGTGTGGATACAGGTGGAAAAAAGACTCAACTTTTCTTGCTTGCAGGTGATGTGGGGTGGCAGGGATGCTGAACATTAGAAATTTGACCATGCTCCAGCAAGTATACAAACAACACAAGGACCTGCCTTTCCCTTTTTGGGAATGGGGAGTGAGGGTTGGGGAGGGGCAAGACAGAAAAGACTGGGAGGTATGAATGGGGTGCATGATGTGTGATTCCCAAATAATCAATTTAAAAAAAAATGTAAAGCCTTAAGAAAAATGTATAAACTCTTTGACCTTCATTAGCAGAATTTTACAGTGCTTAAAAGTCTATATTATTGATTCTTATCAAAATTGCAATCACTACTTGAGCATAATCTAATGCGAAGATGCAGATCAAAATTCAACTCATCCAAGTCCACAGCAGCTGAAGCACAGCATTCTGGAAAACCGAGGAGGGTGAGGGAAGAGTGGTTTGGAGTGAGCTACCTTTTCTTGGTAGAACATTTTTAGCTAGTTAGCTTTCCTTTGCATTTGAATGTAATTTTACAGTTTTAATCAGTCTTTATTCCTTTGGTTCTATCAAGGTCATATGGTCTCCATTGATCTTTATTAAAATGGAGAAGGAAGAAACCTTGAGGAAGACATGGTGCGTTTTCTTCTGTGTTCAGCACATGCTGTTCCAAAATGTTTTAACTATTCATGTAAATACTACAATATGTACTTGCCACATATATAAAAAGAGGTGGCTTCTGTGTCTGTTACAGACTCACGCATCAGACAACAGAAGTTCAAGGGCACAGAAAGCAAGGAAGGGAGATCGTAGAGGAATGAAGCATGTCTCTGATCTGTCCTGAGGGCTAAAGGTCAAAATCTGCAACTATAACAAAGAGACAGTTATATGGGATTGCTTTTCATTGCTTCGTAAATATAATTAATTCAACTTCCAGAAGCAACTTCACACTCTTCCCAGTAGAGTAAAAAATATCCTCTTTCTAACAACTGAAAATGCCACACTGTTATAATTTAAATGTATGTATTTATAATACCGCTTAGCTGTACTCCATATTTCATGTCATTTAATGAAACTAGTTTCAATGCCAAGGAAATAATTATGGACAGCAAGAACTTAGCTAGATATCATTTCATTTTGGTTGGCTTTTATATTTGCAGAGGATTTTTTTTCTCATTTCTGTCTCATTTTTTTCTCATTTCGTTCATTACTGTGAGATGTGTACAATTCGACTAATTGTCTAGGGACAAAAGGAAAATCTTAGCTAGCAGCTTGTCCCAGGAGCCACTTCTAGAGCCTTCAACTCATCACTTGGTCAGCCATCACTCAGTTGGACTCTACCTCTGCCTTCTATGTTCCGTGTGCCAGAGAGATATAACAGAGAGCAGACAGTTCCTTCCCTTGGAGAGAGGGGATTTTATTTTATACCTTTAAAATAACTAATCTTTAGATGGTTAGGATTACAAGAGAAATACTAAAGGCATGTAAAGGGAGGGAGAAGAACAGAGGCCATGACTTCAGCGGGAGTATTAGAAAACCTTACATAACGACAGAGTGAAGTTGGACAGAGCCCTGTGCATAGCCAAGGAAATAGCATTGCTAAAAGGAAAAAAAAGGGAAGGTTCTCAAACTTATTTTCTTTATTATAAATTATAGTATAGCTGCCAGATAAAAACAAAAAGTAGTGTATATTTAGCAAAATAAAAGATAAACAATAATTGCTATATAATTTTACTGGTCAAATGTCTTTCAGCATGGTTACGCATTCAATTAAACCCTTGATTCACACTGTACAGAGCCATATTGATGAATTGGAATGAAGCAAGAAGGAAGGTTCCCAATAATGAGGGGCCCTGGTGATGATGTAACAGGAAATTGCCAAAAATCCTGTGGTTTAATTGAGGAAAATCACAACCAGATTCAGACACCAGAGGGTTGTCATTCTCAACATGAACTTCCTGTTTGACTTCTGAGCCCAAACCTGACATTACACAACAGAATTTAGCCAGGTACCAGAAAGTAGTTTCAATTACAGTGTTTGTGAAAATAAATCTTGGTAATGAGTGAGTCCTAGGCCAAAAGCTGTCCAGAGGCTGAGGGACAGCTGTCACAGGATGCTGTAGAATCATCATTGTCACTGCTCCAGATTTTCACTGTAGATAAGGAAAGCTTGTCCGAATCACCTCTCCTAGATTCTGTACCACATGGTTGTGGAATTCAGGGGACAGCACAGATACATCACTGTAAGTCACACTGAATGAACACCTGAATCAATAGAACCCTGGAACCTCAAACTGGAACAGGCATGATCTTTAGACAAGGCCACTCATGGCTGAGGGTGGGAGCGGCAGCTGCCCTCTCAGCAAGTGTGAAGTGTGGAGATAAGGCATCTGGCTTCTAATTCAGGAGCAGATTGGGTGCTTTGACAAGTGCTTAAGTGAGCACATGATGGTTCTATTTTGATAGGTGTTAATCAAAGCTATTGTCACAGAGGCAGTCTCTTGCTACAATCTGTTCTTTGATAAATGTGCAAAACACATCATGGGCGCCTTCTTTCTAGTACTAACATTGCTGAGAATAGGAAGTAGGAAAAAGGTATGAGAGCGATTTAGCAAACATCTTTAAAATCACACCTAGATACTCTAAAATGAATGGTTATTAACTGTGATTTTCATAGTAACCCGGAGGGCTCATATCCTTACACACAAAAGTCTCCTTTTGTCCTTTGCCAAACTATAGTCAAATGACTACATGCCCATCATTTATATTGCTATTGCCTGGAGCCCAATATAAAATAGATCCTTTAAAAGTGGCTGCTGAATAGAGGAAAAAAAAAAGATTGCAGTAGCTCCCATCCGACCATCCATCATCTCAACAGGGCAGTAACTCAGAACATTTTGAAAGGTAGCATTCACTTCAATGTGTTTGTTTAGATTTTACTTGTGTTTAAAGAATTTTTATTCTTGAATGCTCTATTTGAAGAGAGCCAAATAGGTGGTCAGATTGGCCATGCATAATATAATCTACTTCTTTAAATGCAGTAAATTTGAAGTAGGGAGCATGGGCTCCCTCAGTACTTTCTAAGGTAGAATAAAAAACCCATGGAACACTGCACCTCAGTATTAATCTCCTCACAGACACTGCTCTGGGGCAGCTCTCTTTGTCCTCTGACTGAAATATCACAAGTCCCTCTTAAAACATTTCATTTCTGGTCTTTTTCCCTATTAAATTCCATAGGATCAGAGCTTATGCATAAAACTTCGTGGAGGTGATGTTCCCATATAGTAAAACCTAAACTATTTAATCTTACTAACTACAAACAACTACAAAAATGGTGATAATCCCAGAAACAGGAGTTTCTGTGCTGGAGCTGTGGCACAGATGGCAGAAACACTCCATTGCTGGTAACTGTGGCATCTCTCTCCTTGAGTGTGTGAGCAACTTCCTCACTGCTTTGATTTAGACTTCAAAATTCTTCAAAGGCCCTACGTTGAAGGCTTGGTCTCTGGACAATGTTCCTACTGGAAGAGGTAAAAGCTTTAATAGGTAGGGACAAATGGGAGGAAGTAAAGTCACTGGGAGCATGTCCTTGAAAGAAATATTTAGACCCCAGCCATCACATGTTTCCTCTGTCGTTTTCTGACCGCTATGAGGTGTACAGTGTCCCTATCACTCTCTTGTGCTATAATATACTATGTTGTTATCGGCCTGCATCACTGGGAAAAGGGGTCCTGGGTTAAAACCTCAAAAGCTGTGAATCAAAGCAAAGATTTCTTCCTTTTAAGTTGATTTTCTCAAAAACTTTTTCGCAGTGCTAAAACGTTGCCTAATGCACTTGCCTACGTCTAAGTAGGAACGTGAACTTCGGCCTCTTGATTTGAGCTACAGCGCCACTCCCCCTTCGCCTCATCCTTTCATCTTGCCTTCAAACACAGTCCGCAATCATAGAAGGCTCTCCTCACTTCCCTGCTGAACTTGCCGACTTGATTTTTCCTCCTGATATCTTACTCTAAGGACATCTTCATTCTGCCTTTTCATCTACTGAGTATCTATTCATCCATCCCCTAGCAATGCAAATGCCTTGGCATCCCAGTGCTTCCCAATTGTGCCAACTTCTTATTTACATGTCTGTTACCTCTGTGGACTGTGAGCTGCTCAGGCGGTCATAGATCTTGTTTCCCTCTGTCTCCTCAGTGCTTAGCTCATTCTCCAGAACTAATAGGCTTGCCGAATAAATTTGAAGATTATTCCAACAGAATGAGCTACAGAGGTGCAAAGGCACACTGCAAACCCTAAAATCTGTTTAGCCTTTGGGGATGACAGTTTTTTGTAATCTACTTCATTAAGATTTTTAGTTACCAAACAAAATAATAGGGTTCATCATAGCATTTTCATATATATTTAAACTTTTCTTTTCTTCCCTTATCTTTCAATTACTTCCCTAGTTCATACTCACTTCTTCCTGATCTGTTTCTTCCCATTTCTAAATAACACTGATGCTTCTGTTATCATTGTGACAGACACATAAACTATATATATATATATATAATATTATATATATATATATATAGCACTTGTATAACATATGTGTATATATATGGCATGTGTATAGCATATATATATATATATATATATATATATATATAAAATTTATATAAGGAAAGATATATTTAAACCTACATGCTGCATATATAGGAAATTATATTTTAAAGGGGATATGCTGATATAGATGGTGTGTTTTTAGCTTTTACATATTCCTTGATGGTAGCATCTAAGCTTTAGAATTTTAAGTCCAATAAAGTTATAAGTAAGACCACCTAGATGAACTAATGAATTCTGAAAGGGCATGAGCCAGTAAATGAATGGATGGGTGGATTAATGGATAGATGGATAGCATCAAATACTGATATGCTGGTATTTGTATGGCCACTGCTTCCTTTTAAGCTCCAGTGAGGTATGGGAAATCCTCATGTATCTTGCAAGAATATCTAGTATATTGACATACAGTACGTGCTTAGCACATGCTCACTAGATTGAACAAAAGAATGAACCATGCATTTCAGGATTAGGGAAAAGAGAAAAGACATCCTCACTGTGAGGGGAACGTGAAGAGTACAGATGGCTGCTCAGACCTAGTGCGGCTGACAATAGCTGATGGGTTTGGCACCTGTGGTAGGGCTGAGTAAGCTTATTTTTCTGGCCTTGTGACCATGGATGTTGGCTGCAATCATGAGTGATGTTCAGCAGACCTGCACTGTGATCCTTCTGCTGACAGACAATTCTGTTTCTCAGCAATATCCACAAGTATATTGCATCACTACCCACTAACACATTAGAGGAAACATGCCTGCTTTGTTCTTGATCTACCTGCTTCCATTGCCAAATGATGACTTTTCAAAAACCATCATGCTAATGTTCAATTAGTAGCTTGAATTTCATTTTGATAATTCTGGTGGATTGATAGCAGGGTCAGCACTGTGTTGAGAAGGATTCAGAGGCTGCATCTAAGCTCAGGACTAAAGATGATCACTACTCCTTATAAGAAAAGATGTGCTACATAGGCCATGAAATTTTTGGACTAACAAGTGCAGAGAAAATTACTATTAGAAATAAAGAACTGTTAGTCACTTTTACTTTTACAAATAAAAAGGTTATTTGTTCGAACTCAATATTTTTTTTTTTGTATCAGAGTTTGACAATGGAACAAAATGATGTCTGTACTGAAGGAAAAACTTCTGGTTTCTTTGGAAAGTCAGTTATATCAAATGTTTTGCTGGGGCACATAGGTGAAAGGATGTTTTGCTAAAGTAGATACATGAAAAAAAATTTTTCTGAAGCAGACATAGGTGAAAGAATGTTTTGCTAAAGCAGACATGTGAAAGAATGTTTCGCTGAAGCAGACACAAATGAAAGGATATTTTGCTATAGAAAACACATGAAAGGGCACATGATGTTTGGAAGGAATATAAGTATGACTCCACAGACAGTAGGAGCTCAGGCATTGGTTTGCCTTGTGCTTCCTCACTAGTCTTCACTGACCACAAACATGTATTGGTTTGCCTTACATTACATTGCTGAGTTTCACCTGTGGTGACTTTATGGCAAGAAATTCACCAAAGAAGTTCTCATGAGGTTCCTGCAGCTTCTTGCCACTTTTGGGGACTTGGGAGGTTGGCAAGCCTTGAGGTTTCTTCTGGATTGAACTGCTCTTGCTGGTTCATGTGTGATGTCTGCCAAGGGGACTGGTGTGCAGCTGCTGATTTGTTTTTGATGTTTGTTAGTAGACTAGACTGAGAACAGTGAAGATTGAAAGTCCCCAAAGAACTATTTCTAAACAAGTCCACTTCCTCTGTATCCTAATAATCTTTCTTTTCCTCTACCAGTAGTGGGTGGTAGGCTAAACAGGAGGTTGAACCCTGATTAAAGTAGGTTGAGGAAAAATATATGCCAATACTGTACATGAAGAATAAGAAAAAACTACTATCTTATATGTATGTATCTGAAATTGTCCGAGGGGCTATAAAATAATTTTATTCATAGTCAGCTAGGAGAAAACATGATTAAAAACAAACTGGAAATTTGTCCATGATAAAACAGTTCTAAGTAGACTATAATTAATGTTTGGTCAAAGATTATTCAACAGATAACTATGTCCCTTCCATTATACCCTACCATGTTAGAGCACACACATATATGTACACACATATACATACACATGCATGCAACAAACTCACACAAAAGAACAGAACACAGCATTATAAATGTATATATAGTGCAAATTCACATTTCAAGAAAAAAATCACTAGGGAAATAATGTAAGTCTTGGAATGGCTCAGCGTTCTTATTTTTCTTGTCCAACTATCAATCTCTTATACTTAATTCAGATTCTGTTGACTTGTAATTTATATAACTTACCATTTATCTATCTAACATTCCACAAATACACAAAAATTCACTAGAAAATGCTATGCATACAAAATAAAAAGAAGCAATCAAGAAAAGATGAAGAAATAACTTGGTCCTTTGCTGTCCATTAAAATAATGGCTATGAGAAGAATAATGATTGATTATTGAGGGGAGGTTAACTTGCAATCAGTACATTGTGTCCACAAAGTAGAAATACATTTGATGTATTTAACAGAGAATCTCAGCACCGTAGGACATCTCACAATTATGTAGAAAATCTGATGAAGAATTCACCTGTATTACTAGATCTCATACACAAAAAAATTTAAACAATTCTTTATAAAGAAAATACTTGTGAGAATTTTTTCTCAAGCTAAGGTATAAGCATTTCATGAATTCTGCAAACTATGAAGATGGTTTTGAGCAGAGAATTTAGCACTAGCAGTAAACTTGATTGTTTTCAAGATTTTTGAACTTTCATCACTCATAGTGAAATAGAGCATTCAACAACCAGGACACTAGCCAGTTCTACATACTCATCTTGTGTCTGGAAATAAGTGAAACTTTATTTACTGGATTGCTAAAAGCTTTCAGTGACTAAGAACGCTCTATCTTTACTGATTAGCAGGTGGAAGTGCCTGTGGACTTGCAATATCAAGATTCTTCTCAATGTAAATAAAGGTTATAATACCAGAGATTGGAAAAGGTAGTTTCTGAAGAGATCCATTCTCTTAGGGACAGACTGTCTCCCAGCTTCAATCTGTGCATCAACTTTGTCCTTACCCTGATTCCTTTGCTTCTTTTTTCACTCTGAGAGTCACATGAATAACTGAAGTGGAGGAATTGTAAGTATACCACATATAGAAGTATAATCCAAGCTCTAAGTGGACTATCATTGAGAAGCATGACACAAAGAGCAAAGTTAATCCATTCACATTTCATAATTAATCAATAGGGTAGTAATCCAAGCATTGGAGAAGCGAAGGCAAGAAGATTACGTCTTCAAGTACAGTTTCAGCTATGTAGTAAATTTCATGCCAGTCTAGGATAAATAAAACCTTGCATAAAACAAAAACAATAAATATGTATCTAAGCACATATATTCTATAAAGAGAAGATGATTTCAGATATAAAGCATTCATTGGCCTGCAGTTATTCATCTTCCATCGTCTGAGCCACCTAAGGTTTCACAAAGTTATAGGGCACAAGGTGTCTAACAAATTCAAAACGTAAACAGAGTTAGTGACTAAAATAAACAAGCAATTCAAAAATCTAATAGGAAGAAACTAAATAACCGAATTAGAAATGTCATATGAAACTAAATACAAACTTCCCAAAAGAAGAAATGGAAATAACTTAGAAATCCATTTTTAAATGTTCAACATCCTTAGCAAAAGAAAGAAGGTAAATTCACACTACTTTAAAATTTCATCTCACCCCACTTATAATGTCCCTCATCAGTATATACACATATTTGCAATGAATATAAAAAATATATACAATTAAGAATGCAAGGCTTTGTCCTTATGTCCCTATCCCTTGTGTGTCAGGCTGACCACTTCAGCACTCACTAAGTGTAACACATTGTATCACTAGGAGTCTGACCATTTATGCAGTGTTAACTTCTTTGCATCCTCCTTAGGGGTCCTAGGACAATGATGCTTTCATCTCTTTCCTCTTGATCCTGGCCCAACCATCATCCTAAAAGATGAGCAAATGATAAAATAACATACAGAAGGCTGCACAGCATGACCAGGAAAAATGATTCATCCAGCCAAATAACCTGTCCCTTGGAAAATCACTAGGCTTTGCTAAATGTATACAGACACATTTTCTTAAAATCCCTCAGAAGAAATTATGGGCTTCACAGGCTCTGGTATCTATAATGTCTCATGTTCTCTTGACTGTAGGTTCTAAACTTTCATCCCAAGTTGATACATTTTAAAATCTTATAAGATGCTTCCTATTTTGTTGGTTGTATGCATATTCATACTTTATTTCAGTGATAGTATAATGAGACTGACACCATTTTAATAATTTTGAGTGTCTACCAATAAGCTTTCCTTTACTCATTAACTCAGTTAACTAATATTAAATTTTCTTACCATACTAGGTATCAGAGGTACAAATGAGATAAGTCAGATGCACTCATCAACTTCAAAGGACATAGACATCAAGAGATAAAGAATACACTAAGTAAGAAAGACATGACATATTGTATGAGAAAATCTGTTTTCAACAAGAGGAAGAAATGAAAGGGCCATCACTAAATAACAAAACAAGAAGCTACTGAATGCTTTGATCATATGTAATAAAGAGTTACTTTAAGAATGAAATCCTCATTATAATCACATTAGCAGCTGACATGCCTATCATTGCAGATGATTCCTGGCCTTAGTAATGAGTAAATTCAATAATGGTGTGTATCAAGATACTGTGAAATACAGTGGCTTATCATTGGCCCATCCAGTTTAGTCTCTTTGTTTATAAATCATTTCACCTGTGGTACTCTGCAGCAGCAACAGAAAATGGACTAAGGTAGTTTTAGCTCACAAAATTCTTTTTTTTAAAATTCCTTTTTTTTGGTTTATTTTGTTTTGTTTTTTTGAGACAGGGTTTATCTGTATAGCCCTGATTGTACTGGAACTCACTCTGTAGACCAGGCTGGCCTCGAACTCAGAAATCCGCCTGTCTCTGCCTCCCAAGTGCTGGGATTAAAGGCATGCACCACCACTGCCTGGCGAAATTCTTCTAAAAAGAAAGTTGAATAGCAAGGAGAAAGAAATGATGAGTTCCATACTGGACAGAAATGAAAAGAATGTCCGGGTCAAAGTCCAAGTGGCTTCAGGACCAAAGCATGGACAGTGACCCGTCCATGTTGAAGTCCTAACAATATTTCCAGGAAGATATTTGCATAATGATAAAGTCTAAAGACTATTTTTTCTTTTCTTAATTTGGGGATCACTAGCCAGATGAAAACAACCAGGTATCTACTAAAAAGAGAAGAAGCAACAGCTTAGTAAAATATTGTGTTGTGATTTCTGAAAAGAAAGCCAAAGATGATATTTACATATGACATTTATATGAGGATGGAGCTAAAACTACAAATGTGTCAACCCAATCATTCTACTAACAAATTTGCAAGACAGATGCTTTTATTTTCCAATTTTATACACAGAGTAACCAAAGCACATTGAATGTAGTGGTCTAAGAGACAGGAACCTGTAAAAGCAGATTTTGAATCCAGACAATTTGGCCCCAAGTTCTGTACTCTCTTTGAAGTCATAATGCTACAACTTCATAATGTTCATCTAAATCTAACTATCCAATTTGCACTGTACTCAAAGGTGGAGCCAGAAAGGGTTTAAGTGTGTGATGAGGAGTCTCAAGAAGAACGAGAGTGACAACTTCATTTCTCAAAATAGAAATTAATAGAGGATGACAAATAAATATGTTACTTGAAGCTTGGCTAATATTAGGAAAGCAACTATAAGATGTGGCAGTTGGTATAACTAATGGAGAAATGATATGGATAGTTGGGGACAACTATTGTTTATGATCTTGTAAACTGTTGACTCTAGTCACGTGTAGTTTTAATAAAAATTTATAAATGATAAGGAAGAGAAAATTGAGTGGCAAAATGATAGTTTTAGATGGATGGGAAGTCCTTAGCCCTGGCCACACAGTGTCTTTGCGACCATCTTTCTTCAAATAATGTGCTGATGAAATGTCACAAAGTCAGAGTTCAGTCGGGTTTCTCCCAACTAATAAGCTGGGAAGACCTTGGATAAATGCTTCATATATATATATATATATGTATATTTATATGTATATTATATATATGTATATGAATATATTATATTATATATGTATATGTCTCTAGTGCTCATTTAAAGTATGTGACTAGAAAGTTTCTTGGTTTCTTCAGAGTATTTTGAGATGTGATCCAATACAAAAGAAGGAAGAAAGTCATATGTAGGAGGCCAGGAGCCAATGAAAAAGGATCCCTGTAGTAAAAGTGAGACATTGCAGAAGTTTCCTCCAGAACTGATCTAGATTTCTTCCTCTATCTCCCCCTTTTCCTAAACTCTTCAAGATGTCTCACAAACCATGCAAAGAAGCTAAGAAAACACCTCATTCTCATTATGGCTTTGGCTCAATCGCTGTACTGAATACACTTACAAATAAATGCTTTTCTTCTTCTCTGCAATGGTCCAAGAAAGTTTCAAACTCCCCTTTTTGAGATGAGGATATATTGTGCTGTAATAAATAGACAGAAGAGAGCTAGTAATCCTAATGAAGTCTAGTCATTTCTCTTTCCCTTCATACTGCAAGGTAGAGAGGGACAGACTACCAGAGGAAGATGTGTCAGCGATTAAGTTCCTTCCCATCATGCCTCTCAATTTGTTATCACTCATGTTTTCTACCAGCAAGGAGGGAGGAGCAGGAGGAGGGATGGAGGGGAGATGAGAGAGAGACAGAGACACAGAAACAGAGACATAAAGATACAGAGAAATCATACAGTGAGAGAGGGGGGACTGGAATAAACATCTTTTAAGCAAGTGAATAAAAACCTGCAGCCATCACTCTGTTTCTCATTGGTGAATGTTGTTGCCAAATTGTGTCTAATTCAAATTTCACATGTTCAAGTACTAATTCTGATAACTCAGAATCTGACTGCAACAGAAACGGAGTTCTCAAAGAGTGGATAATGACAATTAGATCATTAAGATAGGGTCTAGTACAGTATGATTGATGCACCTACGTGTATTAAGTAAACATTCTCTAGAGGCATAGAACTCTAGAGTTAATGTATATTACAAAGGAAATTTATTAAATTGATTACTTAATGGGCTGGGTAGTTTGACAATGGCAATCTGCATGCTGACAAGGCTGAGATGTTGACATCTGTCCAGTCCATGAGTATGGATGCCTCAGAAGTCCCAGTTTGGTGCTGAAGACCTGGAGAATTCCTGTAAAGCTGTTTTTTTTTTCCATTCCACTTTGGAAGGATGAAGAAGCTGTTTTCTGATTTCAGTGAAGGATGGGACAGTGATAGCAACAGTGTAGACACACTCAGTAGCAAAGAGCAAAGGTGAGCAAATGAAAGCACTGTTCCCCTAGGATCCTTTAACATCTGGGCTGCCTCTAGAAGGTGCTGCCCTTCTGGAAAAGATTTTCTCCTGTCAGCTAATCAGTCCAGTAAATAGTCTCAAAGACCTGCTCAGAGGTGTGTCTCTCAGTTGACTCTAGATCAAAAGAGTTGACCCAAGGTTAAATATCAGATCTCATGGTAGGTAATCTAGGTACAGATAAACACAGAGGTAACGCTGGAAAGTCCTGTGCAATCTGAAGAAACTACTGCCCCTATTGATTCATGAACCTTGGACTTGTAGCCTCAGGATGGTGAGAAAATTAATTTCTGTTTGAGACAGTCAGGTACAGTCCTTTGTTATGGTACACGTCCACAGACCTCCCCCAACACTGGCACAGTGGAAGCTTTAAGGGGCTGCAGATGGACTTCTGTGATAAAGTGTCTGCTTAATATGTTCCAATCTCTAAATCAATCTGTAGAGGCAAAAAGCAAACAGTTAGCTGTTTAGCTGAAGTTTTAATGCTTGGGAACTAAATGCACAAAGATCAGGAACTCAAGGGCATCCTTAGGTATATAAGGAGTGTGAGGATGAGATATCTGGGACCCTGTCTTAAATTAAATAAAACAATATAAAGTGAACCAAAGCAAACCCCAAGCCTTTGTCAAATGATCATTCTTAAGAAACTAGTCAGTTATATGCTTGGAAGAGGGGGTAAACAAACTTGGAAGCAACAGTAGCATCCTTTCATTATAAACAGTTGCAATTTTATTTTTAGGTTATGTAACCTTAAGTAGAAAAAATACATGTCTTCTATCTTAATTTTTAGAAATTCTTCTTCCCACAAAGTTCATTAAAATGTTGATTCAGGTCTTTAACTCCTGACTGCAAAGTAGAAACACTTTAAAAAAAAAATAGCTAACCAGAGGTATGTATTTAGAAGTTTTAAAAACAAAAAACCACCATATGCAAAGAGTTTTCTTTTCTACCCATGGCAATGACACATTTGCTAAAGGGCAGTATATCTTTGCCAGTCAACAAATTCCCCAACTGCTATGGTAAAAAAAAAAAAAAAAAAAAAAAAAACACTCCTAAAAATACATCTTCACAGAAGGGTAAATTCACTTCTGTGTTTCTCTCTGAACTGTGCTTTTCTCTTTATGCCATGGTTAGAATTCTTTCAAGTTTATTGCTGCTGTGATCTGTGCAACCCTATTTTAAGCTGTCGAGGACAGCATGAACTCTTAAGGTAGTACTGCAAGAGAGAAAAAGACAGATTTAACGCTGTAGTCAATATGACACTGGAATTAGAGATGCTGTGAGATAGAGTTGGAAAAAAAATAAGAAAACGTGAAATACACACTAACTTTGTGAAACACGTATCAGAGCCTTAAGTGTTAATGTCTGAGACTAACATTGTGTCTTCATCAACATAAGCTACGATTCGCCTGGAGGGGTGAATATACAGATGAGTCTTTTGATGATAAGAATGACCACCCCATGGTGAATGATGCTGGTCAGTTTTGTAATATTTGTCCTTCCTGATACATTATCTGAGGCACAATTCTTAAACATGGTGTCTCTCATGCATAATTCTTAAACATGATGGAGGCTGCATGAATCCTAGTCAACTTGCAAGCATGAAATCGGTTATATTTATGTCTTAGTAAAACGTTTCTATTGCCATGAGGAAACTCCATAACCAAGACAACTTACAAAAGAAAGCATCTTCTATGTGGCTTGCTTACAGTTTCAGAGGGTGATCTTGGAACCATCATGGCAGGGAGCATGGCAGCATGCAGATAGGCATCGTGATGGAGTAGGAGCTGAAACGTTGCATCTAATCAATAAGCAGGAGGTAGAGAAGGAAAGCGGGAGGGAGAAGAGGGAGAGTGCTAACTTAGAAAGGCAAGGGCTTTTGAAACCTCTAAACTGACTCCCAGTGATGTACTTCCTCCAAGGCCAGAGCAGTATTCCTTCCCAAGCAGTTTCACCAAACGCAGGCCATCTTTTCAAACATAGGAGCCTACGGAGGAAATTCTCATTCAAATGAGCACATTTTAGATCAGAATTTGATAATTATTCAAAAAGCTTTCATGGCTTAGAATGTGTTATGTCTTCTTCCAACTACTGACAAAATTTGCAACCTCTGGGGACTCAAACAGTCAAGAAGGCACCAAATAAACTAAGAGATGGATCCACTCTGGCACGTATGGTTAATAACAGCAGAGTAACGGAATGCTCGTGGTTGATATGGGAAATTTCCACTGAGATTCCATATCTCTATGGAGACATTCCAACATGAGAAAAGTTACCATGGAAAACAATCCACAAATTTCTGGAGAAACAACATTCTAGGAAGGTGGAGCATAAGTACAGGGGCTCTGAAATGGCTTCCTAGGCATGTCCAGAAAATAAAAGATTCTGTGGGCTTTCAAGTTTCAAAAGCCCGTGAGATTAGTCCACAGTGGAACACTAGATGAATCAACCACTGCAAGCCTCAAAAGATGATTAGAGACTTTTATTTTAATTTACTCAATACTGAAAACCCCTTGGGAATGGGTTCCATCAGAACACACATGATCACATTTATCTGTTAAATTTTTCTTTTTATGCAACAAGGAAGACCAGAGAAGGGGCCGGTAAAGTGCCCACAGAAAGTGTTGAAGAGGATAATAGTGATTGGGGTGAAAGAGACTGGTGGCTTCTCTGCACATATGAGAGGACATTTCTGAGGGATGCTGAAATGATGGGTAAGGAGCATTTGAATACAGATACCTAAGAGTCCTCCAGTCCTAGGGCTCTGGCCACCTAGACAGAATGAGGATGGAGATTGTAGCAGATCAAAGTCTACAATGTACCTAAGGGGGGGCAACTGGTGTTCACTTCTAAAAGATAAAGGCCATTTACTCTGTCACAATTCTCTTTACTGTTTCAATAGTATTTTACAACCACATTTGTCTTTCTATATAATAATCTACAGTATGGCAGTAATAAGACTTATTTAGTAAAACTTTGCCAGAAAATTTTCAGCCATTGATGTCTTTGATAAACTTAAGGGGGAACACATTTTTCTCCATGCAACAGTTGGCAGATAAGGCGTGATTATCACAGGGTGTAGATGTACTTATCTACTTAGTGTCATTCCATTTGCCACGCCAGCTCTGTGCCCTGACCCCACTCTCTAGGCCTTGGTTTGCATCTCTAACCCAGAAAACAAAGTGAAGTATCAAAGGATCTTCTCTGACATTGGTACCCATAAAAGTTTCTAGAAATAAGTTCAGTGTGGAGGTGTGAGTGTTGAGATCAGGGACATTAACTCCATCTGCTCTTGGAGGGATTTAGCCATATAAACACTGGTGCACTGGTCACGACTCCCCAAATCCCTCCTATCCTCAACCATCTTTTTCTGAACTGACTAGTGATACAAAAATGGATTGTCTCCCTAACTTCTGAACTGCAACTAGAAAGGAACAGTGTAGATTTGGGGAAAAAGTCCATCAACTTATAAGAAAGCCTGATATCAGCATAATAATGGACTATTTTTTAACACATGATTACAATTTTACTGTTTATACTGATGGAGGCATAAGATACCTTCAGAGTTCTAGGGGACCAAAAACCATTCAACTAATTTCAAGTAGGCCTTTGAGAACTAAGTTGGTCCACTTCCTGGCTCTTTTTTCATTGAAAGGATAATTAAAGCATCTTTGCTCTTAAGTGATTGAGCTCGTGCTGTTTTTAGCGGATATAAAGTCTACTGAAAGAAAATGTATAGCTGTTGACTGAAACATTTTGACACTCCTATATGCAACTTTGCTGATCAAATAAAAACCCATGAATATGCAAAATGGATAGTCAACCCTCTTTTTCAAATTAAAAAAAAAAGCAAAGCTTCAAATTGTGAGCTATGAATTTGATCACAGTGATATTACAAAATTGATTTTTCTTCTTCACAAAGCTTACTTTTTACATGACCCAATTCTAGACAGCATCCAAAATTTATGGTTCAATTTGATTTTGTTTAACTGTGGTCATTAAAGAGACCACAAATTTGCCATTAATCATTGATTATATTCAATCAGCCTTCAAGGTGACTTATGTTTTCTCACTCCTTGCTACATTATAATTCACCAAATAGGCTTCCCGGCATGAAACAGAACATTACCTGTAAGTAGTTGAAAAGTTCAGTTCAAATTGTATTATTTATTGATTATAATTTCTAATACCTTTTGACTTAAAGACACAGATTCTTGCTAATCTTAGAGGTGTTTAGATCCTCAACTCCCTAGAGTGAAAGGGTCACCAGTAAACAGACAGATTTAATGACAGAAGAGATAACTCTACAAATGACCCCTGACCCAAGTTTTTGTTTGTTTGCCCCATTTTTCTGTGAAGATTCCTTAGTTTATACTCTAATGTGGCACACTGCTCTTTGCCACCATTTTCTGTGGTGCCAGTAAAGGGAACAGCAAGAAAGCTGTGCCCAAGTGTCTTTTTTTTTTTTATATTTCCCACTTTCTAAGGACAGGTTCACAAAACACCCTCCTTGTGAAAGCTTTTTGTTCAACAGTTGGTGAGGGAGATGTGAGATGGTGAGTGTTAGTAGTTATTTCCAGCCACCCCAACCTCCGTCCCACAAAGCATTGGCTCACATGAAGTTAAGAAGAATACCTTTCAGTCTCTTCTTTGGTGATGCTTAAGAACACAGTGGAGGTTTAGCCAAGAGGATACAGAAATGAGATGCCTGGGAAGTGGAGAGGAAGCACAGAGACTTGCTTCTTGCAAAGTGAAAATACAGAAGTGAGCTATGCAAGAGGCATCCTAGGAGCAGCTGAAGTTACCACAGTGCAATCTCCTCACTTGAGGAAACAGCAATTGCTGGTAATAGAGTTGCAGGTACAGTTGAAAAACCCCAAGTCTACACTCCTACCTCTGTATACATGTCATTTCTGGTACAAACTATTTTCCTGGGTCCTCTGGTAACTGCAAGACACTTGTGGTTTTTTCTTTTTGTTTAGTTGGTTGGTTGGGTTTGTTTGTTTGTTTGTTTGGGGTTTTTGTTAGGTTGGTTTTTCCTCTCTCTAGGATGTCCTTGATGTAGAATTTTTATGTAGAAGGCTTATATTGATTTTATTGATTTGTTTCTATATCTTCATGAGATGATTCACTCAGGCCTCTGCCTACTCTGTGAAGGTATGATAACAACTTTAGCTGTCATTATTGCTTGTAGCATTTTAATAGAATATTGTTTATATGTTTGATTTCCTAAACCATCTGTAAGTACTCCACATTAGAAGATACAACTTGTTTCTATCTATGGTCCCTATATCTATGAAGTCACCTGAAGGGTGTCTGTGGATGTGTGTGTGTGTGTGTGTGTGTGTGTGTGTGTGTGTGTGTACAACATATACAAAATGGGTCATCCTAAAACATGGCAGTTTTGCATGAGGTTTATTTTGAGCTAAGAAAGCTGAGAACATAGATACAAACAAGAAAATAATCTCAGGAAGTAGAGGGAAAGAGGGATCTGGGAAGGAGAGAGGAGGGGGAGGGAAAAAAGGGGGTCGGTTCAGATATGGGAGGAGATGAGGGAGAAGAACAGAGGTTCAGGAATTTGAAAAGAGGTGAGTAGCAGTTGGGAAGGGGGAACTAGGTGTCACTACTAGAAAGCTCCAGATGCCAGGGACACAAGAGGTTGCTAGGTCCCAACAGGGAGGACATTAACCAAAATACCCACCAAAGGAGAACCTGTAGAGACCATATCTAATGGATAGGCATGGCCCCTGGTTGAGGGATGGGGCCACCTACCCACCTCAAAAATATTAATCTAGAATTCCTGCAGGGACAAAGAGTGGAGCAGAGACTAAAGGAAAGGCCATCCAGAGATTGGACCACCTAGGGATCCATCCCATCTGCAGACATCAAACCCAGACACTATTGCTGATGCCAAGAAATTCTTGCTGACAGGAGTCTTGTCTAGCTGTCCTCTGAGAGGCTCTGCCAGAGCCTGACTAATACAGATGTGGATGCTCACAGCCAACCACTGGACTGAGCATGGGGACCCCAATGGACAAGTTAGGGCAAGGACTGAAGGAGCTGAAGGGATTTGCAACCCCATAGGAAGAACAAGAATATCAATCAACCAGAAGCCTCAAAGCTCCCAGGGACTAAACTACCAACCAAAGAGTACACATGAGGGAACTCATGGGCAGAGGATTGCCTTATTGGACATCAATGGGAGGGGAGCCCCTTGGTCCTGTGGAGGCTCAATGACCCAGGGCATGGGAATACTAGGGTGCTGCAGCAGGAGTGGGTGGGTGGGTTGGGGAGCATCCTCACAGAGGCAGGGGAAGGGGAGGGGATAGAGAATTTGTGGAGAGGAAACATTTTTAAATAATAATAATAATAATAATAATAAATAATATTAAATTAATAATAATAAAATCTCCATGTCTTGTCCTTATTTGCCTAAAAAACAAAAACAAAAACAGATTTGTATGGTTGTCCCTCTTTCACTTCTGTACTTCGCAGAACTTCAAAGGTACCACTGGTGGAACCTCTGCAGCTCACTAGTCCATATTTTCTTCTATTTCAGCCTCAAAAAAGCCCAGGAAATTCTAAGTTCTTCTCTTCCTGGGCTTCAAATCTTCACTTTGTTCACAGATTGTTTTGTTCTTCTGTTAAAATGATATGAGAAGTTTACCCATCTCAGAGCTCCAGTGTATATGTGTGATCACAGGCAGATAAACTTCTATTTTATTTTCTAATCTTATTTTTTTTTTTAATTTGCAGGTGCCCAGCTAATGAATCTAAAGAGTGTAAAGATAAAAACACCTGTTTTCCACCCGAACCAATAAGCTTGAAATTGCTAAAGATAAAAGTAATTGCTTCCCTCTCTTATACAAGCATTTGTTTAGTTTATTATAGTTATTTGTTAATTTGACTTTACAGCTTTTAGGTGATAATTCTTATTTATCTTTATGTCCTTGATAATGACAAATACTAAAAAAAATAATCAATAAGCATTTGTTGTATTGAATTTTAAATTTGCTAACCTCCACTAAGAATCATTGGAAACATTCAAGTTTTGAGTACAGAAAAATCAGTATTACTATGAGGTGGATTGTGCAGTCAGCAAGGATATTTATTCCAAAGCAGGGGAATAGCATGTGCAAACAGAGGGTGCTAAGTGACATTTGCCTTCACGGAACCATGCTCTGGTACTACTCCAGAGCTGGGCCTGAGACTAGGAAGCTATGAAGAAGTAGCCTGAGCTACTTCAATTGCACATAAGCAATACCATGAAACTTTAATCACATGGATAATTGTTTTTGGAATTAATGGATGTATAGGATCAAAAGTTCACCATGAAAGCCAAATCTTCTCCAGGAGAACTGCCAACATTAACATGGCTATTTTGGCTGTTTCATCTACACCACTCAGTGACATCTTTACTCCCTACAAAGCAGTCCCAAATGCTGACATTATGTTAGACAGAGTCCACCAGTGCCTATGAATCTTTATGAGGTAGCTCCCTTAGCATTATATTTAAGACCAAATGCTCAAACAGGTAGATGCTGCTTGCCAAAGGGAAACAAGAAAAACATGATACATCTTCATGGAGCAGCAATCAAAGACACTTCCAAGAAAGCATAACTGTATTCTTAATATTCAAACCAATAGTGATTTATAGAAAATAGGTATACTACATACAGTTGTAAAATCAGGTATGAGGTCTTAAGGCAATTGTTTTTTTTTCAGATTCTTTTCCACAGTCACCAAAGGAGAGTGGGCAGCAGTTACTATCAACTACTCTAAAGGAAGATTAAGTCCCATGTTTCATAGACTGAGTGAAGCTTCCACGAGAAAGCTGATCCCTAGTAAGCCTCAATTTCCACATTACAAAATAAAAAGCAATAGGACATGTTCAATTGCTTTAGCTAGCTGTTAAAATCAGTGGGAGGTAAAGACGGAAAATATTCATGTACTCACATGCACCATGCAGAGTACCACCACCACTACCATGAATAATAATAAATGAATAAAATTGGACAGATGAGATAGTTGAGTGGTTAGAGATGCTTGCAACCAAATCAGATAACCTGAATTTGGTCATCTGGACCCACATGCTGAGAGAAGAGAATCAAGTCTCCCAAGTTTTGTTCTGATCTCTCCTCATGTATTGTGCAAAAGCATATATACATACATACATACATACATACATACATACATGCATACATACATACATACATACACACAAATATAAATATAAATAAGTAAGTGTAAAAAATAAACATCTTAAAGCCTTTCCTTTTTCTGTCATCATCTCTTTGGCCTTAATGCATGAAGCTAAGAAAGCAGTAGCCAGAGGAATCTGAAAAGTCAAAAAGAGTATGGATGGAAGGCAGTGAGAAAAACCCCTGCCGCAGAAATCACAGGGAATGTACTGTTTTGATTCAAACCTGGCTGACAATTATTGATTGCTAGTTGTTAAGTGCATGTTTTCTATATAAGGCTCCTCCCCTTTGGGTGTGACTCAGGATAAGAGTACTGAATTGCTATTTTCACCATTGCTGAGGTAACCAGTGGCCCAGCACTCACTGTAAATTCGCTCCAGTATTCTACATTTAAAGCCTGACTAATCATTTGCTTGTTTGTTGAATCAAATAAGACTGAACTAAATGCACTCCATTGCCTTCTTTCAAGATGCTACTACAGCTTATCTTGTTACTGAGCAACGGTAACACAATTGTGATTCTTCTCTTTGTAGCAACCTTCAAAAGACAGGTGAAACAATTCCTTTGCCTTGTCAGGAGGGACAGAGAAGTGTCTGGTGAAGGCCAGAGAGGTCAGGACCTTTCCTTTGAGGCTTCCTTGTTTTAAGACAGTGGCTGATGCTGCCTCTCGTCCTTATCCCATCTGGAAACACGCAGCCTTGTGAGGTCCTTTCTCTTCCATGATCACACTTTAAAAGAGCAAAAAAATGAAAACTATAATATCAAATAGCCTAATACCTTGGAGCCAACAAAGTTAATTTAGAGAAACATGAATTTAGTAGCAGTCAGAAGAGAAAGACACAGGAAGGAGATGAGGAGGTGTCTGGAGTCTGCAGGGGGAAAGGAATTTTGACTGAACTGCAAGCTATAAGTGGGAAGCTGGTGGATGACGAGGTGGGGATGCCGTATGGTGGAGGCTAGACTAGAGGAGCAGGCAGCCAACACTCCTCATTATGCCATCTTATTGAAGCCACTAGCCTTCGGACTTTATTCTTTTGACTGATAAAACAGTATTGCTGTGAAGACTAAATAAATCAATTAACGTGTTGATTGAACAGCTAGTATAGTATGGGTGTGACCAGTGATGGAGAGTCAATAAAAAGAAGCCCTTAGCTTTAGTACCATGACCTCCAACCGTCATCACCCTTAGGACCATCCACACAATCATTAAACGAGTCCAGGAGCAGCTACTGCCAGTGTCTGGCTGCATGAGCACATTGACATCTATGCCATCGATTTCCAATGGTTTTTAGAATGTGGTTCTTTTAAAAATAAAAGCTTCTGAAAATTCTCTAAATATAAACCATATGACCCAGCTTTGGAGATTAAGCACTGGAACTTTATAATAAGAAACAGGAGAACAGGAACACAACTCTTCCAGCAGTTCAGTACTGGCACCCAGGGTTTCTTTCACATGAAAGCAGATCTAATACTTTCCATGTGGAGGAAAGTACATCCCAGGTCACCTGGAAATAACATTGCTGCCCTCACTGAAGCCCAGCCTGGAAAACCCCGGGGAACTGTCAGCTCAAACCGAGAGTTCCAACACCAACACAGGAACCAGGGCACTGTGAGAATTCCTCCCTGATCCTTCAACACTTCAGTACAACCCCATGGCTCTGTATCCCATGCCTTACTTTACCCCTAAATTTCAGGTGGAAAAACAGCATAAGAATTGGATAATTGATTACAACAATAATGCATTACATGATAATAAACTAATAATACAGGGTAAAATTTTATAAACTATAGAATGTTTTTGTCCTAATTGACTGTTGTTACACTTCTAAATTGTCTGATAAGAGAGAGCATGTGCCTGACATGATCCTCAGTGCATTCAGATAAAGGTCACAAGATCTTTTGGTGTATGTGTTACCTGTATCTCTAATTTTCTACAAACGTCACATTGAGATTGAGTAACTAACTTCCAAACTACACAGCTGAAAAGTAGCAAAGAAAGTAGGAATCTGATTATAACCAAGAGATTTTGACTGCCATGCTCTCTCTGGGTAAGCCTTTTGCCTAGAGGGAAGAGCAAATCAGTAGGGATGTCAAAATCCTGCTTAACTCACAAAGGATTGTCTTGAGATTGAACAGGCTTATTTTATTGGGTTCTGCCTATTCCCAACACATTACAAGCAATTCTCCTATGGGGGATTCAGAATCATAAGTAGTAGTTTCTCTGTAATCCCCATCGCATTCCCTTAGAAAGTATTTCAAGATACTCAACTGTGAGTCTGTATACTAGCTGGCCTTCTACCTCTGCTCAAGAATTGTTCTGTTGATTAAAAATACATTGAGAATTATAGTTGTTCAGAAAAAAAGTAACTTTCATAATCTGTTTCAGAGAGATTCTAACACAGCAGGGCACCGATTCGGAAGCCTCACAGTCTAACGAGCTATTGATCTGGAGAGAATGGATGTCTGGTCAGGAAGACCAAGAAAAGTTTTCAGAAATCCCACTTTGTTAATTAGGCTCTGTTTCCTGTTAAGGAAGTACTAATGTCTTAGGTCATAGGTAAAAGAGACAAAATGAGTTACCTTTGCTCATTTTCCCTTCTGTTGGGACCTAGAAAAAGAGACAGGGGGTGAGGTGTACAATAGGGGTAGAGAGAAAGACCAGGGTGGAAATTAGACCTACACTTACAACAATAACCAAAGGAGGAAGGATACCGCTGACAACTGTAACATAAATGTATCAGAAAAAAATGGAATGTTAAGAAGAGAAGTAGTGTGCTTTTATTTATAAGTCTGCTGTAGATTCCTTGCTTTGCTGGACTTCTGTAAGTTAGTACTTATTTAAAAACAGATTATAACAACAAGCCAGTGACTCAAAAGGAACAAATTTGGATGTCAGGTTTTAGAATTTGGCAATCCATGCACTGGGGAGCACGTGATGGAGAAGGCTTTGACAAACATAAGTCAAAATATTCAACCATGGGGCTAGTATGATGGTTCAGCAGATAAAGCTGACTATCACCATGCCTGAAGACCAGAATTCAATTCCCTGGAATCTACACAGTGAAAGGAGAGAGCCTTCTCCTGGAAGATGTACTCTGATCTCCACACATGAGCTACCACATGTAAATGTGCGCTATGTACATGCACACATGCACACATGCACATCACACCCCACATACTAGATAGATAGATGATAGATGATAGATAATGATAGATAGATAGATAGATAGATAGATAGATAGATAGATAGATAGATAGATAGATAGATAGATAATTCAGCATTGAAAAGATCAGCTAACTGCATGCTCTTCTTTGTGTCTCAGCAATATTCTTTTAGCTTATTATCTATTTCTTCTTTTATTGTTTTACTTTTATTCTGAAGAATAATTAACTCCTTCATAATGTGTCTGATTTTTAAGTGCCCTGGGATGTAAAAAAGTTGAGATGCCAAGCAAATTGGAAGCACTCAAAAGCTGCATCAGGAGGACTGGGATGCAGAGTCAAGAAGACAGCTGTTGCTCTACGCAATCGCACAATCCTAAGTGCGTTTCAGAGAAAGCAGCAATGGACAGCGAGTGCTATGGGTGGAGATTTACTTCAGAAAGGTGCAAAACAAAACAAAAAAAAATAAGGAGACAGAAAAAAAGAATATATTCTCAGCAAGAGAAAAGTTCAATACACTGAGACACTCTGAAAAGTGACCAATGGAACTGAAGGACGTAGATAGGATTTGCTGAGTTTTTTGTTTCTCATTTTCAAATTCATCATGAGTACTCTAATGAGTTAGAGAGAGTGAGAGAGAGATGACGTCAAAGGATATAAAGAGGCGAGAAGTCATGATTTAGTGCAAAGCATAACCAGCAGAGGAGACTCCACCAGTGTCATTTTTTTCTTTCTAATGAAGAGTATAAATTATTATTGAAGAGATAAATAATTTCAGAGCATACTAAACAGAATCATCATTTGATTTTCTTTCTTCACACTGACCATCTATTGTTAAATCATCTTTTTACTTTTACCTTTGGATGTCTCCTGGCCTTGACCGCTGCGGGTGTCCATCCTCTTCGAGTCCCAAGCCATCTGTCTTTGAGCAGCTGAGCTGCTGAGAACTCAAAGTCGAGTTCCAGTTGGCTGGGAGTTCAGCTGAATTAGGCAGGAAGTGATCTCCTCAAGAAGACCCAGGGTGGAAGAGATGAAATCCAGTTAAGGAGACCTTTCTGGTCAGCATGATAGTCAACTTTGACACGGGCACTAGCCAGAGGGTAAATCAAAGGAGTATGAATTTCATTACCTGCCTACAGCTCAGACCCAATTCCAAATCTTATCTCTTATTATTTCTAAATCCTCTCATTCCGTTTAACTACATGTTCAGTGAATTATACAGAATGTAAAGTAGCAACAGATATAATGACTTTGCCTCTTGGCCATTGTGAATGGCAGGTCTTACTACCCTGTAATCTTCCTTCTGAGCAGCCTAAAAGAAAATCGCATTAAGTAACAACCACCAAAGCTTATTATAACTCTAGCCTCATGCTTATAATGTATGTATGCCAAGGACATCACCTACTACAATTTGTATCTATGTGAGATTTTCTGAAGTATCACAACCAATAGTTTTGAAACTACTTATGTAGTAAGCTTGACTCTAAATCTTTCATTATTGCAAAAGTCTTCTAATATGAAGGCTTTAAGGAGTGGGAATAATATGTTTGCTGTTGTTTTTTGTTTTATATTTCCAGAACCTAGCAAGATGTTTAGTTACATTTCCTCAGCGCTCATTTATAGATCAAGGAGAAGTTTTGTGGTGCTGAGTACTGTGCTTGGTACTGAAAATAAAGCGTAAGTGTATAAGACAGAAGTGAGTCTTCAGAATTGCATGTACATTGTAATGCTTCAAGAAAGGAATGATAGCTTGTACAGAGTGGACTAGTGATATGCTAGGGCCACAGTGATGAGACACCACATGTTTTCATTATAAAGGCACTTCATTCTATGGGAAGGATTCTCTATGTGTAGAGTATAAATGCTTTGTTTGATTTGACATAACCTTCAATCAGATGTCATCCAAGTGACTGGCTTAGGAGCAAGACTCTGTATCCTTGATGATTACAAACCCTCCCTGCTGCTACAGAGAGGTGACAAAGCACGAACACCATAAATCTCAATCATAAGACTGACTACTTGACCAGAGGGGCCTGACTAACCTTAGAAATGATTGACTGCATTCCTATCTCCTCTCTGTATAACCTTCTGAACAAAGATGAGATGGAAGACAGATCTTTAGAAAGATGACCCACTGTTCTCAGATGGCTGACTTTCTAAATAAAACACCACTTAAAGACATAATTTCTTGTTTTTTTTTTTCCCAATGTAACAAGAAGACACGCTGCCAGTTACACAGAGGTCAGTGTGTAGCAGGCAGTGATAATATGAGCTTGAACAGAAAGTTGTCTTTAATGCAGTTCACACAGTGTCATTCATCCAATCCTTAAAATGTGCGCATGTACACATTAGTTATATCTCTCCTTTGCTGTTACCAAATCTTTGACAAGCAAATCAAAAAATGAAGTATTTTACTTCCACTCACAGTTTGTGAAGATATAGTTCATTGTGGTATGGAAGGCATGGACGTAGGAACAAGCTCCTAACTGTGGCAGTGAGAGGGTAGGGTGGATTGTATTCCTGTGTTAGCAGTCAGGGAGCAGATATGGAGGAAACCAGGCTTGACTATAATCCTAAACACCTATCCAGTAAGAATCCACTTCCTCTGACTAGACCCGACCAGCTAAGGTTCTACCATCGCTCAAGATAGAGCCTAGGTAGAAGTGAAACATAAGAGTTTTTAAACTATAACAGTTTTTTCAAGACTTCCTTAGAGTTGTGGCCATCCCATACAGCAAAATGCATTCAGTCTGATTTCAAAACAGACATTTTCTTAGTTTCAACACTGTTCAAAGTAATTTCTGAAAGTCAAGAAGATAATTTCATAACTTGATCCACTGTAACACTAAAAAAAAAAAAAAAAAAAAAAAAAAAAAAAAAACTTCCAATGAAAACTGGCATGGAGTGAGCATTCCCACTGCTAAAATGGGAAGATTGGGGGGAATCACAATAAAAGATTTTATCAAAGACAAACTGAATCTAATAGGGAAAAAACTAAACCCAATATCCCTATGTCCAGCACCTGAGCTTATGATAACATTATTTGTGCTCCAGTGGTCTTGGGTTGCTCTGGCCTGGCAACTCTGTTGCCTTTGACATATGTGACCTCCTTCAGACCACTCTATTCAGTAAGTGCTGCTCTCCTCAGAAAATGTCCCATATTTCTTGCATTTCTAATGTCCTGAGTTCTCCTCTGACACTTAGCCATCACCTCATAATTTGACAAACAGTCCATTCAGAAGCTCCATGCAGAGATTCTTGAAAAGAACAGTAGATCAACACTAGCCAGACAGTCTTAAGGTAGAGGACCCCAAATTTAAAAAAAAAAAAAAAAAAAAAAAAAAAAGCCTTGGCTAAAAGCTGAGAATGATCTTTCCTATGTTGGCAGTTCTGTTATTGCTGAAAGCCAGAAATGCCAGAAGTCTTTAAACAAGTTTCTCATTTCTCCCTGGCTTCTGGTTGGGGTGGGGGTCTGGTTATTCATTAATTCCTTCCCTCTATTTGAGCACTTTGTCTGAATGCTATATATCAGGCCATTACCCAAACTTTGAAGTATCTGGACATTTCTGATTGCTCTAATTAGACTATCAGCTCATTCCTCTCACCCTAGACACTGCTGAAAGTCTTATAAGAAGCATGTAGACTAGAGGGTTGATTGCATCCTATCTGCAGGTCCCTGATCCTGCCGTATGAGGGAGCTCTGCCTTCCTTCTCTTATGTCCAACCTATGAACCTATTTTAAATTCCATTCTGCACTCATCCTCCCATGGTCTGTGAATCTCATTCTTCTAGTTCAGGAGACCAGAACTCAGAGGTCACTGCTTCACTGCAAGTTGTATGTCACTGTAAATGTCTAGAATCCTACCTCCCAACTTAAACCACATCTAAGGAAAGAGGGAATAAAAGCTCCCATGAGAATCAAAAGATCTCCATTCTTCCAGTATTAATTTACTACATATTTCTTCATTTCAACAGATTTCTAGAACCTTGGCTGAACCTTCCCTGGTCCCTCTTCTGTATCCTGCATGCCAGTAAAACAAGCAGTACATGGAACATGCCAAGTTCTGATGCTAGCTTCAGAAAGAAACTGGCTGTCTTCTACCATAGCTGTGGTAGCTTCTGAGCATCTGTCTACCTAAATCTGGGGGAAAATGTATCTCTAGGCAGCTCTTTTGGAAAAGGATGCTCTGAATGCTCTCTTTGTGTAGAAGTCTTCTTTAAATGATTTTGCAATTTGATATGCCAGAGTCTTCCCTGCATGGGTTCCTCAAAGCAGCTTTCCCAATGTCTGAGCAAAGCACAAGGTCTTAATGTGGCCAACCTATTTAGCATCTTATCCACTTTGTCTAAAATTACTTTGTATGCTACTTACAACTCTAGTTCATCTTTTTCTTCTTGCAATACTGAATACATGTCACACTTCTCTGTTGCATTTCCTCTCTGAAATCATGCTAAAAATCCAAATGAACAAACTAAGCAATAACAGCTTATATGAAATGCCATCTTGAAATTTCTTCTACCTCATAAGTTAGTCTATTATTCTTTAATCCAGGCTCATTCAAAATTTCAGGATACAACCATAAGCACTCAAGTGTTTTGTCAAAATGTAAGAAAAATAGCCATTACTGTGGCTCCCAGAAGAATCCTTGCTTCCCCCTACAATCTCGTATGTCTAGCCTTTGCTATTTATAATGAATTTTTCCCAGCATTCTGGTCTTTCAACCTTGTTTCTGTATATCTTATTAAGCCCCACTGATAGTTGTCTAGCGCTTTTCTAGTTCACGCTCTAAATTCTTCCACAATTTTTTTTCTCACAAATGAATTCCAAAGCCTAGGAAACACATGGTCCACTTATCACAGCAATGACCGTACTTCTCAGGGCTGATTTTTCTATACCATTGATGTTTCTCACTGATATAACCAGATACATCCCAAAGCAACTAGAAGAAGAATTTATTTTGGCTCACAGTTTGAAGGAATGCAGTCTATCATGATATAGAAAGCATGGTAACAGAAGTAGCTCACTGATATGGCAGTAGGGGTGTAGGGTTGCCAGTTACACTGTGTCAGCATTCAGAAAGCAGAGATAGGGCATGCCCAGACTATAAAACTCCCTGCCCCATCATGACACATATCTACCAGCTAGGCCCTACCACCTAATGGCTCTATGAATATGCAAAATAACAACATGAGCTGGGAGACACATATTCAAACACATGAGACTGTGAAAGACATTTTATATTCAAATCAGTACAGCTTATGTGTAAGCAACTTCTTGTTCAAGGTTGGACGAAATCAAATTTTCTAACCACGGATGCTATGGAATGGTAGTCAGCCCTATAATGTCACTGTAGATAAGACTGTAGATAGGACATTTTCTAGAATCTATTTATACATGTTGCTACTTGATAGTATGCTTAAAGAGCAATTCATGATGATAACATGAGGAAGCAACTTCCTTTTGAGGAGGTCTTAATAGACCTTGAAGCCATACAGTGTATAATGTAGTTTCTTAGAGGAATAAGCTTTACACCTTTATTTAATAAAATGTTCTAGTTTTAAGACAATTTAACTTATTAATTGCACACTATATTTAAAACAGATATAATTAAGTATAATGGACACTGGTGTTTTGCCCACATTCTTTTTGAAAGCCAAGACACATGTCTTAGGTATCTGGACTACTACAATGTATCATAAACTGAGTGGTTTAAACAACAGGCAAGAAGGAAGAAGTCCAAGATCATCTATTGGCATACTTGGTGAAGACCTACTTTCTGGTTTGTAAATAGTTATCTTCTTGCTGTTCTCATATGATAGGAAGAAAACAAGATATTTCGTGCTCCATTTTATAAATAAATGAATCTCATTCACATGGGCCCCAACCCTCATGACTGAGTTTCTTCCTGGATTCCACTTCCTTTAGTATCACCCTTAATGTCACAATTTCATCATATGATTTTGGGGAGGCATACACATTCACTCCGTAACAGCATTTATTCTCAGGCATCAATCATATTGGACCCTCACCAAGAACCTGTGTACCAGAGGTGCCCTATGGTCAGTGTCTGGCTAATGATTGTTTATAAAGTTTCATTCCATTTGTCACATGTTGGAACATATTTCAAGAGCCATCTCAGCTTCATAGCTCTGTGTGGCATCTACTGAGGATACAACTGCAGGTCACCTAGACTCTGTCCTACTCTTTCCTGGAGCATATTCAAACACTTGACTATGCAGTTCATTATTAAGCCTGTTTCCTAGGAAACCAATTCAAGACAATGAGCCAATAGAATTCCAATGAAACAGTCAATGTGCAGATAAACTCCTGAAACATTTATTTCAACACAAATATGCTTACTTTCCAACTATCGATCTATAGTTAACAATCGATACTCAAATGCATTAATACCTACTCATTATGAAGGTCTCCTTTTTTGAAAACCTTTCCTAAATATTGAGGCTAGGAAATTTGTTTGTGAGAGAGCCACAATGTGGTGTATGTGATTTAAATTCAGAATCAAATGCTCTTCTTATAGTCAAGTAATCAGAGCAAAGTTCAGGATTAGGCTGAGTTTGGCCTCTGTTAGGGATTTCCTTCCCCTGTCTTACTGAAAAATTAAGAATAAATTTGTGAGTAAAGGGAAAAAAATCAATGTTATTCTCTTACTTTCAGCCAACTAGGCTTAGTAAAATAGAAGTACTATGAAATAAATGCTTGAAAAATAAGTGATACTGCCTCTAAGTATTCTGCCACCTAATAGATCTAAATGCATGCAAATTCCCTTCCAAGCCCCTCCATACACATACACTCATGCACATAGCATCCATGCATGCATACATACACACAAACACAACACAATTATAACTTTTATAAAATTGTTGGAGGGAACCATCCTTTCACAGACATCCTGTCCAATTTGAATTTTATAGAGTGAAGTTATTGAAGTTCTAAAGTGAAAAAAAAATGATTTGCCCAAAGTCCCATAGGTAGTGGTAGAATTCAAACTAGATTTCAGATTTCCTGACTCTGAACTTGAAACAAGCCAGTCCTTCCATTCATAACTGTGGGAGACTGGTAATAGGAGTAGTTATTAGCTTTACATGAATCTAAAATCATTTACATATGATACAGTAATAGAGTTGCTACAGCCCCACATTCCATGGGATTTTAAAAATCTACTAATGCACAATTTTTCAGGATTGCAGTCTATTCCAACAGGTAGAAATCAGAATGACATAAATATTGTCTTTCATTCTTACTCCACTTCAGTAAGCATTGTGATGTAATAACTCATTATTTGAGAGAGATTTAATCAAATATCCAGCTGTCTAAAAATCTAAATAAATACACATTTAATAAAGGAACATGGACTGAAACAAAATAAAACATACATGTAAATTAGAACACTGAAACAATTCCATCCAAAGTGCATGTTATAAACATATTTTCCATGCTCATCTTTTTATAGATTCAATCAGCTCTACCTTCACAAGAATCAGGCAGGGATTCCATGGCAACCACAGCATCCTGCACAGACACACACAGCAAATCAACACGCTTAAATAACTCAATCACACCCACTTAAGTCTATTAGATTTCGATCTTAGATGTAAAAAAAAAAATTGTGGCAATGATTTCTTTGCCAATTAAGAGGTCTGTTAATAATGTCTTTCAAGAGTATAAACTGGAAAACAGCGAAAGCTACAAAGGCCAGCCTTCCAAGGGAGGGATAAACAGTTGCCGGTTGACATCCACTCACCACCAAGTCTGCTTCAGTGCTTTTCAAAAGTGACTCTCAGCTCTGTTGTGTGCTACTCAAACAGGGCCTTCACTAGCAATAAAAGAAAATTGACAGAACATGAGATCAGTGCTTTCTATCCAAAAAGTAAATTATTGTTTCGATTTTCAATCTTTTTCTCCATTCAAAATAATATGCCTTTGAAAACCAATTTCAGAAGACAATTTTTTTGATTTGAGTAATTGGTCTAGAGTCATGTTCCCAGAGTAACCTTGGTTTGCTCTTCTCAAGGCTATGAATATAGAGTAAATCTAAAGCTGTTGCCATGTGTACCTGCCATTTAAACACAGGGAAAATGCCATGTGTCATCACAGGAGTAAAAGCTTGCAAAAATATACACACAGTTAATACTAAGGGTTTGTCAAGTGCAATAATGTTGGCTAGTTACAATAAAATTGTACCCAGATATCATTTAAAATGTCATTCCTGTGTACAATTGGGCATTTACACATCTACATGATAATGATATGGATCAGGGCATCTTGACAGTAACCCCAGAGACCAAAGCAAAACCTACAGTTTCAATATGATTTTACATTAAACAGCTTTTTTAAAAGTTATTTGATAATATACATGCAAATGATAATAGAATGGTAAAAGGTCAAAACCACAGTTAGAAGTTTATCCTCATATGTCAGTGTCATGGAAGCCTGAGTGGCCTCAAAGAGACTGGCTTATAATAGGTTAATCAATAAATATTGGATGAGGAATTAATAAACTAATGAATTAATAAGGGAACTAAGGTGAAAAATGACAAGGTGGGCATTTTCTTAAGCAATATATATTAGCATGCTCCCTATGTGTGAAACCCCTAAAGAAAGCCTAGGACAGGACTCATGAGAAGGAGGGTGTACCTATGTAGCTCCAGCTTTGAGAATGGAATCCTTCCACCAGCAACTAGTGTGCTTGTACAGTAAGAGTTCAGGAAAGGATCACCTAACACTGTAGTAATTTCAAGCTGATTGTTTGTTTACCATGAACATTGGTCTCCAGCTGCTAAGGGGAAGTCATCAGCACAGTGTAAGCAGAGACGAGACGTTGCAACCAGACAGTAAAGACTGTAGAGATACTTCCTGTGGACACTGAGATCTAAGAATTTGACCACGGTTTTTAAATACACTGTGATATGCCCTCATTTAATTTACTTCGGGAAATTGAATATATGTAAGAGAGTCTTTAATACTATTTTCATAATCTATTTGGGTCATTATAAAACTTTTCTTTCAATATTATTGATCTTGCATAGATTTACCTACAGAAGAAATTGGTTCTAAGTTCCAGAAAATGTTTCCTAGGGAAGTAAGTGTGAATGAGTGGTGGATCATCTTCTACTTTCTTGCCCCTGTGACACAGATGCTCAAAAGGGTTGGACATTAGTTACACAATTATCTTTCTAATGTCACAGGTTAAAAGTTCAGGTTTAAGTGTTGCCATTTTATAAAAGATGCAATTGAGATACAGAAATAAAATTCATGAAGGTAATAAAGACTAGGATAGGAATTTAATCCCAAGTCTTGAGATTCAAAAATCACTTTAGAAATACGAATCAGATAATAGAATCAGATTAGCTAGTTTAGTATAGAATTATGTACTGCTCCACCAAATAAAGTCTTTAAAATGTCATGCTATAATTTTATCTGTATAATTTGGCAGAGATTCACCATAAAAAGCTCAGATAGAGTTGCATTTTATGACTCTTTAAAAATGGAAAATCATAGATGAATGATACTAGTCTATGCTTAGATTCCATACCTCAGTTAGCCAAAGAGGAATGAAGATGTAGATTCTATGCAGTAGAATGCTTGCCTGTTACGCACAAGACCCTGAAATTTAGTCCTACAGCCTCAAAACTAATAATCTCACATTATTAATTTACAATAATTATTTTTAAAATAACAATTTTTAAATTATTAATCTACATATAAATGTACATATAAAGTCTCAAGTAGAATTTTATTTATAAATAAAAATTGTGTTTGTATCAACAAAGAAGAAACATTTTTTACCTTTTCAATGGAGAAGCCTTAGGGGCAGATTCTTGACCAAGTGTTCAAAACTAAACTCTCCTATAATAGGGCAGATTGACATCAGTGGCTGTTCTGTGCTGACTCAACATCATTTCTGTGGACTTCTGTCAAAAATGTGTAATGTAGATTTAATCGTGAAGAAAAATTGTGTAGCTCTACTACAAAATAACTACCATGTACACTTCTTATAGGTCAGAACCATCAAAGAGGGGGAAACGAGGCAGAAACTCTTACTGAGGCAATATAGCAACTGAAGACAAAAAGTAATCATGACTGCTTATCCGACTATAAAGAAAAATAAAGATATTAATGGGACAATTGGTAGAATTTGAGTACTATACCTCTATTAAATAGTACAATTATATTTCTTATTTTCTATTTTTGTAAATTATTTCAGTATATTGAAAACCACTTGGGTAGTTGAAATTCATTATAATTTAGATAATTTCTTTAGGTATGACATTATGACAAAATGAAATTTTAGTGACTTTCACTATGTAGATGAAATAGGTTTCTACTTTGTTCAGGAAAGTGCATGCCATCACCATTTAAGAAAGGAATGAGGCTGGAGAGAGATAGCTTAGCCATTAAGGACTAGGGTCACAACCAAACTACTAGAAAGAGATCATAAGATATGATTATAGATTGAAATATCCAAATGTGACAGGAAGATGACATATTACAAGTTTTTAAAAATTCCATGAACAACTATATTACACAAAATAAATTACAAACACAGAGCACAAAGAAGAGGCTACATTGCAGGACTAGTCCCACATATATGTGTCAGTGATCTTCAAATATTGTAGTTCATTTGTCCTTCAAGTTGACTTGGGAGGAAATCTGCACAACTCTACATTTACATACAAATATTTTCATGTTTAGTAGAAAGCTAATGGAAGATAATAGTGGTTAATATTAACTCCATATAAATGCACATAGCATGATTAAGAAATAAATTTACAGTCGTGGGTTTAATTCTTATCCTAAGGATCTCAAGAAACCCCTCAGAGTGACTGGCTTATTGTAGGTGAACAGTGAACATTGCTTTACTTCTGGAACATGTTTAGTAATGACATTTGAAAAAAAAAACTAAACTAAATTGCCATGTAACTCTGCAAAAATCTATACAAAACAAAAACAATATAAACACACTACAAGTTAAAAATCAAAATCATTTTATAAAGACAAAAGCATTTTTCACATGACTTGTTATTGATCCCATATATATAGTTTATTGCAAATCCTCTCCACAGAATTTTACCCTGAGAAAAAGAAAGGAATTTTGGACTGCAAGTGTAGAGTCACTACTGAGATACTTATTAACATGGCAAAACCTTATGTGTAAAAATACTTACAAATATCTACTGACCATAAAGTATAAGTGTTCAAAATTCTGTTCATTCTCAGTCACAATTAGAGATGTTTTAGGGCTCAGTACTTAAAACACATGTAACTACTGATAAGTAGTATTATGTCATAATCTCAAATTAGATGGATCAGCAGGAGCTAGTCCCTCATACAGTCTGCATAACCAACAATTTATTATTCAATTCCATGACCATTATCATGATAATGTCACCACTTGATTTCATTTTCAAACATTTAAGCTCAGAGAAAATTTTGTTCACCTAAGTAAACAGATGGGCAGGAGAATTTGATTACAGCAGGTCACATAATTTCTTTATTTTTTACATTTGACAAAGATCACTAAGCAATTGCACTTAAAATTATTATAATGGTCTATCAGTCAACTGACAGTTAATAATAATAATTTTCAATAATACTGAGTTGAAACCTATTTGTCTTATTTTTTCTTTAAATACTCTTGCATATTTTTAAATTGGCATGTATTCACCATACAATATACCTGAGATGCATACAGACAACTGCTCTTTTTAAAAAAGAAATGCCTTATAAATGCAGAAATTTTACCAATACCATGAATTAACTTTCTTTTCAGTCCAGCCACTTATCTCTGAAAAAAGAATGACGTTTGCATATCGTGGCTGTACACTAAGAAGTAAATCTACACATTAAAGGTAAGAATGTTTTATAAAGTGGTAGAAACTATTTTATCAAAAGTTCATTAAAACCAGGCTATTTCTTCCCTGGTTAGAAATAATTTATGTATATGCCACATAAATATGCATATTTACATATATATTCAAAGTGGAAATAATGAAATTGAGGACATGGAAATTGATTCTCTCAAATAGCCATTTCTCAGATACTATTTGGAGACAGGCATATTCTGAGATCATTTTGGATTTCAGTGTACATAAACATTTTCACAAGTTCATGAAATTTAAGCCACATAGGAGGCAATCAGGATAGTTTCAGTGTAGTGAATATACTTCCTTAACTTATGGGAAAACATGTCAAATTATCTTCAGGGAAATATTAGTTCTTTCAGATATTTTCTAGGAAGTATCTTCAAAAAGTTCATTATATTGGGAAAACGTTTCATAAGATGTCTCCTTTGGGAAGGATACTAATCCATATTAGTATATTATGGACCCTGAAATTTCTTGAAGTTAAACAATTTAACTTGATTCCATAAGCACATTTGCCTATGTAACTCCCTCCTTTTTGTGGATATCTTGATCATTCTATCAGAATTCCTGATCATGTATTGAGTATAAACATATATCACAGTTTCTCAATAAAATCCTGACAGTGGCCAAGTCTTTGATAGATATCTAGTAAGTTTATTAACTGATTTATCAAACCTTGTATAAGGTAATGAGACTGACAGGGGAGATTAGTTAAACATAAATTGATTCATGGCAAGTGTATCATATAATGGCTGGCATTAAAATGAAAGCTTTCTTAACTAGAAGCAGGTATCTTACTGAAAGCAATGACCAAAGCTGCTGCCCACAGAGTCATTGAAAGCTCACACCGTGACTTCCAGGGAGTCCTGCCTTTTGGGGATGAGTAGATCATGTAATAACCCTTAATGTGCAGTCACTGCTATAAAATTACGGAGAATTAAGTCTCCTGTCAGCAGGAACAGATGCTTAATCCTATGTCACAAGCACTGGAGGGTTCTTTACTTGGGAGCGAAAAATTAAGTGTCTCTTTATTTTAGTGTAATGTACATCTAGAGTGTAAAGCTGACTCCAGTTTGGTGGTTATTTTGCAACAGGGAGACAAAAGAACAAGTTCTTCATAGCTAAACACACACACACACACACACACACACACACAGACACACACACACACACACAAACACCAAACCAAGGCTAGATTGGGAGCTAAAATGTGATGATTTTATCTGCATTCGATTGCCAGCTGGGTAAACTGGAGGATTCCTTCACCTTCACTGAACCGCCATTTTCCCATCTGTCAAAACTTCTGTCTACTTAAACATGCTGCAGATTATATGACCTCTCTTTCTGAACTGTGGAAGAATGATCCACCTGCTTTTAAGGAGAGCATTTCAGCAATATTTTTGAGTGGTGGGTATTACATGTGAGGAAATGTTGTGCTAGTAAACATTTTCCTTTAATTGATTTTATTCCCTAACTGGTTCAAACATCTAGCCTCAAAATGCAACTTCCAGACCTTCTACCCCCTTTTACAATGAGAGGACAACAGAGGTTATTCTGCATTAGAAAAAGAAGGCTAACCTTTGTAACATTTTATGGACTATTTTATCTTTGAGGAAACTCTGGAATAGTGAATACATTCCAGCATTTACAAATTACAGCTGACACACAGAAAGATTTCGTAGGGGTGGAAAAACATTTCTGATTTTTCAAATCTGAGTGTCTATTTGGGCATATTTTATTGCTCACATCAAAATATTATGCAACTGGGAGAAGGGATTTTTGTATTAGCAGTAATGAACAATTATATAATCAAAATTAATAGAGAGAAGTGTCCCTTTAGGTTTCAATAGATAAAGAATGAGTTTAATTAACAGAGTAAAAGTGCATCTCCCTCTGCTACTGATGACGAGAGAGAGACAGAAGACAGAATTAGGTCATTGCCTCCTGCAGACAGCACCGTAGTAAGCGACAGAGTAAAAGAAGCCTATTTTACAAGATGAGCAGTGCAATGCTTCTGGGATGCTTTCTGTCTGTCGCTATTCTATTTATTCCTTGCTAAGTGCTTAAAGTTACACTTGCAACATGTGTAAGCTGTGAGTGTAGTATAGCATCTTTCAATCCATGTTTGTATCAAGTCAAATGTCTTCCTATTACTCAATCAAAAGGGAAAGTTCTTCCCCGGGTTTGTATTTATGACACTCCTGCAAATCATTCCAGAATAGTATACCAAGTCTCATAGAACATTCTACTTATGTAACTTTTAACTCCAGTTAGACATTCAAGAGTAAGCAGAAGATAAACTGAATTACAAGGAATATATTGCCCATGATGTTCAGCCCATACAAATTATCTTCCTAAAGGTGAGATGGAAGAGAAGGATTGGCAATTGCATGATGGACTCTAGGTTGAAAACAAGTTGGTCCTAAAGGACTCAATGGTCATCATTCAAAAGAATGAACCAGAGTCAGCAAGATGGCTGAGTAGGTAAGAGCCCTGTGGTACAAGTCTGTCAACCTAAGTCCACTCTCTAGAAACCCAGCATAAGAGAAGAAAGCCCATTTCTGAAAGGTGTCCTCTTACTTTAGTATGGATGTACACAGTCCCACCAAACAACACATATACACAGGAGTATACACTTGTAGTAACAATAATAATAAAAGCTAAAGAACAACAAAGAACCAACCAGAACAACTAGTTGGCTGCTGTGTGTGTGTATGTGTGTGTGTGTTTTATTGTTTCAAGTCTTCATCCAAATGGGAATAAGTTGCTATAAAATGAAGAGTGGAATTCAATGGATGAAGAACACTGTCACCTAAGCAACTATGTCACCATGTACCTATGAATAGCATGTTCCATTTGTACCAAAATCACATCAAAACATAACAAGATTCCTTCGAATTATATTAAATATTTTTGTAGATGAGAAATGAAACTTGGGCATGTCCAAATGTTATAACCTCAGAACCTATATAATCAAGTATTTGTCCATGTTTGTTATAGAAATCAAGTCTTTTCACAGAGACTGAAACTACTGAAATATTCACAGATACCCTAGTGATGTTTTAGAGGCCAGAAATTCCTTAGAGGATGAAGTCTCCACATGGGAGCTAGAAATGCTGGTGGTCTGACTCACTCTTTGTCTGAAACCTAAGATACAGAGCAGCCCATGTTGTAGCCCTCAGGATGAAGGCCGAGGGAAAAGGAACTTTCAAATTGGAAATCAGGAGATGGACAGCCCAGTTCTGCCCTTCCTCTGTTTTTGTCCTTGTTGGTTCTTCAATATGTTAGAAGCATATGCCAATTTTCTTTACTAAGTCTACTGAGTTAAATGTTTATCTCTTATATTAATAGCCTATTTGATTTTTTCCTCGTAATTTAAAACGTAGACTCTGGGGATGGAGATGATTCAATGGTTAAGAATGTGTGCTATTCTTACAGAGGACCTGAGTTAAGTTCCCATATCAGTGCACTCTTAGCAGGCAGCTCGCAATTGTCTGTAACTCCAGCTCCAAGGGATTGAATATCCTGTACAGATTCCATGACTGCCTCTACTCACATATGCACAAACCCACACACCACCACATACAATTCTTTTAATTTAAACCAAAAAGGCCAGCATATTCTTTGAAGACAGGTGATTGTCAACTCCTCCTTTTACTGAAAGTATGATCTAACATAAGTGATTGCCCTTCTTCTTTCTCTCTTGCTTGTGCTGTCTGTTGAATTTGCTGTTCTGGTGATTGATCCTAGAACCCTGTACACATCAAGTCAGTACTCTACCATCGAACCCTAATGTAACAGTTCTTCAAATGCAAAAAAAAAAAGAAAAGTAGAAAAGTACAAATGATAGAATCACTGTCTTAGAGTTGCTCGAAGGAGGATAAAAATGAAATATATGAAGTACACTCATATATTTATAATTCATTCACCGAGACCCTCTTCTACCATGATCCCTTCCACTTTTAGTCAACTACCTTCTGGCTGATCTTTATTACTTAGCATAAATCTTATTGTTGATCATTTTAGCCACTGTCTTCTTAGTCATTGTCATTGTTATTACTTTAATATTATCATTTTAGTACAATATCAGTATTGGATCAATTCTAAATCTTACCCTTATCATCACACTTCAGTTGAGTTGAGTCATTCAACTAAGCACATTGATGCTGCTACATCAAAATGTCTCCACCACTACCAGAGACCTCAAACCTGCAAGCATTATTTTCTTATATCCTCAGACAATATAACTCTTCCTTGGCAGCCATTTCAAGTTACTTCTTCACTCTTTAAAGGCTTATTCTATAAACAAAATGCAATCTCTTGTTGCAATTATTATGCTCAAAACAAGACCCCAAGTATGGTATCGAGAACTGAATTGGAAAACTGTTATGAAAATAAGGGCAGATTTCACCAATAGTATCATCACTTATATAAAAAGCCCTGAAGATATCCCACACTCCCTCTGACACTTGATAACACTGAAAAGTTATCCATTCATAAGCCACAAAGTATCTCCTCATAAAACATCAAGTATGCCAACACCCTGACCTTAGATATCACTAGCATGCTGAGCAGGAGAAATCTTTTTCTCAACTGACTTTTATAAACTGACTAGTTTATTTCATTTTCAATAACAGTCCAAAGCAAGAAAGGTAGTTGTGTTCCGATCTTTCTTCCTGTAGTTTCCCCTGAGCTCGCCAAATTGTTTGTACATCATTCTCTTGTGAAGGCCTCAGATGACATAAATCACTTTCCTGTACCCTGGTGCGTCCAAAGCTTGTACATATTACTCACAGAGACAAACACTACCATACTACTACAAGACAGCATCTGCTTTCTGCACAAAAGACTATGCTTGCTACTTGTTTAGCTCTACTGCATCCTGTATGTTCCATGCCATGACTTCTAGAATTACAATGATTATTATTGTTTACTTTTTTGTGTGCCCATTAGGAATGACTCCATTGAGCACACAAGTTATGGAATCATTTTTCTTAGTGGAACTGTGACCTAATTGAGTAGATAATATAATGATCAATACACATTCATTCTTTCAGAAATCATTTAAAAGATATTTTTATTTATTCTTTGATGATTTTATACATGTATATAATATATCTTGATCCTATTTACCCCTAGAGGTTTCCCTCTCACATATTCATAAATCGTTCATAAAGTACAATAATGCATCTTTACCAAACTGGCTACTGGTGAAAGGTTAAAAAGTCCCAGTTCTCCACCTCTCTTCTTGCAGTCAGAAAAGAAGTAGGCATGTATTTCTTGGGGAAATGACTGTTGCTTCAGGGAAGTATGAACAAAAAGGGCTTTAGGAACAGAGGAAAAATTTGGTGTTTGAGTCTCACTCAAGTATCAGTGTCAGCTAAATGGTTATGCAGAGGATCCTATGATTCAGCTGCTGCTTCTTTTGTGGCAACCTATTCAGCACTCACCCTTGGGCACCCCATTTAATCTTCAGAATTAGCCTACTCTATTAAGAGAGTTCTTTGTAGTTCACTGAGAGGTGAGAAGCAGACCCACACTGACCAGAGTCCTTTGCTCAGGGAAAGGCAGAGTCCCTTGCCTGGAAACTTGTATGCAATTTGTTATGCAGTATGCAAACAATTCTCAGAGTCAAATTCCAAATTGTGTTCCCAGAGAAAGGGAAATCAATGTTGCAAAGGCAAAGTAATTGATGGGCAAATTTTCAATGGGTATACCTTGCTTGGGTCTCAAACTAGGTATGCATCCTAATGTCTTTCTGGTTATATCTGTACAGATATGGACTGTGTGTCTGTCTGTGTGTGTGTGTGTGTGTGTGTGTGTGTGTGTGTAGTCATAGAGTCATGTATCTATATGAACTCATAATGGATTCAATGGGAAGGATTATATTTTCCTCATTAAACCAGATGTTTGGAGGTTCTTCTTAGCCTGGATACAAGAGATAGAATATTTGGGGGGAGGCGGGAGGAGGTGTTCAGTTTTCTTTTAAAAATATTATCTTTTATTATATTTTTGTTTTTTCTTTCTTGTTTTAAGTTTTTTCTTTATTCATTTTTGTTGTATGCATGTTTTACCTATATGTACGTCTGTCTGATATGTGTGTGCGTGTTCCTCTTGGAGGTCAGGAGAGGGAAGAGGGCATCGGATCTCCTGGAACAGGAGGTACAGGCAGCCGAGTCACTATGTAATCGCTGGGGATCGAGTTCAGGTCCTCTGCAAAAGAAACCAGAGTTCGCAACCTCTGAAACATCACTCCAGCCTCTTTGGGGGTTTCTTTTTAAAATATTTTTCATATAGGTAGTGAAAAAGCAATGCCTTGGAAAATATGGGTTCTTTGTATATATTCTTAGCTTTTTGATTCAATGATGTATATGCTACTTTTCTCATTACTATGATAAAATGTTCTGACAAAAGCAGTTTAAGAGAGAAGGGGCTTATTGTGGATCACAGAGGGGAAGTGCTGTCCATCATAGTGAGAAGTCATAGCAGCACAAGGTGTGGCAGCTGTTCTCATTGTGTCCAAGGTTGGGAAATACGAATGCTGGTGTTCTGCCCCTTGTTCCTTTTTATCCAGTCCAGAATTCAACATAAAATAGCAATGCCTCGGTTAAAATGGGGTCTTCTGGGTTTTTTTTAAATTATTTTATTTATTTCCAGCTGTGTCCCGACTTCCAGTCCCTCTTCCCATAGTTCCTCATCCCATTCCTCGTCCTCCAAAAGGGTGCTCCCCCTGTCACCAGGCCTCCCCCTTCCCTGTGACCTCAAGTCTCTTGAGGGTTAAGCACATCTTCTCCCACTGAGGCCAGAGCAGGCAGTCCTCTACTATATATGTCCTGAGAACCTCAGACTAGGCCATGTATGCTGCCTGGTTGGTGGCTCAGTCTTCTCACCTCAAGTAACCAAGTCTAAATAATACCTTATGGGCATTCTCAGAAGTTTGTTCCCAAGGTGAGTCTAGATTCTTCCAAATTAATGTCTAGTATTACCCACCATAGAAAAACAACTACATGATATCCAGAGAACTACTCTAGAAGCAGCAGACTCCAGGACAAAGGCTCTAAAATGGACAGAAAAGAGACATACCCAATAGTTAAGTAGTAGCAATTAAAAATGATTATTTTCCTGCTCATGAGAATGGTGTCTTGGGTAAAGACTATAGATAGGAATAGGATTTATCCCTGGATCTACCCAAGAATTAGTACCAAAATAATTTTACACCATCCTCTTGTGAAGGTTTAGTTAATATAAACCAGTCTTGTATATACTAGTCTTTACTAGATGACCAGGTGATAGACAGAAAGATAAAATGGCTTGAGTTAGGGATATAACTCAGTTGACAGAATATTTGCCTAACATGCATGAAGTCCTAGGTCCAATCTACAGCACCCCATGAAGTTGGATGTAATTCTGCATTCCTGTAATCCTAGCACTCAGGAGGCAGAAGCAGGAAGATCAGGACTTCAAGCCCAGTCTTACGTATGTAGTGAGTTCAAGCAAAGCCTGAGCTACATGAAATTCTGTGTCCAAAAAAACAGAAAAATTATAGATGATAGATAGATAGATAGATAGATAGATAGATAGATAGATAGATAGATAGATAATTGGATAGATAATAGATAGATGATAGATAGATATATAATAGGTAGATAGATGATAGATGGATAGATAATAGATGATAGATAGATATATAATAGGTAGATGGATGATAGATAGGCAATATAATAAATAGATGATAATAGATAATAGATTGTCAGATAGATAATAGACAATAGATAGCAGATAGATAGATAGATAGATAGATAGATAGATAGATAGATAGATAGATAGACAGATAGTTGATAGATAGCAGACAGACAGATAAATTGAATGATTAGATAATAGACAGACACTGCTACCATGATTTTTGCACTAAGTCTCAACTGAGAGGCCTTACATAGCCTTTTTTTTCTTTTTAATGAGGCAACACAGAACCAACAGTTACATTTTCTCAAGGCAGACTACTCATGGGGGTGCTTTCACATGAATTGTCACATTGACAACAGTTGAATCCAGGGATAAATCTGAAGAAAATAAGTTTAGGTCACTGAAACAATAGACTTCTAAGAAACATCTCATCTTGGAATTTTTATATACATTTGAGATTCTTTAATAATCAGGTACTTAACTAATGATTTTTGCTTTCAAAAGCTTTGAAATGACAAGCAAATTTTATCTTGTCATTGGCTCTATCAGACAGATGAATGAGGGAGTAGAGCATTTCTTGGAATTAAACTGACAACAGTCATCCACAGAGCCAATGTTAGAACCCAGGTCTTTTGAGATGGACTCAAGTCTCCCATACATGTTGCACAGTCTCTTGACTTTCTTTCACCTCTGAAATCCAATATGGGACACAAAGAAGCACCACTCCAGCTTTGTGGGTCTGCCCATCTCACATATACTAGGAAATGGTTACTTCCCTTTAAGGACTTCAAATGTAAAAGTCTTTAAGAAAAAATTTGGCTCCCTCATGTTAATTCCTGTTATCCATATTTCTGTTCTTGTGCTTTGTCCTAAATTTTCTGTTGCGATAATAGCAACTATGACAAAAATATATTAGAGAAGGGAAGGATTTATTTGGCTAATATTTCCATGTCACAATCCATCACTGAGGAAAGTCAGTGTAGGAACACAAACAGAAACCTGGAGGCTGAAACTATAAAGAAATTCTCCTAGCTGACTCACTTGCTAGCTTGTTCACTGATGAAGTCAAGGCCCACCTGCCTAGGAATGATGCTGCCCACAATGGGTTGATCCCTCCCACATCCTCATCAATCAAACAAGACAATCCTTCACAGACATGGCCACAGATCTAACTAATCTGAGCAACCTTCTTTTAAAAATCGTCCAGATGACCCTATGTTGTGACAATTTGAGAAGTAAAGCTAACCAGGACACACTTCTTCATTAGATGCAGATAAAGTTATAAAACAACAAAACAAAGCCCACCACCAATAAAAACATCAGCAGAAAACAAACCCCTAGCCATACAGTTTTCTAGAAAGCTGGTATATGGTGAATAAATGGTTAATAAACACAAATATGAAATAATACACAAGAAAAGTGTGGAGTACTGTGCTGCTTCCCTGAGCTCTCTACTGATTCTCTACTGTATCTTGTGGGTGAATCATGCTGCCTTTGTCTGCCATCAGACACTGGCAGCCCTCATCAAGGAGAATGAAAATGAGACTGGTTATGGAGACAATGCAGAGGCAAAGTAAATGGATTACATGATTTTCTCTACAACAGCCAGCCTACTCAGGCATTAGCCAGTGGCATTAGCCTGTCGTCTTCATCTAGGTGTAAAGTACATTTTGACATGTCCAGCATCAAGTGGGCCAACTTCTATTTTGACATCATTTAAAATGGATTCAATTGTCATTTAGATGAGATATTGCTCTATACCTACACATTTTGTTTCAGTGTTCTTCTGAACACTGTCCTATCAGCAACTATCAAATCCTTTTATGACAGTAATTGCTATGATTATTAGATATAATTAAGAAGTGTTCATTTAGTTGGCCCCTTTGGTTGTGTATGGAAAGCAAACAAGACCAATCACTACGGTGCCTGGTGTGTTTGATATACAACACATTTGCTCAATCAGAAGAAATGAGACATGCCTCAAATACTCTTATGTAACAGAAAGATGTTCAGTATCTCATCTCAGACCTGCAAAGGCAAAATTCTCAACTATGGGAAGGAGCTACACTGCTTAATTTCCATAGGCATCAATTTTTGTGTTTTCACTATTTGGGTAGAATTTTATGATTTTTGAAAACTTTTAACTCCATGGTTTGTGAAAGAAGCCTAGCAATGGTGGCCTCGTGACTCAATTCAGACACATTTACATGTGCTTTTCCCCCTCAGGTCCCAAATACTGTGAGTTGGCTGCAAACACTAAAAAGTTAATAGAGATGTCACAATAGTATATGTCCAGTTTCTCGTAGAAGAATAAATTAATAAAAATCAAGCAATAATACATCTGTATTACTGTAGTACTCAGATCCTTCACATGGGACCTTCCCTCCCCAGATCGCAATACTAAGCCTCCATTCTCAGGACCTTTGCTGTTGGCTCCTATTCTTGTTTGCTATGACAATGCCAAATATTAGGCTTTTATGGCTTCCTTCTGCACGGAATATTAACTGTGGTGATCTGAATGAGATGTTCACCGCAGTCTCAGACCCTTGAATACTTGAGCCCCAATGGTGGTGTGTGGAAAGGTGCCTTATGTCACTGGAAGGAGGAACTCAAGAGTTCAAAGGCTACTTCCCCTTTTTATGTTCTTTGCTTCCTGTTCACAATTTGAGGTGTGAACACCCAGCTGTTCCTGCCATCCATGACTGCTGCCTGCTGTCAGGATTTCCTTCCTTGATAGATTCTAACTCTCTGGAACCAGAAGCCTAAATAACCTTTTGTGGTTTGAATGAGAATGGTCTGTGTAGGCTCATAGATTTGAATACTTGGTCACTAGAGAGTAACACTACTAGAAAAGGCCTTATTGGAGGGACTGTGTCACTGCGGATGCATTTTAGGTTTCAAAAAGCCCCTTTCAAGCACCAAATCTCCTTTCCTGCTGTCTGCAGATCCAGACGTAAAACTCTCAGCTACCTCATCACCATGTCTGCCTCCATATCTCCATGCTTCCTGGCATGATGATAATGGACTAAATCTCCAAAACTGTAAGCCAGCCACAGATAAATGGTTTTTTGTTTGTTTGTTTGTTTGACAAGAGTTGCCATGGACATGTGGTCATGGAGCTTTTCAGACCAATACAACACTGACCAAGACAAAACTCTTCCTTTTATAAGCTGTCTTGATCATGGTGTTTAATCTCAGGAACAGAAAAGCAATTAAGACAGCAGGTCTTCAGACAATCAGCTGATTTTATTTTATTTTCTTCTTATCAATTATTATGACATGAAATTCTTTTTACTTTTTTAATTTTTTTGCTTGTCACATGCTCACTGAGCCCTTACAGAAATAAAAGCTTTAACGAGCAGCAACTTATCTTTGTTTACCAGGGTATTTGCAGTACATAAAATAGTGCTTGGCACTTGATGTTCATCAAACATCCGTCTGTCCATTGACCTGTATCCAACTGGAAGCACCTGCCACTTTGGATTTCATACTCTATGCAAGAAAAGTACTTTCAGGAAGTACTTGACAATGAGGGAAATAAAGTTCAGATCTCACTAGAAACATATTTACAAATAGCATTGCTATTTTAATTTTTCCCCAATTATTACACAATACGGGATGATTGGCAAACAGATAGAAAACATAGACGTTAAAGATGGTGAACATCTCATACAAGTCACCACATTCCATGTAGATGGAAGCCATAAACCCTGACACTGGGTCATAGCAAACAAAAACAGGAGCCAACAGCAGATGTCTTGAGAAAGTAGGATCTCACTCAACTGAGAGGTATCTCAAAGGGTCGATGGTTTTCCATTCTCACACTTACATACTATATACTTCTATCCTATCTGTTTATATGCTTTCTCACAGTCTTGGAAGAAATTCATATAATAAATAATCCCTCCACATCCCCCTGTCTTCTCAGTACCATGAAAGAATAAGCCCACTTCAGGACCTACGCCTCCCATGGGAGGACAAAGAATACATCTGAGCGCTGAGATAATTGGGATGCTGTATTCACCCCTCCAAATCTCCACAGGGCCAAGATTTCTGCACTTAAAGCTTGTTAGGAAGTGAAGCTTTGCCTCTAGCTTTTGATTCTGCTCAGCCCTAGGCCATGTGATTTGGATTTATTATCCATGTCAGGAGATGCTCTGTGCAAACATGCCTGTCTATCCATCCCACACAAGTCTCAAAGTCTCCAGTGAAAGACTCCATTTAGATTGACATCTCTAAATCCCCTTTGTCAACAGGAAAGAGGTCCTCATAGGTCCCTCAGATGCTATGTCTCTTTCTACATCTCCATTTAGAAGGTGGCACAAAGGGTACTGAGGGTTTGCATTCAACTGAAATTCTGATTAGTGAAAAATATTCAGTTTTGCAACTTGATTATGGAGCTGAAGTTTGTTTCATTGCTGGTCCACATTTGAGTTGTTTTTGTTTCACAGCTGATTGATCACTCCACTGATGGGTCCTGTTCCCTCTATTTGACATTGAGATGCTTATTTCCTAAAGCATGCTATGTGTCTTGATGGTTCAGAAGCTACAGGGAGTCTGTGTAGAAGAGGGACACCATGCTTATGTTGTACTCTCTTTTGAATTCTGACCACACAACCATCCCAATTTTACTCATTACACCAACAGTCTCTCACTGTGTTTAGACATAACTTCACAGAGACATTTTCTATTCCAGGGCTTAAGTTAATCTTCTTAAAATTATAATTTCACTACTGCCATATTTGCTTTTAATTCTGCTCAAGCATTTGTTTGTATCCACACATAGAGCATTTGCTTGTATCTACATAGGGAGTATGAGTAATTCATCCATTGCTTTCTGTCACATAAGCTGGTTTAGATCACAATTATCTGTGGATTAGAAATGTGACTTAATTTTGCACCATCCTCAAATGTGCTGTAATGACCATCACGGAGCCAGAGCTGCTTCTTCCTTCCACCATGGGAAGATGATGAAAACAAAAAGCAGAAAACAGCAAAGTCTCCCCTGACCTAGAATCTTGTGTCTCAGTGTGTTCTCCCATTCTATCCCTCATTACACTTCATTACTACTTGATGGCCTTGCTTCCCCCTGGACCATCAACTTGGTGAGTCAGAGAATTTATCTGCTTCTTAAGCATCCATTTATTGTAGCTTCTGATAACATTAAACTATCCCTCTTTGAAGACAAATAGTTGTATAATTAAAAGGCCCCCACAGTCTCCATCAAAATCTTTTGATTCTGAAAAAAACACTCAGGAAAATTGCAGGACACAAATTGTTGAGATTAGGCTATGCCCTTCTCTAAATTACCCTACATTATATAAAAAAGTATTTTGTTTTAGGATTTTGCTTTACCCTGTGACACCTCATTTTTGGGGGAACACCCCATTTTACGAGCAGCTTTTAACTGCATCTTGAAGAAGAAGGTCGACTGCACTCAGAAACTGTACAATTTGTCAGGAATCACCCATCCAGCACAGACTGATGGGTTCTTAATCCTACAAGGATTAGGAGAGCTATGCTATAAATTTATTATGGTGAAATAAAACTATACAGTTGTGTTTTTATATTGAAATCATACCATGGTATTGAGGCCTAAATACCTACCAGACATGCCAGAACACAGAAAAGTATAACTCCCTCACCAAAGGAACTTAAAGTAACAGACACCAAAAGCTGTACTGGAATGGTTCCATGCTATCTTCTGATACCTGGAGATACCAAGGACCTACAAGCAGAAAACTTAGCAGCTGTCGCTAGAGCTTAGGTTCTGAATGATTCATTGTTGTTGACGAGGCCTACTTAATTGCTTGTCTGTTTACTATTCTAGAACTGGATCTGAAGCCACTATCTCCTATTTTCTGATGCTGTTCAGCCCTTCATCTTGCAACTGAACTCTGTAGTTTTGCTCTCCAACACTTGACTCCAAAACGCTTCCTCTTGTTATTGGTCTGATTCATTATCCTAGCAATATATAGACTTTCTCTCAGCCTACTTCTGAAACCTTCTGGACTCTGCTGTATCCACTTTATCTTATATTCATTCTGTAACAGATAGACAGATAGATAGATAGATAGATAGATAGATAGATAGATAGATAGATAGATGATGGATATATACATACATACATACATACATAGATGGCTACATAGATACATTATCAATAGGTAGAAAGGTAGGTAGATAGATGATAGATAGATAGATAGATAGATAGATAGATAGATAGATAGATAGACTTACTATATGCTATTAAAGTTAATATTAATTGAGATAGGAATAAAAATAGCTTAATTTATCTCAGCTAGTCAAGGTATGTATACTATATGTCAAATTGTCATTGAAACCATTAAACCTTGTGAATATATTGTTGTTCAATAAATTCTGACATTGTAAAAAGATACACATTTATTCATGCATGTTTCTAATATAGCACATTCACAACAAAACTCAACATACAAAAATTCATATTTTTTATTTACTTCAGTAAAGACTGTACTCAGAAAAAAATTAGGAAAACACACATTCACAATAGTCTCAAAACTATTTAGAAATAAACAAAATAAAGAAGGCAAATGGTCTCTATACAGAATACTTTAAAATAATAAAAGAGAAATTAGACACTAGACAGTGATATTCCACATTCTTGAATTTGTAGAATTAACACTGTGAGGTTAGCTATATGACCAAAATAACAACAGATTCCATGCAATTCCTACTAAAATTCCAGTGACATTCCTCACAGAATTAGAAAAAGATTCTTAAACTTATATAGATACACAAAACCTATACAGGGAACAGAAGCGATTCAAAGCTGAAGAATGCAGAAAAATCGTACTTCCTAATCTTAAACTTAACTGTACTACAGAGAAGTAATGAAAGAGGCAGCAAGATACTAGAACAAAACAAACAAACATATAGACTAAGGAAACATAATGAAGACCCCATGATCAACACATAGAGCTATGCCCAGCATATATATAATTTATGGTGTTTTTCATGGCATTACAAAATAATCTTACAAGTTAAAAGTAAGTAATCTGAGTTAATACAAGAAATTGAAAGAATGAAGTCAAAACACAGGTACAGAGATCGTAAAACCTTATACAGTTCAGCTATCTAAATAAAAAGGATAAGAGGGAGAGAATAGGCTAAAAGGTATTAAAGACTTTGGAAGCAGGAACTCTTAGCAGATCAAGCCATGGAATAAGTTCAAAAATGTTTCTGGGCATTATCTTCCAAGAATCTACACAACTGGATGTTATGGCACCATCAGCTATTCAAACCACATCTTCAACACAGTATGAATTATGCCATGTCATGAGGCCAGATAGAAAGAGCCCACATTGATTTTCATAAAGGCATAATAATGTTGGTCTGAAGACCTGGAAGATGAAGATTAGTATCAATCATGAATGCTTATGACAAAGTTACACATGAGACACTGACATACAAAAGTTTGTAATTATATGTACTGAAAAAAAGACTTCATTCGGGGGATTTGAATTGAATGGAGAAATAAGAAATGACGGCAATAAATATCAAAGGAGTGTTTTCAACATGCATCATGCAACTGTGATAAAGTGAGAACTTCTCTGGAAACAATTTTCAAAAATTAATTTTATTTTTTTTGCTGTGATGAAAAATGCTTAAACTAAGTTGATCTACTAACGATACTGCTATTAGAGCAGCCATAGATAAACAGCTCATTATCCCTAATATCATTTTAGTATAAATTCAGAAGTTTAACACTGCACTAAAATTTAGCATAGAGAACAAGGTGTGTGATCAGAAAGAAGGGAAGTAAATAATTAGCACCTTTCCTAATATCTGTCTATTCCCAATACCTACTTAGAGGTCACAGAGATATGACATTAACAATAAATACACACACACACACATGTGCATGAAAATTATATCTTTAAAGTAGCACAATTGGGCCTTGTAAAGAAGAAAGTCCAGAGATAGAGAAGCAATTACAGTGTAGCATAGCCCCAAATTTAGCTGTCCCAGCCTTTCATCCTCTGACTTGTAAACTTTTTAAGCTGTTGCTTGCTTAGATACTGTGTTCAGTTGCAGCAATGCATTAACAAGGTGTACAACCATGGTAGAGCAGACTCTGGCTAGTTAACCCTCTGTTTTCCTCAAATAGAAGGAGGAGGGAGGTTAGCCAAGGGAGAAATAAACTTCTGCTGAGATGGCATTTCTCGTCAGGAACTTCTCCTCCTGGACTTTACCAGATGAGATTTCTAGGAAACTAGTTGTTTCAGCTGATTTAAAAATTTAGGATCCTCTTCAGCAGGTACTTAGATTTTGTCTTTTGAAGGTCTTTTTTGTCATACATGGGATAGCCTCCGTGACTAGGCAGCTTCAGTAGACTTTAAAATGCTAGTAGTTAACACTTGGATGAAGGAACAATGTTTGATTTTCATCAAAGGAAATATAAGGCTAAAATTCGTTTTAAAAACCCTGGCAGGTATCATTGTCATTAGCATCTCTGAGGAGGAGAATGGCTGAGAAACCTCCTGAATAAACCCAATGAAACAGTTGCACTGCGGTGTGCAGCTTTGTTAGAATGGTGATGATGAAAGGTGTGGCAAAAAGCACAGGGGAGAAGCAGCAGAGCTCCACATGGCAGGGTGACTCAGGGAGACTTGGTCCTTCAGGTGACAGGGTCCATGTCTGTCTGTCATTGTGGGTATGAGTTTCTAAAACTGATGCTTGAGAAAATGAGTGTGGTGTCCATAAGACAGAAATAGGAAAAAAAAAGGCTTTCATTTTTAAAATAAAATATATCATATGTTTTCATATATGTACATCTTTGTTTCTTTGTTTTCCTTTTTCTGAAAATATATTTTTTTCACATTATATATTCTGATTACCCTCTCTCCAGTCCTCCCAGTTCCTCCCCATCTTCTTTTCCATTCAGATCTACTCTCTTTCTGTCTCTTCTTAGAAAAGAAACAGGCTTCTAATGGATAATAATAAAATAAAATACAATAACATAAAACAAAAATTAAAACACTGGGATTGGACAAAACAAACTGAAGGGAAATTACCCAGGAGAAGGCACACACTCAGGAATCCTATAAAAATACTAAGCTGGAAGTCATAGTGTATATCCAAAAGACCTGTAGGGAAAAGGGAGAGGAAATAATATAAACAAAACAACAACAACAATAAGATAAAATTTTAAAAATCTCATCCTGGGGGTACTCTTATCCATATACCCATTTGCCTAAGTAAAAGGAATCTGGCATGCCAATCACACATCCACAGGATTAGGAATGTTGCTCATTGATCGCTGTGACATTTTAGGGATTCTATAGTATGACATCTTTTTCCTCTATATTTTTACTCTCTTGGTAAGGCTTCTTGTCTCTCATGAAAGGGATATGATTTAAATAGTAACTTGGAATGCAGGGGAGAGAGAAGCCTCAGACACTAGCCACCATTCTCTCATTCTCTGCAGTGGATGGTGCACCTGAGTTCTCATTTCTGTCATGTTTTCTGAGTCATTCTGAAAAACTTCAAAAATTTATGTCTAAAAACTTCTTAAGTACTTGCAGGTGTGTCATCTCATTTACGTTCTTAGAACTCTGGCCTCATTTGGCCATTGTTGACAGGTGGTTCTAAAAATAGCCAGAGGCTCCAGAGGAAGATGACTGGGATTCGGTTGATATTTTGATGCATCAGAATCAAGTCATGGGTTCTGTTTGATCTGCTTCATAAGTGGGACCTTTGATGTTATACTTTTACCTCATTTCAAAGGGCATGCAGGAAAGAAAATACTGAAAGTCAGAATTTAATTCCCTTGTGTTTTACTTAATGGGTTACCTAGGTAACTCTTTCAGTTTTCAATGGTCCTTAAAACCTGCATTTTCACCTGAGAAGAGAAATGGATTATAGACATTTTGAGAGTTCAAAAAAGATGCCTTAATACCTCTGGTTAAAAGAGTCTATAATGATTGCTTGGTTTGGAGATTTAACATAGCTCTATTTTGTGATTGAATATTGAATGCATTTATTGAGCAGCTAGGATTATTTTAATGTTCAAGATAATATACCAGTTCTTGAAATGGGTGGTACACAACATACTATCATTACTCATATCGTTTTCTGATCTATAATTCTGTGTATGACATATCCTATATGTGTTTAGGTGTACATATATAGATTCCAGCATCAGGCTTGCTAACTGCAGCTCTTCACCCCTCTCTCCTCTCCTCCAAATCGTCCAGTTTCATCCACAGCTCTGAAGCAAACCATCTGCTGCAGCTTCCCCTTCCCCTACTCCCTCAACTCTAGGGGATCACACAGGTCTTCCCCTCCAAACTTCCTTCTCCCCACTCAATGCTTTCTTCTAGTGCCCAACTCCAACCACATTCCCTAAGAACCTGAAAGCCATTCTGGCAAGGGAAGACAGTGGGTTACATGCTGGTCTTCTCCTCTCCCTCCTCTTCAACAAACTTATTTTTCATATCTCAACTCAACTCTGCAGCACAGCACCTGCCAGAGCCTCCCTCTCCTCTCTGTGCCCATCTATAGCCTAGAACATAGATCTTCTCTAACCTTCTTCCCAACTCATCCACTTATTTTGTCCCCCAACTTTAGTAGGCATTCCCTGTGAACCCACAAGTCAAGCTTTTCAGACAAGCAAGTAGGCGAAGGAGATAGGCAAGTTTCAAATCTTAACTCTCCCTCTTCTCCAAATCCAATTCTCTAGCTCTGGGGAAGACTACTGTGGTAGCCTTTCACACTCTCTTTCTCCAGTCCCAGGGGATTTAGCAGATCCTGGTGAAACATCATACTTTCTTCCTTGTGAATTCCCTCAAAAACCCCTTCCTCGACTGACTCTGTTCTTCAGTATCAGCAATATAATAAAGGCAGTTTACAGCAATCCGATAGCAAACATCATATTAAATGGAGAGAACTCAAAACAATTCCACTAAAATCAGCAGCAATACAAAGTTGTCTAGTCTCTACATACACACACACACACACACACACACACACACACACACACATATGACTTGAAGTTCTAGCTAGAGCAGTATGACAATTGAAGGAAATCAAGGGGATACAAATTGGAATGGAAGAAGTCAAAGTACTTTTATTTTCAGATGATGTAATAGTATACACAAGTGACTCTGACCATTCTGCCAAGAAATTTCCACAGCTGATAAACACTTCCAGCAAATTAACTAGATACAAAAGTAACTCACAAATATCAGTAGCTCTCCTATATGCAAATGACAAATGGACTGAGAAAGAGGTCAAGAAAAACACCATTCTTCCATTATTAGTAGTCTCTAATAATAAAAAACATCTTGGGGTAAATCTAACAAAGCAAGAGAAATCCCTTAAGAATTTGAAGAACATATAAGACGATGGAAAGATTTTCCATGCTTATGAATGGGTAGGATTAACATAGTAAAAATGGCCATCTTACCAAAAACAATCTACAGATTCAATGCAATCGCCAATCAAAATTCCAACACATCACAGACCTTGAAAGGACAATTTTCAGCTACATAAGGAAACAGAAGAAAAAAAGCCCTAAGAATTGTTGAAAGGATCCTGAATAATAAAATAATTTTGGGAGGAATCATCATCTCTGATTCCATGTTTTATTAAAGAGCTAGCTATAGTAATAAACAGCATGATATTGGTACAAAAACAGACATGAAATCAAAATGAAGCTGCAGAAATAAATCCACATTCCTGTGGACACCTGGTTTTTATAAAGAAACCAGAAATACACATTGGAGGAAAGGACATGTTCAGTAAATGATGGTGTTCAAACTGTAAGTAGAATTAAAGTAGATCTGTATTTATTGTCCCACCAAAACTTTATTCCAAATGGATCAAAGACCCCAACATAAATCCAGATGCACTAAACCTAACAGAAGAGAAAGTGTGGAATAGCCTTAAACTCATTGGTACAGGAAAAGACTTTCTGAACAGAACATCAGTAGCCGTTCTGTTCAATATCAATATCAACAATTATAGTATCAACTAATATCAATTAATAAATTGGACCTTATGAAATTGAAAGGGTTCTGCACTACAAAGACAGTGTAAGTAAAGCAAAACAGCACTCTACAGAATAAAAAAAGAAAAAGATTTCTATCAAGTCCACATCTAATAGAGGGCTAATATTCAAAATATATAAAGAACTCAAGAAGACTAGATATCAATAAAATAAATAACCAAATTTAAAAATGGGATAGAGAATTCTCAAAAGAGGAAATTCAAATGTCTGAGAAACACTTAAAGAAATGTTCAACACCTTTAGCCATCAAGGATAAGAGCACTTTGAGATTTTATCTTAAACCTGTCAGAGTATAAGATCAATAAAACTAGTGATAGCTCATGCTGGTCAGGAATTGGAGTAAGAGGAACAGGTACCCATTGCTGGTGCGAGTACAAACTTGTACAGCTACCATAGAAATTAGTGCAGTGGTCTCTAAGGACTATGGGAATCGATTTACCTTATGATCCAGTTATATCACTCAGGCATATATCAAAGGATGCTTTTTCCTACTACAGAGACTCTTGTCAACTATTTCATTGGTGCTCTATTCATAATAGCCAGAAACTAGAAACAACTTAGATGTCCCTCAACAAATGAAAAGATAATGCAAAGATAGTATATTTACATGATGGAATACTACTCCTCTGTTTAAAAAAAAAAAAAAACAAATTCACAGGTAAATGAATGGAACTGGAAAAAAATCATCCTGAGAGAGTTATCATGAACATACAAAGAGAAATGTGGTATGTATTCACGTATATGTGGATATTAGCTCTTAAGTTAAAGATAACCAATCTATAACCCATAGCGCCACAGTGGTTTTCTGTGCATGCTCTCTCAGTCCCAATGAGCTCATATTTACATCAATCCTCTTGATTCACGGGACCTTGTGGTTTTGGGTGTTCCAGCCCCTGCAGATCTTATATTCTATATGCCTCCATTTCCATAGACTTCCCTGAGCTATGAGGGAAAAGATTTGATGCAGAGGCTGCACTGGTCTGTACTAGATGGGATCCTAGATAGAAGTAAACACATGCCCCAAGCCCTAGCTCAGAAGCAATCTCTAATTGATAACCACTTGCAATTTTAGTTTGCTAGAAGGGAGTCTCATTGGGGAAACAAACTATTCTTAAGGGTAGCCTGCATTCTCAGCAGTAGATGCTCAACTCAATGGAGATTCCTTGTCTTGTAATGCTATGGCAGGGCCTTTTCATTTTCTTTTTCTTTTTGATGTTATTATTTTTACCTTATTTTTATTTTATTTATATTTTCTTCACTGTTTTATTTTTAGCCTATAGATAAAAATATATATTTTTATATATAATATATAATATGCAATAACATATATATCATATAAAATTATGATATAAATATATATTATATTTAATTTATATTTCTTATATATTATAAATATATATGTATTTTTTCTATAAGTTAAAAAGAGTGAAGAAAATATAAATAAAACATATATATAGTATAGCTTTCAGTTTAGTGTTTTTATAGAATTCTTGCATTTCTGCATAACTGGAAGGGAATGTTCGCCATACATGGGACAAAAGAGTCACATCCACAGTACACAAAGAACTCTCCTAACTGAAAAATAGGGAAACAACCCAAGTGAAGTGTTTAACCTCGCCACAGCTTTGTGCAGTATATATAAATCAATAAACCAATTTTTTTAAGTCATGAAATTGTTGCTGGAGAAAATATTTTAAGTTCCCGTCCACAGATAAGGATCAGTCTCTGGCCTTCATTCTAACACTGAAGGTACCCTTTACCACATCACCCATCAGCATTTACTTTTTAGAAAACTATAGTGATCACATAAAGAAAACAGATCAGGAAATTATGTTTTCTAAAATGCACACACACACACATACACACACACACACAAAACCATACAGTTTTTCCCAAATTTTCAACCATTTCCTTGGAGAAACCATGTGTATCCCAATAAAACTTCAATGAATTTCTCACATTTCTTCAATAATAAAATTGTGTAAGATATCTTATGTTTTACTGATGATAAATAAAAATATTAACTTTTACTTTAAAACACTTCATTAGTGACACTCTTCATGTCATGTATGTGTGATTTATTTATGACAGTACAACAGATCATTAAGCTAAATGTGGTGAGTTCTACTTTCAGATCCCTACGAATACAGACCAAAATCCTATGAGACAAAGTCACCATTTGCTAATGGAATACCAGGTATCCCCTCCATATTTGGCCCCGTCCTATGAGATTATGAGCCTACTGAGGGATGGGGCTGCAAATGGAGTACTCCTATGAAACAGGCAAAACAAGCCAAGCACTTAGAAATGAGAATCATAAATGATCACCTTTGTCAAAGTCAGACAATGAATAATATGATAGCGGAAAGGGAAGACTGAATAGCTTTGTTAACAATAGTATTTCATGTGTCACTGAAGAAAGTAAAGGAAAGCTTGCTCACAGAGTAAGAGCTTTCACATCTAAAAATGAGAAAGATGACAGAGGATGTACACTGTTAGTAGGTGGTTCTCAAAAAAAAAGAAGGAAGTGGGAAACACCTGCTTGGTACTTACTCAACTTGCTGGTCATTACCCTCTCGCCTTCTCTTCTGTCCTGCTGGAAGCTTAAGGAAGGAAATTTTCAGGGCAGGCATGTTACTCTGCTAGGTCCCTCCAAGCAGAAAAGGACTTTCAACAGGAGCAGGGCAGGGATGGGGGGGGGGAGTGAGGGAGAGGGGTGGCACATTCACATTTCAGGATTTTTGACAACTACAGAATGAATGTTGTAATCAAATTGCATTTCTTAATAAAGTTGTTAACAGTCAGAATGAAGACCTCCAGAGTCCAGCATTTACAACCAGACCTGATTCTGCTTCTGATCCTCCCCTAGAGTGTGCCCTTAGGCGAGTAATTTCAGCTCTTTGATCTCATCAACTATACAATACAGATGGTAAATACCGAACTCACCAGGAGTCTGTCACCGGCTAGCTAGAGGGAGGCGGAAAGCCAGTCAAAACCACCAACCTTTCTTCTAATTTTTCCCTGTAAAACCTACTGTCCAAGGGAAAAGCAGATGCGGTACACCTTGTCTTTTACACTTCCACCAAGGGGTGCCTTTCTCCCTAGGCTATTGTTCTATTTAAGCCCTTCCTCTTGGTGTCAGGAAGGCTAACTCAGTGGATTGTCTAGGGAGCAGAGGCATTAAAGAGGAACGCGCCGTTTTGAAAATCCGTGAGTCTCCTGACTATTTTCTTGTCCTTGCTTTTTATCCTACCTCCTTGCAACCTTGTTCCAAAGGCTTTTCCTTTTCTCTGAAAAACGTTCCAGAAACATATGTCCCTTAAATGACTAGAAGGTTATGAAGGATAATGCAATCAGGAAAAGAAATTACAAAGGTCCTTGCTTGGTTGCAGAGTCTTCATGAAACAAACAAAATGGGAATGGGGATCTCTAACTTTGGCATGCTACTTCAGAGAATTGAAACCTACTGTGCCTGCTTTTAATTGCTCCTTAATTGCATACAAAATTACAACACATAAAACCACACTAGAAGAATGCAGGCAGAATTACTTCATCTGAATAAAGTCACATTTTGCTTTTAAACTTGGCCAGTAGGCAGTCTAAATGCCAGAAGGTGACAATTGTTTTGTTGAAGGGCATTCTGGAAAAGTTCCCAAGGAAGTAGACTACTACAGCTGAATGTTATCTGACTAAGAAAGAAACAAAAAAGAAAAGACATAGAATGGCCAATTGTGCTACATTTTGCCTGTGGTACAAAATACACAGCAATTTTGTTGTAAGGAATTAATGTGAGCCTAATTGCAGATGCAAACAACTTTCGAGGCCTACATACAAGACCTACATACCCTGTATGTATCACAGTCTTCTTCTAGAAGAGCCTCGAGGAACAGGAAACCCTAAGAGAACACAAATGCCAGTCCAGGCTACTATGCCCAGAAAAACTCTCAATCATCATGGAGAAACCAAGATATTCCATGACAAAACTAAATCTTTCTTCCAATCCAGCCCTATAGAGGATACTAGAAGGAAAACTCCAACAACAAGGAAAACTCTACATCCAAGAAAACACAAGAAATTAATCATCTCACAACAAACCCAAAAGAAGAGAAGAGGATTGAACTTGATTCCCAATTTTGGTTTCATTGTCTTGTTAAGGACCTTTGGGCAAAATATTCTTCCCATGAAATAGAACCAAGAACCCAGTGCCTGGCCTTTGTAGAAAATGAATATTTCATGGGTGGAATCATAGCACAGTAACAAAGGGAATGGTTAGCTCATCCCTTAATTCAGTTTTTATTGTTGCAAGATGACTACTGTGCAATTTCTCTTAATTTGACTGTCAATTTCTTTATTCATAAATAAAACTATTAACGCAGCCTATTCTATAGAATCTCTGTGTGACTTAATGAAGCAAACATACATAAAACCTGTGGCATCTAGGGAGAATTTATTAGTTGTTTACCGTCATTTAAAATGTCTGCCATTGGAAGCTTAAGGTCCTTCTCCACCTGTTTCTATAATTGCACCCATCAGGACAAAGGTTTTATGTAAGTATACACAGTTTTGAGAATCATTAAATTAATTTTTCCTCTTTGAAGGCATTTCCTTAAGAGGCTACAACAAAAATCACAAAGTCTCATTTTAATTGGAGCCACTGATCTCTATTAGAATAAAAACAGGATCATCTGGAGAGGTTTCATGGTAGTCTTCTTCCTGTATTATGGGAATATCAGTCCCTGTATATTAATTTATCTATACTGATCCAACTGGTGAAAAAGCCTAGGCATTTGGATAAAAGCTTAGGCAGGTAATTTTTGAGGAACTAATAGGTAAGGATAGTTACATGGGTTAGAAGAAATCAACCTTGAAGTTTAGTGAGCAGAATGGGACAACCCACCAGGAGGAACTAGGGTGCTGTCCAGCACAAGCAGAACAGATTTTCTTTCATTTAACCAACTTCTGGCTATTTCTCTCAACCTCTCATGGCAAGGCCAGGATCTAAACCAGTTATGTCAGGCTTCAGAATGAAAGCTCTGGGTCTACTTTGTGCAACTTCTATAATTATTTGTATTATGGTCATAAAAATCCTCCATAGCCCACAATCTTCCTCATTGACTCCGTGTTTTCTTATGGTTAAGCCGATTGTAATAGTAAATCATGGGCACATCCTAGAAAGAAAGAATCAAAAGTAATGTGTGGTGCTCAAGTATATCCTACCCCTTCAAGGTGGCATAGCATTTCATCTATGTATTCCAAGTGATGCTTCCTCTTATTCCCACGTTAAACACCACCACAGTCTTGATGCAAGGTTAAATTCAAAGTAACTAAAAGCCTCCTTCCTGTTAATTCTGATCCTTATTTTTTCCTCTTAATGAAAAACTGTCTCTATATTATTAATATGTAAGTAAAGTTCATTAAATCTACATGCATAGTTGTATACAGGCCAACCTTGCCATAGCTGACACAGAATTGTCATATTTTACTATCATTTTTACTCTAAAATCTATCACAGTGATACTCATGTAACCGTTAATGTGTTGTTGCTTGTTTAATCTGTAAAGCTCCCGAGTGGAAACTTATCTAAATAATAGAATTTGCGTCTTTGGCTCTGGAAAGGTTGGTGTGTTATTGCTTGTTCAATCTGTAAATCTGATGAATGTCAATTTAAACAATGGCATCTTGGTCCTCTGGCTCTGAAAGACTGAGTTTATTGTACTGTTGAGTTATAACCGTAACTCTGATGGTCATGACTGAAAGATTTTCTAAAAATCACCACTTCATTTCTTGTTTTTATTTAATTTTTGAAGTCATCTTATCTCATTCTTACCCATGTTACTATTGAACTTTTAGAACTACAAAGACTGAAAAGGAAGATATGTGAAACTTATAACCTGAGATAACTATCAGACAGATATGTGAGCCTTGGAGAACTTTCCTGTGCAAATTTATTAGTGTCTTCCTGGCCAAACACTCTGATCCATCACTAACATGCTTTTCTAAAACCTGAAACCTGGAAAATTTCATGATTCTATTTCTTGAAACCTGCATTGTGTGCTTAGAATCCACATGAGATAAAGAAGGTAGAAGAAACTAAAATGAGATTGAGGTGACACCTGGTGTGCCCTGTAGAAGGCACTGCTGATCCTCTTTGGACTGCAGTGGTGAAGGTTTAGTGCCTAGCCCATGCAGAGACTCACCATGTAAAGAAAGGTGAAACAGTGAGTGCCTGCCTCAACAATCCTGTGACTGATTGATGGCTAGGGGTGCTTGTCATACTCAAGCCCAATGGTATTTTGTTCACTCTGACACCATCCTCCACCAAAACAAAATGAAACAAAACAAAACAATTCTTATGTCTGCTTCTTTATATCAGGATGTTATGTTTTTAAATCTTATTAACCTAGCAGGAGTGAATTGTCTTGCTTCTGAGTAAGTATCCTGACAAGGCAGGTGATCATTAACACAAGTGGCTGTGAGTAGAACACTCTCAAGAAAATGGATATCTCAGACTGGTGCTGATCTAATTAAATCCAAAGACAATGAGTACACAGTGTTATTAAGGAATGCAGCACCAGTCACTGGCTCACCCACAAGCAAATAGTAACATGATGACTGCTCCTGAAATGCAGTGTCTGCTGAAGCAAGCCCCTAGCACAGTGAGTGTTCAGTGATGTCATAAAGTAGAAGGAATAGGCTGACAAATTCTAATTATATAGGTAAATTTAAACATGTCATTCATAAACTCATAGCATATAATTATTGATTTAATATGTTGCCATGGAACTAAGGGATTTTTTTTTATAGTTGCCCTTAGAGTATAGGATCTTTTGCCACTGGTAAAGCTTTCATCAGACACAAAGTATGATCTTGTAGATTAATAAATTATAATATAGGTTAAATTCTTAACATTGCAAAGTATATTGCATGAAACTAGGTATAACAGTTCCTCAAAAAGACTAAAAATGCAGCTTTAATATGACCCAACATATATATGTATATGTATATGTATATGCATATGCATATGCATATGCATATGTATATGTATATGTATATGTATATGTATATGTATATGTATATATAAAACACTTGTCTTCGTTAGGGTTTCTATTGCTGTGATAAAACACCATGACCAAAAGCAACCTGAAGGGAAAAAGCTTTACTTCATCTTAGCTACTGTTCAGGCCACATACCATCACTGATGGAAGTCAGGGCAGGAACTAAAGCAGAAGCCACAGGGAAGTACTGCTTACAGGCTTGCTCATCATGGTATACTCAGCCTGCTTAGCCACTCCTACCTCCCAACCCATCCCCCAAACCCTGTGAACAGAAGAAGGTTTATTTGGCTTATATTTCCGTAGCACTGTTCATCATCAAAGGAAGTCAGGATAGGAACTCAAACAAGGCAGGAACCTGGAGGCAGGTACAGATGCAGAGGCTAGGGAAGGGAGTGGCTTTCTGCCTTGCTTCTAATGGCTTGTTCAGTGTACGTTCTTGTAGAACCTAGAACCACCAGCTAAGAGATAGGACCACCCACAATGGCTGGATCCTCCCACATTAATCACTAATCAAAAAAAAAATTTTCCTACAGGCTTGCCTACAGACTGATCTTATGGAGGCATTTTCTTAACTAAGATTCCCTCCTCTGAAATACCCAGCTAGAAAAGGGCATCAGATCCATTTATAGATGGTCATGAACCACCATGTGGCTTCTGGGCATTGAACTCAGGACCTCTGGAAGAACAGTCAATTCTTTTAATTGCAGAGCATCTCTCCAGCCCTGAGAGCACACATCTTGATTAATAATCATGATACAGAGAGAAAGCTTACTGTGAATCATATAATTTTTTTGAAACCTCAAAGCTGACAACCAGTGTGACACCCATCTTCCAACACCAGGACTATAAATATTTCCCAAACAGTTCCACCAACTGGGAACCAAGTATTCAAATATATGAGTCAACAGAGAGGGGGCAATTTCATTCAAAACACCACATTCCATTCTCTGATTGTGCAAAATACATTTAGTACAACTTCAAAAGTCCCCACGGTCTTTCACAGTCTCAACAAAGTTTAAAAGTCCGAAGTCTCTTCTGCGACTCAAACAATCTCTTAAATACAATTTCCTATAAGATCCGAAAGCAAATCACATACTTCCAACATATAATGGCAGAAAATACACGTTATTATTCCATAAAGGAGGAATAGGTACATAATGAGAAAATGTTAAACAGAAGAAGGCTGAAACCCAAGAGAGAAAACTCCAAATCCACATCTGATGTCAGAGGGCTTAGATGACTCCATCCTCCAAGGTTTGCTGCCTGCAAATTACTTCTCTCACTTTAGCCTTTTGACTCTGGTATGCAGCTCGCCTTGGCTGACAGCCTATGGCTCTGGCACTTCTAAAATCTTGGAGTTTCCTACATAACGCAATATTTACTTTTACAGCTTCAAACAATGGCCCCTTCCATGAAAGGACTGCCCTGTCTCACACCTGACTTCAACGGTTCTCTTTAACCACGGAGGAAGATTCCACAGTTCCCTTACTCATCTATCCTTCATTACTCTAAATCCAGAACCACTTGGACAGCACTCTGGATGCCTAATTAGGCTGGATCTTGGGCCCTACATTTGCAATGCCTTTCCTTTGTTGATACATTTTAGGAGAAGACATTCCTTGGGCCTTTTCTGTTCACAGGCTGGAAACAACTCAGTGGGACATTGCTCTGAGGTTCCATTTTTCATTTTTTTTTTCCAATGCAGCTTAAGCCTCTCCTTGATCTCCTGATCTTTTCAGCATAATCTTTCACTCCATCATTTCTTTGTGCTGGCTACCACATTATCATTTTGCTTGTTTTTTTGCCCCACTTGCTCCTTTTCTTTTTCATTCTAGTCCTACATAAGTGTGATTACTAATAACCATGGCACAAAGTCAATATTAGGCTCTGTTAAAATTCCCTCCATGACATTTCAGCTTAAGCTGGAGGCAAATTCTTACGACAAGGGCAGAAAGCAGCCACATATTTGCCAAATATGAGAAGAATGGTTTCAAGTTCAGTTGCTAACATTGTTTCCCCCTGAAGTCTCTTGGCCTGGGTCTCTATGGTTCACATGTCTATCTGTCTCCAAGCTCCAACAAGGATGGCCCAATGAACCCTGCGTGCATCATCCAGCAGCTTTCTGGCATTGTCTCTTTTAAGAACTCTATTCCTTTAACACATGTAACACTTCATTTCTTTCTCTTTCTGTGTGTCTTAAAAATTATTCAAAATTATTCAATGTGAGATCAAAACCAGGACCTCATCTAAACTAAGAAAGTAGTCTACCACTAAGAGAAAGGCTGCATCTCCAACCTCTAAGTCTTCTCTTTTTCTCCTTTGTGTGCATTAGAAGAAATTATTATATTTGGCTTAAATGATCAAATTTCTGCCACAGTGTTACCTATCATACTCTTATTAGGATTAGCAAAGATGTCTACCTTTATTGACAATTGTGTTAAATTTTATGGAAAATTAGTTTTGAGCTTATTATTATTGCTAATTTTATGTGGTAGACGTGGTTTTTGTTTGTTTGATTTGACTTATTTTTATTGAAATTTACTCACATTTTTACGTGGGTCAATTTTATACATCATGTTTTAATACTTTAATTGTTTTAAGGTGACAAATTTTAATATGTATATTTCATCTAAATGTTACTGTGATCTCCTCTTTTAATTTTAACTGTTTAATCAGAAGTATTATATGTGATTCCAAGTATTTGAAAGTTTTGTTTGGGAAGTATTACTATTTTAGACTTATTTAGAAAACTCTGTAGTTCACAGTTATACTCTATTTGTATTAGGTCAACATGATTGTGGAACTTTTCTATGGCCTTACTAAGTAGTTTTTAGTTGGTTGGTTGGTTGGTTTTGCTTTTGTCAATTGCTAGGTTATTTTTGCTTGAGCATTCTCTCAGTTAAGAAGGAGTATTAAAATCATCAGTTAGAATACGGCTATATACTGTTCTAAGTACTGACTTGGCTGCATATACATCTTCACAAACATTATATCTCACAATAAGAATGTACATTAATCATTTCTAAATATCCTTCTCTAGGCCTCCAGTCACTGATCTAAATTGTTCTCTGTTTGATATTAATATAATCACTACTACTAATTATTAATATTGTTTCTAGAGAGTTGATTTCACTCTATTGGTTTTTCACTTTTAGCTAATCTGTTCCTGTTATTTAGAATACATCTCTCATTATGGTACATAATTAATTTTGGTTTTATTTTGATATTGTCAGTCTCTGCTGATTAATAAAAACATGTTTACTTCATTTACACTTAATGTAACTATTGATGTGACTGCGATTTAAGTTAACATTTTGCTAGTATTTGTTCATGTGTCCCATCTGATTTGGCTCATTTTATTTGTTCCTTCATTTGAGAAATTAGTCTTTTTTAGTGGTTTTCTTTCAATGTTTATTTTTTATTTTCTGCTTAGTACTATTTACTATTTCCCTCAATATAATATATTTAATTCAATATATATCCTTAACTTATCAGAATCTGTACAAATGTAACTTTTTGAAAATAACGTTATACTACATTCTGTGTGATGTGTCAACCTTCCAACATGTCTTTTCTCTCTTGGTTGGCAACCCAGGCTTTACCTCTGCATTTGCTCTGATCCCCACACTGAGTTGTTATTGAGTTTATTTGATGGCTAAAGTGCTTTAGAGAGAAGGGGGGGAAAGAGATAATCTTACATTTTGTTCTTTATTTCTGGTGGTATTGACTTTGTATTTACTTGAGTTTCCATTGAGCATTAGGGGGTCTCCTTTGTGGACTGGCATTTACTATGTGGTACGTCCTATTGATAAACCAGTCCACTTGTGTTCTTTTGAAACATTTTTTTTTATTCCATCTTTGTTGAATGATATTGGGAATATGAATAGTTAGGTGATAGATAAAAAATTTAAAATGGATATGAAAGAAGCACGGAACAAACATGGAAGGTTATGTATGAAGAACACCATCCAGTACAGATGAAGAAGGCTTACAATGTGCTAAGATCAGAAAGACAAAAACAAATCAGGCACATTTACAAGAGAGAGACAAAGAGGGCAGCTGAGGTCCTACTCAGGCAAAGTGAATGTAACAGGATTAGGAGAGATTCTCACTTGTGTGTAGATTATTTCCTTTATGCTTCCTTCTAAAATTGTTGTCAATTTAAAACTATGAACTGAAATGACTAGCCCCCAAAATTCTACCTGTGTATTATTGCATGACTAACAGACAACATGAGAGTCAGAATTAAACATTTAATCTGAACACTTTGCATTTTTAAATCCCTTAATACATATCAAGTGATGAAACTCCTCCCAAGTCAGCTTCTATCCTGTGCTCTTGGAGCTGACAGAAGAATGTTGAAATTGCAGGTTCTTAATCCTGTCTCTCACCTTTCCTGAAGCAACCTGAAGCATTATCTCTTCCAGTTTCCAGAAAAAAAATCATGAGATGCACTACTTGGAATGCTTCATGTTAAGGCATCCTTGAATCTGGTCTTCAAAAGTGCTATTCAAACCATCGGAAGCAAGCTGATACTAGGTCTGCTTACTCATATGTAGAATTCCTATATGTTAGCTAGCTGAAGATAAAAGACTTGACTTCCATGTGAGCTTTGTTTGTTGTAGGGAGAGGGGATGTGGAGTTGGATGGCTAGGTCTGTGAGTAGTATCTGTGAGAATTTAGGGAAGTCAAAGGCATGATCAGAATATACTGTAGGAAATTTTTTTTCAACAAACAAGAAAATAAAACCTTTCATTGAATGAAAATCTTAATAGCAATGTTCCAAATTCATCTTTGAAATTTTAATCATGTCAGAGGAGACATGCATACTGAACACTGAATCAAAACTTTCAAGACAGAATAATTTTAATCTGAACACAACTTAAAACTCTTTATTGCTGTGAAGAGTGTCTTGACCTGCTGCAGGTGAACTACAGAAATTACAAAGCTCATATTGAACATTCTGAGCTTGCATTGCACAGAAAACCTAAGTCAGCTGATCTCATGCAAAATATTTTTTTAAAAAGTCCTTCAATAGGAAGAGATTAAATAGGTTATATTTTGATTGGTTTTTCATGTTATAAAAAAAATCACATATTTGCTTTTCACATTCTCATCTTCATGGTGCAATATCTATTACCAATTAATCAATTGTCCCTTTACTGAATCTGTCTATTTAAAGGTTTGTAGGCTATAGCTATAGCTTCACTAACCCTTAAGATGCCTATAAAAACTATAAGCTGCATGTTTCCAAGACAGCTAGCTCTACACAGCATTCTATGTAGAGATCTGAATATTCTCAGATATTCAGGCATTAATCCCATACACTATTATTATTCCCATTCCTACCCTGGCCTACAACAGATGGAACTTCTGTCAAGTCAGTAAGGCAATAATGAAAAAATACAACACATTTTATATTTGAATGGCACACCCATCATTCTCACACAAAGGACCATTACTAATGGTCCCCTCATAGGCAAAACTGAGACAAGAGATAAACATCCGGATGATTCTTGACACTAGCTGTTGGCCTTCTTCAGCCAAACTAAAAGATATTGGAACAAAAGCCTCATGTTGGGAGTTTAGCATTTTCCTTCCTTGCTTTTCACTAACTGCATTACATTGTGAGCTCGATGAGTCTGGCAGATTCCACGGTCCATTTTATTTACTCTCAGGCAGTGGTTGCCAAAGCAAGTGTTTGTGTACAGACCTGTAATATTGGCTTCTCTTCTGTCATGCATTGCTTTTTAAAACTTATGTGTTACTATGTATATGAGTTGTGTGATGTATATATGTCAAATATGTGTATGTGTGTGAGATCTGTGTCTCTGTGCATACACATGGAGGCAAGAAGAGGACAATGAATGTCTTATTCTAGATGTTTCTTTTTCTTATTTCCATGGTATACATCCTTTTCCTTAAGTTAGAGGTAAGCTGATAGGCAGCATGTTACCGTAATCCTGCTATCTTCACTTCCAATTGTGCTGGGATCACAGGTGTGCGTAGTCAATCCCATTTTTTTTTTTAACTCGGGTATTTGAAATTCAAACTCTGGCCCTCTTGTCTACATATCAGACTTCCTTAATTGCTGAGCCATCCCCCAGTCCCTAGTATGTATTCTTATAGCACTATTGATCAAAAACAAAGAGAATAGTAGGTTAATACCATGTGTCATTATTTCATCTCAAATACACATGGTCACTTATACCAGTCAGTGCTCAAACAACATTTACACTATTATGCATGGGTGGCTTTCTTCATTCATCAAGGTATTATGTGCTACCATAGTTTTCCAGAGTTGCCCCTAAAATCTCCTGCCATAAGTACCTCATGCTAACTTAGAGGTCCTGAAAATGCCTTGAGTGAACTAAGCCCCAGCAGATCTGGTAGCCTGTCCAAGGCCATACATGTCATAATGAAAACTCCAGAAGGAGGACATGTATCTTCAGGTTTGTAGTCATTTATTCTTTGTGATTATAATTTTTAAATATGGGTATGCCTATATAAATATAATGTAAAGTTTTTAAGGCAGAGGATATATTTGTTCCTTTGGCATGGCTTATCATGGATGTTTCAGAATGCCAGGTTCCCCAAAGGCACCCAATTCATATTTTCTCATGTCCAATGTAGACACGAGAATGTAGGTTGACTAAGACAAACAGTAAGACCAATTCAATTTACTCAGATGGTCAAGCAAAGCTAATTGGGGGAAGTAAGAAATGAAACACCCTCACTAACAGAGGTAGTTAAGCAATCAATCCCAACTCAGAGAGGGATCACAGTTTCTGATAGAGTTGAGAATTAAAAAGAATTTGGACGATTCTTGAATCAATAGTCACCATGGTTTTCATCTTAATTTAAGGGAGAAAATACTTCAGGCCTTCACCAAGACTGATAGAGTGCTTCTTGATCAATTCTTCCTTTGTCCTGGTCGTTAAAACAAAATCATAAATTAAACTAATCCTTATTTCGGCTAAATGACTTTTAGGGTGGAAAGTGATAGCCCATGTCATCATGGATTCATCATTACACAAAGCCCAGACTCACTAGAGCTGAACCACTCTCTCTCCTGCAGTCCTGTTCAAACATTAAAGTTCTTCTGGAGTCAAAATGATAATCTATTGAATAATTTAAAAATTATATTTTCATTCAAATCATGTCCCCTCTATTTCTGTGAGCATTCTCATCATAGATAAATAAGATGTCAATATGTGACCTAATATTATGTGTTTTCAGCCTAGTTTTTCTTTCTAATGGATGACTTTTTAACTTCTTTAAAATAAATCCTAATGAATCTGCTTTGGTATATCTTCTTGTTGAAGTCCTTGCTGCCACAAGCAGATGCTCTTGGTGTATTATGAAAATGCTTTGTGGCTCAATAGGATGAGCAAGCAAATCAAATTGAATGTAAAAAGAGATAGATAACAGACATCAAAGAGCTGTTGAGAGAACTCAGTCCGCACTCAGGCCTGCCATGTCTTTGAGCTGGCACAGCATTGTGCCATGGAGCCATTTTGCATGAATGAGAATCATGATTCAACTTTGATGCCAAAGGCTCTGTGTCTGATTGAAATGAAGATGAAAGTTCGATTTGCACTATATAGGGACTCCATAAGCTTTTTCTTCCCATAACTTTGTAATTTTAAACTTATACCTTAAGTGCTGGTTCTATAAAAGATCCTGTACAAAACTTAAAGGACAACAAGACAAAGAACACCAATACGTTACCTTCCACTGAGATAGAATGTCAGTCAGGTTCCTCGGGCGAGGGTGGGGGGGGGAGGAGAACAGAACAAAACAACAGAATAGATGGCTAGATACATTAAAGATGAGTGGATGGATAAATGGATGGATGGATGACTGGTGAATAAATGAGTAGACAGAAAGATAAGCATGCATATTTATGTATTTTGAGACAGGCTGACTCTGGTTAATATTTATTTTAAAAACATTATTTGCCTCTGGTGACTTATTAGGTCCATCAAGACTGCTATCAACTGGGCAACATGTTAGGCTGGCAACTGTTCGTCATGAATTTAAATTCCTTCTTCCTCAGAGAAACCTGAGGTTTCACTTAAACTTTCAACTGATTAAATGTTGCCCACTTGGGTCATCAAGGGTCATCTATTTTTTTTGCTTAAAAACAAATAATTACAGATAAATATTAACCATAGTTACAAAAACACCTAGAAACTGATTATATAAGTGATACAGTCTACCCAGATTGGCAGATAAAATAACCATCACAGAGAGCTTATAGTTTATTGAAGGAGATAGACATTGAAGAGATAATTTTCAATATTATAGAAATCACACTGTAGCTTGAGGCATTTAGAAGAACTGGGCAAGTTTAGGGCCCAAAGGATTTACATGCAAATCCTATATTCAAGCAGAGACAAGAAGATAAACAAGAATTTTCCAGGATGAGAGGGGAGTAAAATCTTTGAGTTGATAAGAAAACTGTCACATTTGAGTAACAGAGAGGAGGCTGGGACATCTGGAACACAAGAAGCCTTGGACTCAACTGTCATTAGTGTACAGAATAGACAGGGAACATAAGCAGAACCTTTGCTATTTGTTGGATCTGAGTAACTACCCTACCTGCAGCTATGTGATCTTTGTGGACAATTTAATTTTTAAAACTCTATTGATCTCATGATTAAAGTCCCCACATGCTCACTTATTGCATGGAAAATAAAATGATAGTTTCCTAGAGGATTTAAGAATTAAGATCTGTGTAACTGACTCAACAAAATGTATTACTTTCTGTGACTACTTCGAGTTAAGACCGCAAACTTGATAATGCCTTTGAGTTTGCTCTTTGCTCTCCTCGCATCTCTGAAAGATTTCCAACAGAAGTCTTTTCGATTTTCAGATACTACAAAAACTCTTCATTCCCCTCTGTCTCACTGTTTCGCCTTTGTCAGAGCAACTCAGGGCCATCCGGATTGTGCACGTGCATATATGGATGCCTTCCTTACTTTCTACATCCCCTCGTGTGTCAGGAAGACTCATCAGTACAAGGGCTTTGATATTAAGCAGTTATTCAAAGTTAACTTGAATTTCCAGAAAAAAATAATAACTAATGCCTGATAGTTCCTGGGACCACTACTCTAAATGATGGAAAGGAGTTGTGTACAGTTTCAAATTGTAGGTGACTGGAAACATGGATTATTATAATAGGATAAAAATAACAAACATTTTTCTGACTGAACTTGTAGTTTTTGTATTTTTGCTTTTTATTCAGCTTCTGTGTCTCCAGTACAGCAAAAGGGCTAGAAAAGGGCCATGATTTAAAAGATGTCCAGTCGGCTATCATGAAGTAATATGGATGAAATAAAACTGTTGTGAAGTGGTCTTGTTGTATAATCGTCTGCATTTTTAGTACAATACTAATTTTAGAGATAGTGATTGGTCCAAACAAGAGCTAATATTGATTATTTGCAAATGCGCAAAGATATTTAAGACCAACAAAAGGAGCATCGTGATAACTGAGAAATACAAAAACATACATCATGTACGAAAAACTGTTGTTACTGCTGTTGCTATAATATTTGTGAGGTATGAGCATAACATCTCTATTGATGTTGACAGCCTAGAGACAATCAATTAATGCCACACTAGCTTATGTCTGGAAAGAAATCACTGAGTTGCAGGCACTAGCATCCTGAAGCATCACTTTACATATAAGAGTATTTCTGAAGCTCACAGAGTTATAGCTCTGGGCAATACTCCAGAGCACAGATTCCTTGGTATTTCTTGATGTTATTGCATCCCTTAGAGAAGCCAATGCCGAAGACTAATGTAAAGGCTAAGCAGAGAGTTGTCCAGCCAACAATGATATTATCTACTAGGTTTAGATGGAAACTAATGCTTTCTGTTTTCCAGAGATGCTTGAGTTTGTCTGATGGATGTCCCAAGGCTGCAGTAATGAATAGCATGGCCCATTCATGGCATTTTCCTTCTCTTGATAAAAAGCTGGTTCCTCGGCTTCCTCCTTTTCTATTGATTTGCTTTCTGCACTTCTCATGAAGTCTGCCTCCCTCGAAAACAATTTAGTTCTTATTCAAGATCTTCCCCCTAGACTTAGTTTGGCCTGATCTTAGGGGTCAGCCTGGCCCTTCTTCTGTGTTCTGTTAGGGCTAATCAATGCCTAGCTAAGGGGAGAGAAAACATTGTCTTGTACTTCAACAACTGCAAATTTGTAGTTTGCTGACTATTCATATGACACCCCAAGTTTAGGGTGATTAATTGTTTTAAATCATATTTTTTTTTTCAGTAGAAAGCCAGTCATGGCATCTTTATAAATGTGGAATTCTTAGGAAGGACATCAATGAGATCAGTTTCCATTGAGTCTTCTCTGTATAAATACTATTTTAGGAGCTGAAAACAGTAAAGCATGAGGCATAGTTTCTGCTATAAAGCAATATCGTCTTTGGGAATGGCAGATTATAAAATGGGAATTTTTTTATAAGCAATAATTTTTATACACAGAACAATGCATTATAGGCATTTAATTAATAAATTAATTTAATGCATTTTGGCATTTAGCTTAAGTTGTGGACTGGAAAGGAGAAGATTATGGATGGTTTCTTGAAGGAGTAACAGCTCTTAATACAGGATATAGAAACCCTTGTCAGGATGCAATAGTTTTCACATCTAGAAATGAGACTAAGACATGGAAACAAGGGACCAAGGGACTGTGTCTGAGTTACTGTGTCACTTGCAAAAAAAAAAAAAAAAAAGCCTAAACTAAGCTCACTCACATAAGAGAACATTCTTAATGGTTTTCCACTTCTGGTTTTGTGAACTTCAAGATAAAACATAGAGACCGATAAGAAGAGAGGACATGTGATGTCACATGACCCATGATGGTTGTCACCACTTAGCAACATCCAGTGTTTGGGAGCACAAGATAAAGGGACTCAACCATAGACATCAGTAGAACTGTCAAAGCCTGAAATAAAACCAAGTTACTAAGACATAAAGTCGGAGGGGCATGTTCAAGCATATGCTACCTAGCTGTGAGCACTCACAAGTCTCTGTAAAATATGATGTGTATCGGTTCACAGTATACACAGATAGTGAAGAACTGGTACTAGACTTTAGTTAAGAACTTGATGTGCAAAAAGTAATCAGAAGTAATATTGCTGAATGAGGTTTTGTTCCTTGCTAGCTCTAAGTAACTATATGTTATATAAAATACATTATATACATAATATATATTACATTTTCAATTTACCAGCTGGTTTCAACAAAAAAATAGTTTGCTTAGAAAAGCTAAGTGGTAATAGATAGGATTTTATTGAAGGTCTGTTGAAGCCCACCTCAGTGACTCTGGGTTCCTAAGTAGCTTTGAGACTATCTACTGATAATTACTTCAATGTGCAGTGGGGGCGGGGAGAGTGGAACCATGTCACCAGACCAAAACTGGGAAGGTTGAACAGATTCAGAAACCCTGGTAATGCTCGTCTGAGAATATTAGGTATTTCGTCTACTCCCTACCCAGTTCCTATCCTAGAGCACGTGACCAAAGCACCCCACATAAGGATCATGACCACTAGTAATGTAGCACAGAGCACAGAGTTCTTCATGCTAATGAGGTATTTATATGGGCAGCCCTGAGGGTTTAGCCAATAAGCTTGCCTACCATGGACATTCCTTCTTTCGTCATTCATTCTTTCTTTGGTCCATCCTGAGTAAGTGATATGCATCTGTTTTCCACTACCAGTAAATTGTTTGAAGAAGTAAGGACTGTCTGTCTCATAAGAACCACCATGGGTAGAAGTCTTAGTCATACAGAGCCATTCTGGCCGCTCTGCTCTCCAGACATGGACACTCACCCCTGAGCTAAGCCAGAATTCCTCCACCTCAGGCTCATCACAAACCCTCTGGACATGGATACTCACCAGCGACGTCTAGGTGTCTGGGAGTTTGGGAACCCCAGCTTCAGTCCCATCCTGCCTCCTGTCTCACCTGGGCTGGGACCCCCATCTTAGGCTGCATTCCGCCATCACCGACCAGGTTCAGTGTTCTGCAACCAGGCACCACCATGGTGGATTAGATGCAGTTAGCCTAGTGCCTCCTGTTTCGTCTGCCTGAGCAGTGAGGCAGAACGCAGACCCAGAGTGCAGAGACAATATTACATAAATGTTTTCTCAACTGGGAATACAAGCCAATGTCAAGACAGCACTGGGAATCTTCAGTCTAGACTAAATAAGGAAGACCAGATTAAAATTCATTAATAGTAAAGGGAATGCCATGGACATACATACTTATATCCATATGTATTAAAAAGCAAATATATATTAAACATATACATATATATGGATATAAATATATGTTTTGCAAGGATCTTTTTAATATCAGCTTTATTATTTTCTAAAATTGTTAGGAAAGTAAGCAAATGATATGATTCAGGCTAAGCCTTATTCCTGAAAATTTGACAAACTTTCCCTGTGGGGAACTCCACACCCATGTAATCTGTCTTTACAAATTCAAACAAACACTGATAAAAATATCTGGAAGAAAAACATTGCATCTGTTTAGACTTTCGTTGACATAATGATACTGTACCAATACTGTTTAGATATGCATTTTCATTATATTTGTGGTATAAGAAATATATATTTTTGTGTGTATTACTTTCACATTTCATTCATTATTTCATTGATGAATTTTTAAGCCCTAGGATAGTTCTAGAGGCCCTCTCCATTAGAAACACATAAATGACTCTAGTTGAGTCATCACAGATTAACACTCTTGAAGTGCCCCTCAATTTTTTCCACATTTCGTTTTTTACTAATTTCAGAGAGACTATTTCATCAAGCTGCATCTTGCCTGAACTAGGATAACTGTCTGTTTGTGCCTTTTTCATTGTTGATAATTTGGCTTGTGTCAGCAGTACATGGAGATGCTACGTGGATCCAGGAAAATGCCAGTAATTGGAGAGAAAACAAAAGCCTATATAGGCAAGTAGCTATATATTTACAACAGATCTGCTATTGACAGTGCTCTAGTCAATCAGTCTGCTAATCTCTCTGTGAAAAATATAAGAAAAATTACGTGTCATATAATTAAGTTTAATGGACTAAAAATTATAAGATTTAACTGGAGAGTATTTTAATTTTTCCCTTAGTTTATTAGCCATATGTTCTTACCCATCTTTCCTTTGTTTCCCATATCCATGCTTATGAGCTGCTTAATAACAGTTTGGTATTCAACAATTGAATAAACCATAATTTGAACAGGAAATCCTATTAGCATCTGATATTCATTCACAGAGTCCAGTTTCAGTATGTGGCATTCCCTTCATGTACAGAGTGGATAATGTAGTATGAAATCTGCAATTATAAACATCCATAATGAACACTGTATTAAAAACTCAGTATGTTATTACTGTGTTATCTGCATTGACAATGGCCATTCAAGGCTTATGATTTGCCTTAAAGCATATAGAGAACATAGCCCTAAAAATATAATTTCACATGTTTAAAACAGCTTCCCAGCCCTTCCTCTCACCTTTTCTGTAGGAACGAATTTTGTAGTAAACTAGAGAGTGGCTGCAGTCCCAGGAAAACTCTTATTACTAAGTCATGTCTACTCAGAATACCATGGTCCTGTGCACTTAGAGCTAACAACAGGACTTTTAGTTCTATGGCACTGAATAAAATACCCTAGGTTAATGTAGACTGCTTAAAATACTCTTTTTAAAAGTACCTACTTTAATATCTTTGTTGATAGAATAAAACATTTTTAGGAATGTTAAAACTTTGGGTTTTGTAGTTCTTTCTAGTAAAAAAAAATTGGATTTAAATGAAGATTAGTTCAAAATCAAGGGACAAAAAGTAACATAAAAGTGAGTTGTGGCTGCTGTCTGTATAGCTGAGAACGTCAATTTTTTTCCAAGCAAGTGTCCTCCACAGAAGAATCAGAAAGTCAAGGAACTATGGATTGCTTCCTACATAATTTACAGTTATCAAAAATTCCAGTCTCACTTTCCAGCACAAGTAAGGAAGATTCTGGAGAATTTCTCTATAACAAAAGAAACAGTAACATGTTCTGAAAACTCTACTTTTTTTTAAAAAATTGATGCCAACCAACACTAGTTGAGTATATACTTTATGCTAAACTCACTAGGAAACTGAAAAACAAAATGTAGTTCTATATTCCCAAGCACATGTACTTTCTCAGAGTAAAACTTGGAAAATTTGGTAGACACACACACACATACACAAACCAGAGAGAGACAGAGATACACAGAGAGAGACACACAGAGGCAGAGACAGAGACAAAGAGAGACACAGGAGAAAGAGACAGACAGAGAGACAGAGAGTGGGAGGGAAGCAAGGAGGGAGGGAGAGAGGGAGAGAAGGAGAGAAGGAGAGAGAGAAATGAGGGAGTCATACACAGACATGTAGATATACATATACACAGGTACACAAAACATGCACAAATACATCTCTGTCCATTTCTTCCAAACTATGTCAGAAAACAAGAGGTCCACACAGAATGTTCTATTTCTGGTCCTCTTTCCAGGAACTCGACATAGGATTTAGACATAGACTGGAATTAATTGAATACTTTCAGCCTGAAACAGTCACCACAATAAACTATAAAATCATAAAACCTCAGTGGAAGAATTTGAGTGTTACCTAATATCTATGTTTAATGAATTAGAGTGCCTTAGCCAGCAATAAGGATATTTAAAACCCCTAGGACCAGTAGCGATTGTTGCTGTAAATCTCCTACCCAAATAAGACCAGTCACGTCACGGAAAACACAACTCAATAATTATGGTATAAATTGCTGCCTAGTTGGGCAGATTTACCATTACACTATTCTATTCCCCAGCTATGAGATCCTTTATAACTTGAGGTCTATCCAGGCCGTGTGCTTGTCCTTCCACCTCCGGCTCCTCCATCATTGGCTTCCTACTCCTTCACCTTCCTCCATTGACTTCCTTCTCCATCGACTTCCTTCTACTACTCTCCGTTGACTTCCTCTGCTCCTCATTCCTCTGTCGACTACCTCTTATATCGAATTCCTCTTACTCTCTCCTCCCCTAAGCCTTTTTCTCTGCCTCCCCTTCTACTGCCCAATCACTGGCTCTAGCCTTTATGTTACAAATTTAATTGGACAGAATGTCACAAGATGTCAACTGTGTACAGATTCAATCCTCTGCAGCCCATCCCAGGAAAGTGGAACTAGGATCAAAATACAAGGCTGGGGCTATCCACAACAGCCATAACTAACTACATCTATCAGCTTCTAGTTAATCAAATCAAAGTGGACTTTGCTGTTGGAAACTTAGAAACCTTGTCCATGATCATCTGTAATGATTTAACACATTTTATAGCTCTTCCAAAGAAGGAAATATCACAATTTCTCTCTTTTATTATTTATTATTTATTTTATTTATTTACATCCCAAATGTTGTCCCTCTGGTCCTCCCTCAAAAAATTCTTTCCCCATCCAGGACTCTCCCTCTCTCTGCCTCCAAGGCTATATTTTCCCCCATCAAAATGGGATTTAGCCATCCTCACTTGGACCTTCCTTCTTGTTTAAGTTCTTTGGGTCTGTGAGGTGTACATGGGTATTCTGTACTTTTTGGCTAGTATCTACTTATCAGTGAGCACAAACCATATATGAGTCCTCTTGGGTCTGGCTTACCTCACTCAGGATGATATTTTCTAGTTCCATCCATTTGCCTGCAAAACTCGTGATGTCCTTGTTCTTAATAGCTAAATAGTATTCCATGTGTAAATGAACCATATTTTCTGTATCTATTCTTTGGTTGATGGACATCTGGGTTGCTTTGAGCTTCTTGTTATTATGAATAAGGCTGCCATGAACATAGTGAAGTATGTGTTCTTGTGGTATGGTAGCTTCTGTAAGGCAAAGGACACTGCAATAGGACAAAATGGCAGCCTACAGATTGGGAAAAGATCTTTACTAACCCTACATCCTACAGAAGGCTAATATCCAAAATATATAAAGGACTCAAGAAGTTAGACTCCGCAAAACCAAATAACCAAATTTAAAAATGGGTATAAAGCTAAATAGAGAATTCTCAACAGAGGAATTTCAAATAGTCAAGAAGCATCTTTAGCATTCTTAGTGGTCAAGGAAATACAAATCCAAACAACCTGAGATTTCACCTCACACTAATCAGAACAGTTAAGATCAAAAATTCAAGCAACAGTACATGCCAGTGATGATGTGGAGAAAGGGGAACACTTTTCCATTGCTGGTAGGATTGCAAACTTGTACAACTACTCTGAAAATCAATCTGGAGGTGTCTCAGAAAAACTGAAAATTTTCTATCTGAAGACCCAGCTATACCAACCACTCCAGGCTATATACCTAAAAGATGCTCCACCATACCATAGGATACAATTTCTTGATACAGATCAAGTGCCTGTTCAATTCAGATATTTGTGGTGAGGAGCAAAGCACAGCCCAGCATCCCTCCATACAGGCCAACTTGTCTTGAGCCTCAAAGATCTGATTTCCTACATTCACATTTTCTCCATCTGATTATTCTCAGTACATTCCTACTTCTTCCCTAAACTTTCTGCTTATCTTCACCATCATCCTCTTAGTGATAACAACCAGTTCCTTCCTCTGCCCACAGTGACTCACTCAGGCTGGGTGTATGAAGTTTTGGATTGAAATTTGGCATAACTGAAAAGGGTTAAAACCAAGACCAGAGATGCCAAAAGAGGTCTCAGCCTCAGTCTTCACTGTTCCCTAGCATCTAGCTCATTTCCATCAAAACCAAACATTTGGTTGGCAACCGTCTTCTGTTGGACCGTGCTCTTGCTTGCTTCTTTATCTTCTCTTGATTCCTATCTTTCCTCTTTTCCATCCTATCCAAGTGTCCTGTTCTTTCTGTTGAGTGACTTTCCATGGGAAAACATAAACACAAATATCTATGATAATACACAATCATACGACCAAATAAACAATCCCACCTGAGTTTAGCATGCTTAACCAATGCATTTATTGGAATTACTCCTGTGTGGGAGCACAGTGTCACTGCAAAGTCCTTGGCACTGAGATAGGGACTCAGGAGAGCTGTATCTTCAAAGCTCTGTACAACTTAAAGGCAGCTTCACAAGAAACAATTGCCTCTTTCCCAACAATTCTCTACCGCTATACAACCTCATGAATCTTCCACAAAGTTTAATGCTGAGCCTTGTAAGTCTGAACAGCTTCCTGAGTTGTAGGAGAGTCTCTCTGTCTTAAAGGATGGCATGTTCTCATTTTAAAGAAATAAATATAATAAAATAAAGAGTACAAAAATAAAAGCAAACAATACAAAATTTTCCATTACAACCATTTTTGCAAAGCTTCTGTGTATAATGGCTAATGTCTTGAAATATGAAGATCATTTCTTTCAGACCATGGCCAAGGAGAGAAACAATATATCCCAACCTGAAAGACTTCAAGACAGTATTTATCATAACAAAAGGTAGATTATTCTTCCTGAAGGAATCCCAACTTTCCCCAAGATGAAGAAACACATATCTTTTACCATCTTTTCAAAGTAATATGCTTTCTCCTTTTTTATTTATCTATTAATTCCACAAAGAATTATTCAGTGCCTTCTATGTATGAGGCATCACATCAGAGTTTAGAAAATGCAAGCAAATTTTAATATAAAATTTAAAATATCATCAGATCTTACTAAAAATTTATTCTGAAAAATATTATTCCATCATAGCAGATGCCTGTGCCTTTAAGAAAACACAAACCTATTTCTCAAATTCAGTACTGTTAGAAAAATAAAGCTTTCTCACCATGTCCTTCTGTTTTATGGGAAACTTTATTATAGTCTCAGTTCAAATGATTTAATTTCTAAGTGTTTGAGAGTAATTCTGAAAAACATTTAGAAAGTATGGCCAGTGTAAAGAACCTTGGAATTGGCCTAGTACATGTTTCTTCCAAGGAGTTAAAAATGCAATACTTTACAAGTATTGCAACAAAACCAATATAACAGCTATCTTCATCTGCATGTTTGCTTTGGTAAATACATCATGCCAGATATGCCCTTTATGATAATAACTGCCCAAGTTGCTTGCCTGGCATAACAATATAATAACCCCCAGTTCAGTATGTGTGCATGTTAGTCATGACCGAAGTGAGGGAAGTGTGTAGTAGGTTTTTACGTCAGCTGACTCAGAACAAACTTCACAGCTTGGGAAAATTGTACTTTGTCATAATAATATCTGAGCCGCGACTTCTAGGAGTAGAGTGAGTTGAGTCATGCCTTGGGGAATGAATGCAGAAGGTCCTCAGTACCCACTCCTTGGGGCATAGAATGCTTGCTTTGTTTCCAGGACTGAGCAGGGTTTCTGTTACTCTAATCTCTTTCATTTCTTTTTATCACATGTCAGGTTAATAATCTCACAGGAGGTGTGCTCTCTCTTGGAGAGATGTCATTATTATTCCACAGACAGTAGCTAAAAGAAAAGAAGCTGTATGTGAAATTCTTTCAGGAAATTATTGTAAGACAGAAAATTGTCCATAATTTTAAAAAGAAGGAAATCTTGGCTCATGCCTACTAGAGTCCTTTCTGACTCTTTCCCCTTATTGGAGTTCTCAACTGAACAGGTCCATAGCTTGCATTCATCCCCATCATGTTTTCTGTCTCAGTTTTGTAGAAATTACGATTGTGTTTCTAGCTTTTTTTCTCCTAGCTTCTGAATCTGGCACTTTCTAGATGATCTTCAAAGTGAAATTCTAATAGCCATTTGTCTTTGTTCTTTCCTAATCTGTTAGATAGAATATGACAGTAGCAGACGTGGACTTAGATCTAGCCTTTTATTCCAGCAGACTTTCATTTTATAACTAGGCAGTTTTCTGTATGACATGCTGGCCTGTACATCACAAGAGATGGTAAAGTTTGGCCTGGAGATTGCTCTAAGGACACTATCAATTGTTTCAATACCTGTGTACCAAGACAAGGGCCTTATAACATGTTTCCATGTTTGTAATGAGATGATGTATTCTAATACATTTATTTCTGTGTTGTAGCCAGATTGATTTCCAATCCCTGTTAAATAGGGGGTACAGAGACACTTTTAGACTACATGAGGTATCCTGTAGCAAGACAAACCAGAATACCTTTACAGATAAGACCCCAAGCTTTGGGCTCACTTCTCTACTAGAGAAGCCTTTAACACTTGATACCCATCATTCAATTTTACTTTGCTCTAAGGTGACTTCCTGTCTTTTAATTCTTTTACTAATGGAAAAATAGAACCCATTACCCTATCTAGCATCATTTTATACCAATTAATAAAGAAGAAGTTGAAGTACATAAAAATTAAGGAAATGCTTCTCACAGAGCTAGGCAGTATTCCTAACTTTGAGACTTTGAGTCTCCTTTAGTCTAAAGTTGTATTCTTTCCCATGTGTTGTCCCACCTCTGCTATGCCGAATTTCTATGATGAAATCCTAGTGTACGGCGCATTGAAATTTGACCTCAATTTCTTTTTCATAGTAATGTCAAAATGGGTGATTTAGAGGACCCTAATTCAAGATGAGTGGTGTCCTTTTATGTTAGGTTAATTTGAATACAGAGACAATAGAGAGGGAAAGACAGTGTGAAAGAGTACATGAAAGACAGACATCTCATGTGAGATCTGTCAACAACTCTTTGCCTCACGGCCCTCATCCTGCCCACACCTTGGTTTCCTACTTCCACAGTGCACAGTATTAACAATAAACTTCTGTTGTTCGAAATTGCTCTACTTGTGGTTCTTTGTTGCAGCAACTCTGTAAAAATAAAACAGTCTCCTCTCCTACTCCGAATCTACTCAGCCCAAAGAATGGGACTGAGGTCCCCTGTGAAGATTAACATCACTGAAACACTCTTATTTTATCTTCCTATTTGGCCATGACTCTGAAACCAGGATTTGTTTTTGTTTGTTGGGTGGTTTGTTTTTTTTGTTTTCACCACAAGGCTCATTTTAATCTGCCAATACACTTCAAGTCTATACAGTTCTGCAGATTTTCCATTTAACTCCTCTTATTCCAATTGTGCCTCCTTGAGTTCTATTTGCTACACAGAAAGAATGCTGAGAGAATCACACCAAATGTGCTGCCTTACCAACCGGAAAGAAAATCCTCACAAGAGCCTTCACAATAAGTCATGATAGAAAATTCTATTACCACAAAGCAAACCTAAAGGAAGAGAATAATGACCCATTGGGTTAAAGGAAGAGGAAAATACCAGGCTTCTGAGTTATATAGTTCTTAGTCTAAAACCCAGCTTGCCACTAATGATTTGGGCTTTTGAGACTATTGACAGGCTCTCTGGATCTCTATGACACACAGTGTTTTTTATATTTAAAATAAGTCTGGACTCTTCTTCATTAGAAAAGGGAAGTTAAGCGACTTTCAGTAGTAGTTATTTTGATAAAAGAATATCTCAAGTGGGAACTCTTTTCCACACTTTCTAACTCTTTTCTCTCAATTTGCAATCAGTCTCCCTGCAAAGGCCTAGCTTCTAAATAGCACACAGCTTGATAGATTGAAATGCTGCTTGTCTTCACTCAGTGAGGAGACAAACTAGTGGTCATGATGTATAAAGGCAGCTCAGTTGAATTATTTGGGAATATTCTTTCTTAGGAAAGGCTATCTCAGAGGAAATTATGAGTGAAATATTCACGCTAAATCTTCCATAAGTCAGAACCCATGCATCAAGTGCAATTCTTTGTCCTTCCATCTATGTATATTTTCCTTTTGAATAAATAGAAAAACAAAGGGGGTCTATTGACAACAAAACTGAATCCCGCTAAATGCTACGAGCTAACAAGTTCTCAATAGAGATCATACCAAATTGGATGTGAAAAATATAAACCAGAATGTTATCATGGAAAGCCTAAAGATAAACTTCTCTGGGGCACCTGACTGCCTTTGGTCACTCTGCTATGGGTTTTAGGTTTTCCACATAATAATAGGTTTGGTAGCAACCAGCAGAAGAAAATCTGAAACCCAACCGGCCAACCCTCAAAAAATGTTTATATTTTTTGAAAGCTTGTTTGAAATACTTTTTAGTGACTAAGAGCACCTGGGCATCCAATTATGAATAAGATAAACATATTCAGTTCCTGTAAGTTGTTTTTATTTGATTAGCAGTGTTACATTTTTAAAGTTTAAAAACTCCACAAAACAGAAATTTTGGGTTGGAAGCAATTATTTCATGGATCTGACTCAGTGAATAGAAATATATCCCATTTCTTTTAGAATAAATATTATATCTACTTTTGTACCACCGAACACTCAAATGTCAGTTACTTTGATGCAAACATTCAATTTTCAAACATGCTATCTGTCAGTCTGTCTATCTAATCTCCACTTTAATTATGTCATGTCTATATGACAAAATGATTAAGAGGCCAGCATTTCTCACAGACTTTTCTCTACCCTTGAATGTTTGTAGACAGAGCTTGCTTATTTCACAGAAATCTGTTATGCTAAATGACTTTACTGAGGGATGAGGTCCACTAGAAGGTTCCACTTTCTTCTACCAACTCTCACTTTCCTGTGATGAATCTACTAAGAGCCACTTAGCGTTGCATCTCATTTCATTCATACTGCAAGGTTAATGAGGGATGTAGGGGGATCTCTTCAAGCTGGTGTTAGACACAGGTGTTTTAGAATGTCTCAAGCCAGAACGATTCATGCTAAAACTCTCAGTCTACAGCCTACCTCTGTATGGGCTCTTGAGTCTTCTCAACAGACCATTGTTATGACCAGCCACAGTAATGCTGTGTTGAGCTTCTCACAGACAATGGCTTGGTTGTACTCATGAACTTAGTTGTTTTCATGATAATGCCTGTTTGGATTCTAGAGCTAAATAACACAGACTAGGGGACCAATAAATAGCAGAAATGTGCATCCCATGGTTCTGTAAACCATAAACTGCTGGAATCATTTGGCTCTACTGAAGACCCTCACTGGGTTGAAGAGAATAAATTCTGGCCATTTCTTACTAGGTCATGAAGAAGGCAAGAGAGATGCATTTTGTAAGGGCACTGTTCAATGAGTTTTCCTTCTACAATAAAATATCTAAAAAGATACCTTAGAACAAGTATTTACTTTCACTATTCTAGAGACTGAGAAGCCCAAAATGAGGACAAAGGCAACAGATAGATTAGCTGTCTACTGATTTCTGTCCAAGATGGCATTTTAGTGCTGCATCCACTGGAAAACAAATGCTGTATCCTTCTGTGCTGTAAGGAAGTTGACAGGGAAGGACCAACTTCTAATGGCTTCTATTAGTAGGATTCCTAATCCCTTTCATGAAGGAGGACCTTCACTGTCTGATGCCTCTCAAAGCCTTTACCTCATAATATTTGCACATTTTCAATTTCCAAATTTTGGTGAGGACATATTCATAGCACATATTAAACCTATTCATGAGGGGTTACATTTTAATGACCAAATTATTTTTCAAAGGCCTTGTGTTCTAATACCAGTGGCTATTAAGATATCAACATATGGATGGCAGGGTATAAATGCTAGCTCCATGGAAAGCATCAGTCATAGATTGTTCTCCTCTAGCTATTGAGAATCAGCTGTAAACAGCATTAAACAATTCTACTATCCTACAGTTGACTTTATTTCAGGGAATATCATTTATTTCAAGGTAACTAATTGGAAGTAACATTCAGTTTCATCCACATGTTGAGCTAAGGAACAGTGCTTCCTATTCCTTATACCCAGCACCTATCCCAAGCATTGATTTATGATAATAAATCAGATTATTTCCTTCCTACACAATGAGTGTTTCTCTATAGGTCCCTAGTGTCTTTTTCTGCTAGTAAAATTTCATTAGAAACCAGACTGACTATATGCAATCCCCAGTGCATGTCCCCTTATACCCAGCACCTATCCCAAGCATTGATTTATGACAATAAATCAGATTATTTCCTTCCTACACAATGAGTTTGCCTCTATAGGTCCCTAGTGTCTTTTTCTGACAGTAAAATTTCATTAGAAACCAGACTGGCTATATGCAATCCCCAGTGCAAGTCTGTCAGCACTTTAGTTTCAAACAATGTATTTACATTGTATTATCTCAGTGAAATGGAGTTGATAATAATACTTACTTTATAGAGTTCTAATGACACAGATGCTAAAACATGATTGTTAATGAGATAAAGGCTGAAGCTTTCTGTGTTAGTTCTATGAGTTGGTAGCCTACAAAATATAAATATTAAAGCATTTATAAATATTAAAGCATTCAAATTTCCCACAGTTTTATGAGAAATTTTTCCATAGGAAAAATAAAATGATGGACAGATCCAGAAATATTGACAAAATACTGCTAGGCTGCATGCAACTTGGAATACAAATGCGGATATGCTGGATCCAAAACCAAGAGTCTTTCAAAACAGGAAGTTTTTAGGGGCTGATGTTCAGGAGCTTCATACATTTTATTTTAGTTCTGGCTTGGTTTGTTTTTTCTAGAGTTTAGTGGGGTTTTGTGTTAATTTCCAGACAGCGAGAAACAAACACAAGAAGGTCTTTACCATGGACCCAACAGTAGCTTCCAAATATTAGTTTCTTCCAGAAGCAAGTTATTGACTCTCATTCCCCAGATTCCATTTATAGGTTGGATCCTAACATGGCCTTCAAACTTTCATACCTGTAAAATTCCATCCATGTTACAGAGTTGTAAATAAGATTTGTAAAGCCAATAATGGTGGTACTCTACAGTAATTCTAATAATTGGGAAGTAGAAACAGGATAATCAGAAGTTCAAAGCCATCTTTAGCTGCATAGTCAGTTCAAGACCACGTCAGATTACATCAATACCTTCTCTCCAAAAAAAAAAAAAAAAAAGTAAATATGTATGTGTGTGTGTGTGCATGTGTGTATGTGTGTGTATTGTGTGTGTACATAATTTGTAAGTTTGATGAGCTAGCGTGCCTATCGTGATGTTATGTTGTATGGAAGAAGATGTCTTACAGATATAATTAAAATTCCAAATCAATTGACTTAAATGTAATTAAAAGAGAAAGTGCCCCATCAGGTGACCTATAAAAGAGATCACAGTTATATAAAATGAGAAAATTGTACTGGTCTCAAAAGAACAAATGAGCATGCTAGAGAACAGCATGAGACCAAGGATGCTGAGTGGGATCCTCCTGCTCACAATGGCATCTGGTTGGTTTAAAGATGCAAACTTCATACCACAAAGGAACATGATATCAACAAAAACAGGGGGGTTGGACGATCACACTCAATTTCAGAAGAGAATTCCCTGGAGGGACTGTGGAAGCTACTTGAGCCATGTTCAAATTTTAAACAGACAAAATTGTGAGACAGGAAATGTATATTGTTACACTCAGTTAATTTGTGAGCCTTTCTTATGCAGCAATAGAAAACTAACATACTACCTTGCATTTTTTTTATACTTGAATATATTAGAGATTTACTGTAGTAATTCAGTTGTATCTGGGTATTTTTCAAGTGAGATAATAGCATAGGTGTCACTAGTTTTTATTATTCAAATTAAAAGCAAATTCCCTTAAACTCATCAGCCAAGTCTGATTTCCTCAAATCTAGTTTCACTCAATCTCATGATGAAAGCTATTGATTGAGCCAAAGAAAATAATTGACTAATCAATATATATGGGTCAGATCCTTTGCTACAGGCCATGCCAAACTACATAGTGAGTTGGATTAGACTGTGCCCTGGACCATATGCAAAGGGTACCTCAATCCCTTTGTAGAATCAGTAAAGTAAAAGATAAAGAGTAAGGACACATAACATATATGACTCCATAGCTTGGCTTTCAAATAAAGTCAGTCTTCCTTGCAGGGTTCATTTTGCTTTACATATGCTGCAGCACACACCGTGTGTCACTTTATTCCTCATTCTGAGTCCAACAGGAAAATTTCCATAATCCTGATCTGTTTAATAAGTCAGGCCCATTTGAGATAATTTATCCTATGGTTAGCTCAAAAGCAACTGATTTGGGATTTTAGTGGCGCGTGTCAATCATTTGTTTCTTCTATGATGCAACATCATAATGAGACAACAATATCTGGAGTGTGGAATTAGAGTTTGAGCTTTCCTTCTGGTGTGCAACTTGTATTCTTCTGCCCCAGTTTCCTCATTCAGTACATTCATGTGATCTCATTGTGTCTTGTGTGCACTAATGGGCATTCCTAGAACAATATCTGAAGCACAATCATCACTCAGAAGTGTCAGCCAGATTTCCTTATGCATCAGTCCCTAAAATCTTGAATTGAAAAATGAATATTTATATGTGAATCAATTTTCCAGGTGTTTCTGTTGTGATATTTTGCTCATAAACTTAATTGTATTCCTTCAGTTGCACTCTGTGTTAAATTTAAAAAGAAACACAGTGCCTCTAAATCCCAATGTTTTTAAGTAGGAGAATGATAAAACTTGTGTTCTCCTTTAGTGGTCCAGCTAGCCACTGACTAATGCAGATGTGGATGCTTGGAGCCAACCATCAGACTGAGCTCAGGGACCCCAGAGGGGAAGCTGGCAGAAGGACTGGAGGAACAGAGGGGAATTGCAACTCCATAGGAAGAACAACATCAGCTGGCCAGACCACCCAGGGCTCCCAGGGACTAGACCACCAACCAAAGAGTGTACAGGGAGGGATACATTACTCCAGATACATAGGTAGCAGAGGATGGCCTTGCCTGACATCAATGAAAGGAGAAGACCTTGATCCTGTGGAGGTTTGATGCCCCAATGTAGTGGGATGCTGGAGTGGTGGAACGGGAGAAGGTGGGTGAGTAGAGGCAAAGGGGGGGGGAGAAAAGGGAGGGTGTGGGATGGAGGCCTTGGGGAGGGGTAACCAGGAAGTGGGTTATCATTTGAGATGTAAATGAATGCAATGATAATAACAAAGAAAATCAAAACACTTGTGCTTAAAGGAAACTGACAGACAACTCCACTTAGACATCTCCCAACCCAGCTTTGTTCTTGTTGAAGATCAGAAGTGCATTGTCTTATATGTTCATAAATGTTGGGGCCAGTAAGTGACATTGACATGATCAAAACACAATCTGGTCATCATTTCTCCACAAACTGTATACTCAATCTTCTCTAAAATTTGACTAAGTTTCTTAAAGTTCTGAAAGTAGAAATGTCAAGTCATGTCGCTCAAATTGAATGTGATAGTTTGTAGACCTATGATGGTGTATTTATGGAGTTCCAAGATGACCTGGGGAGATATTTTAAAAACATATTTAGCCCTTAAGAACACACAACTTTCCAGTGCCTGCTGTCCAAATACCAGTCTTAACTGTCAATGTGGCAAACACTATTTTTATCTGAACTCAAGTATTGTGTTCAGAATTGCTGGGGGTTGGGTATATGTTAAAAGGTGGAACATGTATCTATAAACACAGTGACCAGGATGCAGGATGAAGAATGAACATGTATTTTTAATGGTAAATGACTTGTAGAGGAATAAGCATAAATGACAACTATGAGGGAGTTTATTAAATGCCAATTCTGGTTTAAATAATGATTTTTTTAAAGCATTAGGGCTATAAGCATACTTGGAGAAGAACTTAGCTTAGTTTATCTCCATGTGGACATGTCTATTGTGCACATGAGACAAAGTAATTTTAGGTTATCATTACATGCAGTTATAGTTCTGTGATATGATGCTGTGTACATTTTCTCCTGTGGATAGAAAGTGATAGCCACTGTCAAAGAAAGTGATGACTGTTTGAACAGGCCTGTCAATCACCCAGTGATGTTCCACTTATTCTAAGTTGGGATGTGCTTTCTTGACACAGAATGAGCCCACCAGTGGCTCATAGGGAGAATGACCTCAAAATGTGATTTATGTTAAGCTTTATCTCTGTGTATATGTGTTAATAGGCAAAACACCAAGGCAATGATTTAATCTCAATTCAGCTGCTGCCAACATTTCAAGCTATGACTCAAAGGGACTTCCCTGTCTGGAAAGGTGTGTGGTTAAAAGTAGGTGGTTGTTGTTATAGAAATATCATGAGGGAATCAAGGAGATATTTAGATCTGGGTTATTGATGTACTGGATGTGGTTCTTTTTTAAATCAATGATGAGTGGCTTTGCTGATTATAAAGACTCAGTTATAGTGAGCGTGATAAAATAATTTGGATTAAAAGAACGTGTGCTTCTAACTTTTAAACAAGTAGCTTGTATACACTTTTAAAATTAAATACAAGGTTATGTAGCATATATTCTTTTAGAATATGATATCTATACTATGATTCTGAAAAATAGGCAGATTATTATTTACTTGCATGATCTTTTAGAAGTCATTCCTGAGAGGAAACTCAAAACTTTGTTCATCCGGGCTGTGAGTTATCTACAAAATCAATGGACACAATATTGTCAAATATGATGAACAACATCAAAGTAAGTCTTCATCTCTTACCTCATATTTTCAGAGCAGGTACTTGTTTGCTTTCATTAGAATGTAAGAACTCTGGAGTTATACATGGTCTATGTTGTTCACCAATAATATCCTAATGTTTGAAATGGTCTTCTATACAAAATAATTTAAAAGGCAATTTACTCAGTTAACTCATTTACTCCTTCAACTACTCAGTAAATACAGACTAGTCTTATATTCCCATTCTATAGGCAGAGAAACTTTAGGAATCATAGACTATTTCAATACCATGTCTAAGACAATGCAGCTGGAAAATAAATCATAAACTTTAAACCAACAATGCTACGCCATGCCCACTCTGCCCTCTACTTTCAATTGGATGAATCACAAGAGGGAAGGATTCATAATTTAAATCACCATAAACAGAGTAAATAAACCTAGTTATATCATTCTTTCTGTAAGTTGAAGGGATAAGAAAGAATTCTGGAATTTACCACCATTAACATCAGAAGTCTCTCCAGTGTACTGAAAGAACTTCTAGTTCTAACCACAAACAAGTGGTTTAATTTCTCCACCATCTTGTAACACTTTGAATAATTCTTTACTATATTTTTTGAGATTATAATATTTTTTATTGGAAATTTTATTTACATTTTAGATGTTTTCCCCTTACCCCATTTTCCCCCTCCTACCCAGGAACTCCCTATCCCTTCCCCCCTCCTCTTGCTTCTATGATGGTGTACCCCCCCACCCTCACCTCCCCACCCTCAAATACACCCCCCACGACATCCAGCCTTCATGGGACCAAGGATCTCTTCTCCCACTTATATATAGCTCCGAGATTATAATATTACTACAGCATTTTCTCCCTTCCCCTTCCTCTTCCCAACACTTCCCATGTACCCTCTCCACCTCACTCTCTTTCAAAGTTGTGACCTGTTTTTCTTTGTTGTTACATAAAGCACTGATCCCAGGAACCAGGCAGGAGTCAACAATTATTGCCATGTATTAAACATGCATTTCATGACAGCAATGAACTAGATTCTCTTCCCACACTATTCAATATAATCATAACTTTATAGAATACAGATTTTTGTCCCATCTACTGACATTTGGAATTGGAATTTGAGCTAAGATCTGTATGACTTCATAGTATAGACTCTTTTTTGTGGTATTTTGCATTTCAAATCTTACCTATGCATGCTAGCAGAATTAATTCAACTAGTATATGAATCTAAGAAAGTCCCTTTTTCTCTAAGGTTGGTTATTTATTCACAGGATGATAACAATAATCATAATATCAATATTTTTATTAACTAGCTCGCTATCCTTTATATAAGACTTTTGTATGAAAAATGTAGGTAAAGTGCCCTGATTAGTCTCCGTTATAATTCATAGTGTTTACTAGCTCTACTATCTATCATTGCACATATTGTACAAAATAAAACAAATACAAATTACAGAGCCAAAGCTTAAATTAAATATGCAATTAAATGGATTTTTTTCCCATTGATTATTTCATTGCAGAACTGTGGGTAAATGTCAGCAGCCTTTGAACAATTTCTAAGGCACCACCTGTTTTTGGAGTCAGCTCAGGCTGCTGTAGTAAATCATTGCACAGTAGATGGATCTGAACCCTTGTATCAGTCCTTATTCTTCTGGAGGCTGGGAAGGCCAAGAGCTGGGCAGTGATACACTTAGTTGTTGGTGAGGGCAGAAAGTTACCTTCTTGCTGTATCTTTACCTCACCATGGCAGAAAAGAAGCCCTTATACCTCATAGTCTTCTGATAAAGTGATGAAACCCAGCATGGAGATACCATACTGGTTACCAGCCATGCTGGTGGGTCCTTTACCTTAGGTTAGACAGGGTTTGTAGGTCAGAATAGAAATATCCTTTCCTTGCTGTTCCTCAGCAGATATTGTGGTCCTCAGCTTTGAGCATCAGACATTGGTGACTGAAGACAACTGTGAGTAGCAGAAGGTGGTACCATGAGGTGTTATAATCCATGTGCCTGTCCTACTTATTGGGACCAGTATTGGAGCATGGGAGTCTAGGAAATCAGTATCTCAAGCCCTGATAGAAGCTAGTATAACACTCGATAAGCCTAAGGTGTCTTAAATTCTTGGCTCCTTTCTTTATTTAAAAAGGTTTACTTTTTAATCATGTGTATGCATGTGTGTGAGTGTGGGTAGGTGAATGCAGGTACCAGTGGAGTCAAATAGAAATCATGAGATCTAGGTCCTAGCATTACAGGTGGTTGGCAATCACCTGAACTAGATGGTAGGATCTAAACTCAGGATCTCTGCAAGAATACTATGTGCTCCTAACTAGTGAGTCTTCTCTCTAGTCACAAACCCTTAACTCTTGTGGCATAAGCACTCTCCATAGAACTCTACCAATGACCAATGTTTGAAGTTTTTTTCACTCTTTGTACCCTTCTACCCTTCTTCACCTTCAGCCTCTTCTCTTTCTCGTTCTCTTTACTTTAGCCACTCCTCATTGTTCTGCTCTGAACTTTACCTACATCCTCCTCCCATTGCCACTGACACTCTTAGCCCCACTGGGTAGAATGCTCACACTTCTATTGCTGTTCACCATTAGATCTTCCAGTGCTGAAGATGCCATAGTTCTTGCTACTACAACTTGTTCTTTTACCAGCTAAGTTCTCTTTACCAAAAGCAGTCAAGAAAGACCACTTGAAAGAAACCTTTCTGATAGACCTAATGACAATGCCTTTTTTTTGACTATTGACAACAGTCTTCAGTTGGGCCACCAGAGGAAACACTTCTCCTCTGGCTTGAGAGGATATAGTTAGAGGCCTATCTAGATTTCATCAAAATTTATGGTTTAAAAAAGTCTAGCGCAAACCGTTTGAAACAGTTGTGGCTAGGCAACACTTTGGAAGTCAACATCATGTTTTGGCAGCAAGCAGCTGCTATGTAGCTTCCTCAAGCATACTAGAAGCATTCACAGCAGCCATTGACAGCATGCCAGTTCAGCTGCTAGGCTGATGATCTTCTACTCAAGGTAACCAGGACCTGTGAACTAGTAAGTCAAATGGTCCCATCTATCAGCATCTTAGCTTTTTACAGGATAAATGAACATCAGACTAATAATGTACTAACAATGCTTCACTCCTGTCAAATTCCCCAGTGGCATGCATTTCCTTAATCTAGCTCGTCCTAATCTTAACCTGATTATATCTTAAAGACCTACCTCCTAATACCATCAGATTTGGAGTTCAGGGTTTCAATATGTATACCTTGAGAACACACACAGAACTTTTACTGATGTTCTGAGCACAAGCCTAATTTTCCTATTTAATAATCTCACATTCAGAGATTGTTACATAGTACCATGGAAATGATCTTTTGTATAGTTTTCAACACCTCTCTATATCCTTCATTATTTATCATTCTCAAAAGAGCTCAAGAGCTCTCAATACTGCCTCTCCTTACTGAGCAATGTCAAGTTTTGCACTCTCCAGTTGACTGACATTGAATTGAGTGACTTTCTTCTATGTCCCCATATCCATCTGTCATTAGTTCACTCCAAGCCTTTAGACATATAAAATATAAAGCCTTAGAAACAAAGAATTTCCCTTATCATCTGACTCCTAAAGTTGATTGAAAATTTGGATTACATTAAGTATTCCAGAACCCAGAAAATAGGGGGAAAAAATTAAGGACCAAGGCTCATGCATCCATGTCCCCTGTCTCTGTCCCAGTGACCAGCCAGCTCTGCTATGATAATGACCTTCTGGGGGGGTTGTAGGCTTCCCTTGTGGTGGAGGGTAGATTGAAAATGGAAACTCATCAGGCTATATTTGTTTAACACCTTGGCTATACAGGATTCATGTAGAAATCGATGACACGCTAGTGTGCCTTAGCTGTCTTAATGGGCTAAAATCTCACTCAGAAGGCTAAATGAGAAAAAAAAATTAATTTCCAGGGTAAAAGACAAGAAAAACAGAGAGGAGGGAGAAACCATTCCTGAAGTACTGATGCTGAGCAAATGGGAGATCCACAGTTTTAAAACATGAAAGAGGCAAGTGGGAGAAGAAGAGAGAAAAAAAGTAATATCAAGACCTGCATAAGACCCCATCTAATGCTGAGTCCCTACCAGAGGCAGAATACAAAATCAAGTAAGGGAAAGTGAAAAGACAGAAGGCTATATTTTTGTAAACGCCTTTTCTTAAGAGCTTTTCTAATGTACTGTGGGAATGAGGAGAAAGCACATGAAAAGGGAATGGAACAGCGTACAGGAATTAAGTCACAAAAACTTCCAGGGTATCTATATAGTTACCCAATCCATAAAGAATAACCAAAGCCTAGAGATCCCCAGGAATTAAATGCCATGGAAGACAGGAAAGAGGAAAATGTAGTTATAAAATAAATAATCTGAGAACTTACCATTGTTTTGTCAAAACACTAATTCTAAGACTTATACTTGATTTAAGAAAGAACAAAATGTAGTCCTAGGGCAGAGGAGATGGCTCCAAGAGTGATATGCTTGAGTAAAATGTTGGAAGCAATGACTTGGCTGACATTGTATATGTCCAAAAATGTTATTTTACTCTCACACTATATTTGGAGTTTGATTGAGCCTATAATTGCTGTTATAAGTCTTTCTTCTCAAGACTTTGACTCAGTACACATGTGGATGTCAGAAGGCAATCTCAGCTGTCAAGCCATGCCTTCCAGTGTCTTTGAGATGGGATCTTTCATCACCCATCACTGTGTGTGCCATTCTACAAATCCTGCAGACTTTCTAAGATTCCTGTTTCTGTCGCCCACCTTCCCACTGGAGCACAAATATTGTACACACCTGTAAGCTGCATCCAGGTTATACATGTATTCTGAAGATTTCAAATTTAGCCACTGGCCTATTCCCTCAGCCCCCAGAATCTGTCCTATTCATTTTGTTAGACATGGGGCAGGTACTTTTGATGTAGAAATTTATATCCTACCATTAAAGGAAACTATTTGTTTGATTGGGAGAAGGTTTTTATATAAATTATAGTTGTGATCTTTTAAAACTTAACCATGTAATTGACATCACACCTATTCCATTTTTGTGATGCTATAGACCAGTTCCCAGGATCCACCCAGGTAGGGTCAAGGGTTGAGTATATGAGTGGGAGGTGAGTGCTCAGTGGGGACATCCTAGAGGATGCCTGCTATAACATTCCTAGAAACAAGCCAGAGCTTTGTTGTTTTTTCTTTATTTGCTTCTGTCAAAAGCAATGTGGCATTATGTGGTAGCTAAGTGTTTGTGGGTCTGATGTAGATGATTTTCTAGATGGCTTCTAAAAAGGAGTTTTGTTGAGGAAAATATTTTATTTTCTCTTCTATATTGAATTGAGGATTACTTTTTGACAGAAAATGTGAACCCAAAAACTCTTGTCCATATAAGATGCTATAGTCAATGCTTTCTTTTTGTAAAAACTACAAGGATAACCTTACACACACAGGAGAATGTTAAGGAAACTAGTAATACTTTTAAGCTAAAACTAGAATAATTAATCATTACATTAATCTGAATAAAATATTCATTTATCTTCATGATAAGGTATATAAAGATAAAAGATTATCTCTCCAAAATGATATAAATCAAGGAATAAAAGTTTCTCTTCACTTTGCCAATGGGCATTCATTTTAAATGTGAAAATCAGTTACTTCATTTCTTCAAGAAAAGCTCCAGGACCCATAGTGTTAATAGAGAGGCACTTGAGACAGTTTCTATGACTCTATCATTTCCAATAAGAAGGAAAAAAGAGCTGAATTATGCACTACTTAACACAATCTAGTTGGTTAATTGGGTTTTTCTCACTTTTGAATTGATTGCTGCAACAGCAGCCTAGCTAACTTTCTTTGCCATGTTTTCCATGTGACAGACTAATTACTAAAATCTCCCAACTCTGAACATGATGTATTTGGAGGCTCTGGATTCAAATGGATAATTGAACAGCTGTTCCCACCACCAGTTCTCTGTGTGTATTTCATAAATGTGTTGCATCTCCTATTAGTCTTCTCAACAAACACTGCGAGTTGGCATTGATTGCTAGGTACAACGTGTGAGCAATTTGGAGCTGAGTCAAAGGTGAGCAAATGTGACGTTTTCTCTAAATGAGTTAGAAATTGGTGGGGCACTTGTGGCAAACCTTCAGCTCCCACGGCCAGTTTCTGTGATCAAATTCAATATAAACTCAGATCTGAAAAAACGGACCAGTCTAGAAACAGTTATATGGTGCAAAGGATCATGACCAAGCTACTGAAACCAACATTCCTTATGTTTAAATGAAACATATTTATGTCTTATTATCCTTAGTGTATATTTAAAACACTATGTAAATTCACCTAAAAGGATTAGTAGTATAATTTCAAAAGAGGATGTCTCTATCAAACCCTCATGATGTTCTATAACAACAATAGGTACAATGATTCAGAAATTAATATCATAAATTTCAATCCAAGAAGCAAAACATAACAATTCTACAGTAATTATAAATGTAAATATATATATAGAGAGAGTGAGGCCTAAAGAACATAATCCATTTTCTATTCATGATACTGTTAGTGTCTAGTAGGGTACCAGGAAAGTAACTAATGCTCAAAAGAGAAGCAATGGATTGATTAAGTAATCAATAAGTGAATACAAAATTGAATCTATAAATGAACAAGATAATGGTACAGAATGCTACTGAAGATAAATAGTTGGAAAATAAACCTATGATTTATGAGATGGAATTATTTCTATAAGATATAGGGCTTAGCCTAATCTTGAACTGTTTGGAACATTTTATTTATAAACAAAACAAAGCAAAACAGCCAGACAGTGGTGGTACATGCCTTTACTCTCAGCACTCAGGAGGCAGAGGCAGGTAGATTTCTGAGTCTGAGGCTATCCTGGTCTACAGAGCAATTTCCAGGTCAGTCAAAGCTACTCTGAGAAACTCTTCCTTAAAAAACAAATAAAACAACAACAACAAAAAATCCCAAAAAGACATTAACTGATACATCATCTTAAGATAACGTCTTTCCTATACCTTATCAAAAGAATCATTAAGACAAGGTTTCTCTTTACAATTTCATGATTTTATCATTTTAAAATAAAATAATACATAAAATAAATGATAAAATAACACGTAGAAATGATGTTACATAATGTTTAAAAGCGACAAATCTAGAGCCAACCGCTTGGGTTGGACGAAATCTTGTTCTGTGGGTGCAACCTTTGTACTTAATTTTTCTATGTCAATTTTGCCATCCACATCTACATATTCAGAATTTTACACACAGGGTTGCTTACTTGGTTGGGGTGAAAATTAATAGTTTATATCATAGAAGTTCTTATTTTTTTAATTGGATATTTTATTTATTTACAATACAGATGTTGTCCCCTTTCCCCATTTCCCCTCCCTAGAACCTCCTATCCTATACCCACTCTTCCTTTATACTTTTATACCATTTTGATTCCATGCATGTATTAAAGTCAGTTCTAGGTTGAGGGTCTAGCAATACATTAGATACAAATAGTCGAGGAATAAGCAATACAATAAGCACAAATAATCAAAGGAAAAGCAAGGCATAAAACCAATTCCATGAACACTCCTGTGATCACTGTTTCTAAAGGCTTATCAGGATGACCAAAGTATCTGAGCCTACTTCCCTATCCTAGCCCAAGGTCATTTACATGTCTGAGGCCTACTTCCTTGTTCTAGCCTAAAATTATGGGTATATGCTGAACCTTGAGGTAGATAGATTCCTAACTTTCTATGGAATGACCATATTGGTTTCTATAGTGACTGTACAAGTTTGCACTCTCACCAGTAATGGAGGAATGTTTTCCTCACTATTGCATATTCTTTGTATAACTCTATACTCCATTTATTAGATTATTTGATTATCAAGGTATACTTTCTTGAGTTCTTTATATATATATTGGATATCAGCTCTCTGTTAGATGTGGAGTGGATGAAAACTTTTTCCCATTTTGTCCTATTGATGGTGTTTTCTTCTTAACTACGATAAGACAGGAAACCAATAATGTTCCAGGTGAAAAGAAGTGTTCAAATACACATATCTATAGAGCTGTGTTCAATGATGGCCTTGTAAACACCATGTGAATAGAACCTCCACAAGAAAAAGACTTGTTTTAAGAAGTTTTTAAATTATGCCAAGACCAAAAACACTTTTTTTTAAAAACCTTCTTCAAGAAAGCTTATTAGATGGCCATGCAGAAATGCTTCTTGTGACCAACAGTAAGAACACAGAGTAGCCAAGTACATGTGTTTGCTATGGATGCTGTAATAAGGTACTATAACCTGGATGACGTAAACGTTAGCATCTTCTCTCACAATTAAGGACTGGGGAACCAGGACTAAGAGATGGTAGGGATGATTTTATAAATGTCTTTCTCTTTGGCTTGGTGATGGCATCTTATGCCTATTTCTGCACGTGGTCTTCCCTTTCCACATACCTCATATACTAACTGCTTCCATGTAGATGCCAGTCACACCGGATCAGGACTCACTTTGAAGACTCACTTCATTTCCACTTAATTATCTCTTTATTGATTGGAATTTCAACCAATACATTTTAGAGCAACATAATTTTAGCTCATGGTTCCAGGTGACCTAAAAATGCACCAACTCAAACCATTTAAACACTATTTCTTTCAATATTATCCTGTCTAAAATTACTTGTGCTCCTTCCAGTACACTTCAGGATTTAATACATCTTATCACACTCCTTCAAAATTAGCTGGATGGAACTATCATTATCTCTCAATGGCATTATTATCTTAATTTATTTTCTAGGTAATATCTCCATGAAAAGTGTCTTTTCCAACCCATTTTGGAAACTGTGAAAGCAATTCATAAAGTAGTCAAAAGATTTGCACAAAAAGTATTAGCCTTCTCCAAGGATTCTGTGCCTGTTATACTTGATAATATTAGTGCTTTTTTCCTCTCCAATGAAGAAATTTGTATGTGCCATGGGATTGCTTAATTTTCTTTTGAAATCACAGATAACCAGCATTCCTGAAAGAATTGCCTTCTGCCTTCTTTGTTGAGTTCTTCCATCTAACTGAACTTCCCCATCCTAAGGTTTTCTTTTAAAAAAAAAAAAAACGTTTTATTGATTGTAAATTTCACATCATGCGCCCAATCCCACTCATTTCTCTCTCTCTCTCTCTCTCTCTCTCTCTCTCTCTCTCTCTCTCTCTCTTTCTCTTCCTATCCACCCTTGCAACCTTCCCCCAACCAAAGAAATTAAAATGAGATAGGATAAAAGAAAGAAAAAAAAAAACCTTGTCCTGGAAACTGAAATGTGTCACAGTGTGTCACAGTACACCCTTTTGTCCATACATCTTTACTTGCAAATGTTCATTGCAATGAGTGATTAGCCTGGTTCAAGGCATCTGGCTTCTGCTACACTATTTGTACTAGAACCTCACTGGGGATCATCTGGGATATCCTGTTATTATCCTTTGTCATAGCGATCCTGCAGCTTTGGATCTGCAGGACCAACCCTTTCTTGTGTTCCAGCACATCATAGATGGAGTAGATGTTGGGGTGGGCCATGCCTTGAATCTGGCCCTAGAAGGTACATGAATTAGTCACACCTGCATCATCAGGGCAAGGTCTCCCATACTGCCCTGGCTAGCTTACCCAATGTTGTAGCCAGCAAGGGGCAGGGGCAGCTCTCCTGCTCTCAGGTCCTTCGGGATGAATTATCTGTTCCTTTGACACCAGAACCAGCTCTTCTGTGCTGCCCCGGTGAGGTGAGGTGCAGGCCTTCTGTCCTGAGTGCTGCACCCAGTGAGGAGCAGGGCCAGCTCTCTCACTCTGATGGCCTCTGTGCCAGCTTTCCCTCCTGCCACAGGCAGCCAGAAGTGAGGGGTAAGCATGGATGAGGAGATATTTCCCTCACCCATGCCACCACTTAACAGATGAGGGATGAGGCCAGCTGTCCTGTGCTTATGCCCTCATGGCCAGATCTTTTGAGTGTGGAGGCCTTCAATGAGGCAGGGCCAATTTGGCACAATGCCTCAGGCAGCAGTCCAGACCAGGGGCATCTGCATAGCCTTTGGTGGTAACTCGGCCCACAGAAACTGACATAGACCCCAGCTGCAGCAAGACCTTGGACCCAAACATAGCCTTTGGCAGGACCTCACCATGGTCTCATCATATCTGCTTGTTTCTCACTGCCTTCAAGTCTCCAGTTCACCTTTCTCCTCAGTGTACAAACCCCTAGACTTTGCTTCCTTATCTCTTTCTCTACAGTACTCTATCCTTCCCATCTCTCCTTCACATAGTTGTCCATCACAGTGGCACCTGGAGCAGGTACCTAGGTGACTTTCTTCTGGCCTAAATGAAGTTTTGAATCACCATCTCTTCAAATGGTTTTGTTTAGAAGAGGAAGCAAGTACAGCAGTATTTTCTCCATGAATGTTCCTGATCTACAGGACGATCAGTCTTGAATGTCTGATTGAAATCTAGGCGGACACGGCACAGATTTTTACGAGAGAGTGAATCATGTTCACAGAACGTTCTGCAGGAGTGGAGTCGATTTCAGTCTGGGCTCCGTTGGCTGTTCTTATTAATGAGACATATTTTTCAATTGTAGGTGCCACAGTATCAACATCTTTATAGATATTAATACTGGAAAATATTAGAGTTAGCAATTGGTGAGAACTTTCTATTGGTGCATGTAAGTAGACTAAACTGAAAAATAAGGAAACAGTTTCGGCTGTCAGCACTCAGAGATATGACAGGAGTTTGCCAAAAGTGACTTTCCTTCCAAACATAAGTAGTACCAATAAAGAAATGTCTAGAAAAATAGCTTCATTTACCTGAGGATAAAGGAAATGAAATTGTGAATTCAAAAGAAAGAACCCTGGAAATAACATTTCCTTGGAACAAATCTCCCTCCTATAATAGAATGTAACAACAATTAACTTTCAGCCTACCACACATCTCTTTGTAAGCCAGAGTTTCTAGAATTCAACCCTTTATAGGTAGAAATTAGAATTAAATCAGTATCAAGGATGGCATGTATATTATTAGGACAGCAAGAAACTGATAACTCTGTTTCCTCAGTAAGCCAAAAATAAATAAACTTATATCTCTTTCAGCTATTTTCAAATATTTGGCCTAATGCTATAACAATATAAGATTTAGAGAACTCTTTTATAATACATATACATATTTTTCATTATTAGATAAAGTTTCAAGTCCTTTCCTTATGCTACAATCTTTGTTTGAAAAAGAACTAGGTCCTAGTGAAACAGAAGAATGTATGTATCTGGGCCTGAGTCATAGTGGCCAGTGACTCGGCATCTCTCATTTACCTCTTTTCAAATTAGCATATTACTACAGATATTCTATTTATGTGTAAACATTGTATATTAGATGTGTTAAGGCACAAAACTTCATTCTTTATCACTAAGAGTTCCTTTGCTTATTTGTTTCTGTTGTTGTTTTAAATAAAAGATACTCAACTATCATTACAACTTATCCTTGAATTAGATAATGAAAACTTAGGCCTGTAGACTTAGACACATCCTATGAGACAAGACATTTGAAGGGTTTAGAGATGAAGACAGCCTGCCTTGCAAGCAGAAGAATATAAAGAATTTTCAGCTGGAATAGAATGATTACTTAAAATCTGCCTGAGTGTATAGAAGTTACCAAAAAAGGAGATCAAGTCTGATCCAATTGGAACGTTTACTTAGAGGGAAGCTAACTAAGATAATGACCTGAATACAATGTTAGACATTCTTCATGACAGCCCAGCTGACTTCTCAGTCAACAGCAAGAACAGTGACTATGTGCATGGGCCATCCTAGCAGTCTAGTTCTAGAAAGCATTCTGATGTCCTAGCTAATAACTCCTCTTACAACAAGGAAGCAGCTAAGTAAAAATGGACCATCTAGACCTTTCTCAAATGCCTGACTCAACAACCATTTAAAAAAACAAACAAACAAAACCCCAAAAGAACAAACAAAACAAAAGAACAGCGATGGTTTTAAGCTACTTGGCTTTTAAGTAATTTGAAACAAAATAATTCCAAGTGGAACAGTAAACAAAGTAAAGGACTTTGAATAAGTGAAGAAAAAAATGAATTTAGTGGAACAATAAACACAGCTTGTGGCATCAAATAAACAGAGGCCACAGCGTCCTAGGACATATTCAACTGTACCTTCTCAGCTCATCAACAGGAAAAGATTAATCAATAAAAATGAAAAAGAAAAAAGAAAGGAAGAAAGAAATAAAGAGAAGAGAAGAGAGAGAGTGAAAAGAAAAAAACCGAAATCTCCCTACCATGTGCCTTGCCAGATTTCAACTCTCCTGTCTTTTTACCATTGTCTGCAACTTGAACAAGGAAAATATAGAGTATCATGCCTAATCATGGCCTATGGCCTATGGCCTACATATCTATGGCCAATGCTACACAATAAGGCACCCTGAGACCTCAGTAACACAGTAACTCAGTAACAATTATTATCCATGCATCTAAAGATTCAGAGTCATCTAGGAAGTATGGCTAGCTTTAGTCAAAATTGATTGTGTATCTAGGGAAGGGCTGGTAGCTGCGTAATCTACCATAAACAAGGACAAACACCAGTGCTATATATGTCTCTTTCCTCCTCCCACTAGCTAGCTTCTATCAGGTTGGCTAACATTCATCAAGTAGCTTCAGTCATATACTTCAGAACAGTCACAAGAAGAGACGAAGAAATATTAAAGGTTGAGGGTGAAGTTTAAAATGAAAAGATCTCTATGTCAACTACATTCTAGAAGATAATACCACACTCAAGCAGTATGACAGTTTTTATTTCATTTTTTTTCTGTTAGAATAGCTGCTGAATCACATGGCAATGACCATGAGCATACGAGAAGGTGGAATGCTGAGCTCATCAAGAATTTTCCTCCCTCCCTTACCTACCAGGCTACATACAGTGGTAGGTGCAAACTGATCCTAATTTTCAAAACAAAACAAAACAAGAAAACAAAAAATAAAACTAGAAATTTAAGTCAATTCCAGGGAACCAATTATAAAATTAAAGTTAGTTTACACAAAATATATCACTCATGTGTCAGTATAGTAAAGTATATTTAATGAGGGGGCTAGAGTTTTCGCCAAATGATTGTATCAGTTCTGAACCTATCTAATTGCAGTGGCTCCATTTTAAATGGAATAAAAGCAGAAATATAACCATGCTCACTTACAGAAATATTAGCCATAATTTTCCACTTAACTCAATTATCAATCTTACATATGTGCATATTTTTATCATTTTTTTAAAAATTTCATGTGACTATTTTGATCATAATTTGAACCCACTCCTCCTCCTAATTTCTCACAGATCCACCACTCCCTGACTCCTCCCCAAATCATGTGTTCTTTAAAAAAAATAATTCACAGGGTTCAGTTTATGCTTCCCTTACATAATTGTGAATTTTCAAACCATCCACTTGCTCAACCTACCAGAGGGCATATCCTTAAAGAAAGTTGACTTTTCTTCCCCCCAGAGACCATTAATTGTCAATAGATCCTCAGAGAAGTTTTGAGTGTTTGTGAGTCCTTCTACCTCCATGGTATAATTTTGATAGGATTGATACTATGTAGGTCTTGTGCAGGCAACCACAGTTACCATGAGTTCACAGGTGCAGTAATTCTGTCTTGAACAAAAGATACTGCTTTGTCTGAGTTCTTCTGATCTTTGGCTTTTACTATCTTTCTGTTACCCTCTACTGCCACCTAATTTTAAGAGTGTCAGCATTGGTGAAAGTAACTTATATTGATGATCCAAGCTTTAAATAGCTTTAAGCACAGAATTCTTCACTTATCCTCCCAGCCCTGCTATATAGGCCCATGTTCATAGCCAACTATAATTACCATATCTCAAAAGAAGGAAGCAAGTTGGAGTGCTATATCCCTTGAGGTGGAGGTTGTGGAACCTCTGGAGACAAAGGAAGGGGAAAATTTCTTAAGAGGAAAGGATGGCTTTCTATAGATCTTATATAGTACCTGTAGTGGTTTAAATGAGAATGAATACAACAGGCTCATATTTTTGAATATGTGGTCTCCAGTTAGTGGAACTGTCTGGGAAAGGTTAGGACATGTAGCTTTGTTGGAAGGGTATGTCACTATGGGTAGGCTTTGACATTTCAAAAGACTTGTGCTATTCCCAGTGTCTCTTTCCTTGCTACTTGTGGATTAAAATGCAAGCTCTCAGTTGTTCCTGCTGCCATGTGTTTACTCTGCTACCTTGGATTTTAATCCTCTGAAACTATAAGCGGCAAATTAATCGCTTTATATTATAAGTTGCCTTTGTTATTGTGTTTATCAAACAATAGAAAAGTAACTAAAACTGCATTATCATAGTACCACATGAAAAAAATCAGAATACTTAAGTCCTTTTTCATCCCCTGTGACATAAAGCATATTTAGCTCTGCTAAAGGACACAATAACCCTAAAGGTACAACAGTGGTATACATACTTTGGTGGTACCCAACAACTCTATTTGAACTTAAGGCCTAGTTGGATTTCAACAAGAGGGAAACCATGAAACCATGCCAGGTACTGGAAACCTAGTCAATTAACTGGAGTTAGTGAAGTCACAGATCTTTGAGGAGAACCTACAACTGCTACTTTATAAAACCAGTATTATCCCTAACTACACTCTAAACATTTGTCCTTATACTCACAGATATGCATAATCTTCATTCCTCATTAAAGAAACTTCTCTTTGCAACAGACACCAAAACTACAGCCAAACAACATGCAGAGAGCAAGAGATTGTGTACTGCCTAGTCCCAACTGACATATCTACAACACAAAATATCTAAGTCTCCACGATTATTGCAGAAGAGTGGTAGAAATATGGTAGGAGGCAGAGAAGCAAGATGTTTCTTGTAAGACTGTGACCCTTAGAAATGTTAGAGAACATACGTTCCCGACCCACCATTGCTTACCTATACCCCTGATGAAACAAGCTGCCTTGCCTCAAGTTCTTAGATCTTGCAGAACAGAGAATCAAAGAAAGAAGTGATAATGCCTCTTGTATTGTTATTAAATGTGACCAGTTATTCAGACTCAATCATAGTCTGGTTTAGAAATCAATTCAATATTGAAAATAACAGTCTTCATTTGGAAGTCTGGTTCTGGACATTTTTAGAGACATATATGGAAATTAGCTGCAGTTCTCTATGATAATATGTTAGCAAGAGATAAAGTTGGGAAAGGATCTGGACTTCAAACAGGTATTAGCACATGTGTTAAGACTCTTTTAATTATCAGGTTAAAAATACTTTTGTTTCTTCTACAATATTTAATGTAAGTTGCAATGATTGTCATCTTCTAATTGTGTTTGTGTTTTGAAATCCAGCATGTCAGTTACAGAGGTCTATCAACCAGCTTTCTTGTTTTAGTTTCCTGAGTATCACAGAACCTTGGTGTTCTAAAAATAGCTTACAAGTACTGGAAGAAATGAATCAGGCTTTAAGCAGAAGCAAGAGGGTATTGGGCTTGATTATTGCTGGTATAACACCTTTAATTACATTAATTGCTAGCACCACTGCTTCTGCAATTGCTGTGACACAAGAAGTTAAGACAGCCTCATTTGTTAATCATTTAGCAAAAAAATCTTACTTATGTGTTGAGTATACAACAGGATTTAGATAGGCATTTGGAACATTGGATTGATGCTCTTTATCCTATTCAAATTATTGGAAGGAGGTTCAGAATTTAAGGATAAGGAGCCATCTTGAGTGTCATGCCAAATACCATTGGATTCATGTTAGTTCTACAATTTGCAGTGGCAGTCATTATAATTAGGAAGAAGTTTAAAGACACTTGTGGTGTATTTGGCATAATTCTAACACCTTTCTGGATGCTTTAATGATACACAGGAAGATTATGAATTTCAAGAATGCTGCTCTACTGAATGTTGATGCAGTAGATACTGCAGATTAAATTACTCATGGCCTGAGGTCAGTATTTTTATTTTGGTCAGGCTTCAAGAATGGCATATGTAACTTGATCATGCTAGCCCCTTTTGTCCTGGGAATACTATTCCTGCCCATTGTGTTAAAGCTTTTCTTTAACAACATCAGCATGTTGGTAACCAAAGTACATGGCTTGAGCCTGAAAATGGACCTTCAGACAGAGTTATTAAATTAACAGGCTGGTAAGCCAGGGACAGGTAAGATTCTGCATAGAGCCTTACCAACCTAAGACATAAGTGCATTGCTTTGGATAATGCATATTCCATGATGGGTAAGGAAAGCATTCTTGTCAGAATGACCTAAGACAGGTTCAGTCTTGTTAATGAAATAAAAAAGGGGGAGAAGCGAAGAGCCTTTGGGGCTTCTTGGCAAGAATCTGACATGGGCCAAAGACAAAGAAATGGGCTGCTTGGCAGGAATATGACATTGGCCAAGGACAAGGAAGTAGACTTCAGGCAGGAATCTGACATTAGGCTAAAACAAAGAAGTAATTTCAGGTAGGAATTTAAATCATAAGTTATAACAAAGAAGTAATTTCAGGTAGGAATCTAAATCTTAAGCTAGAACAAAGAAGTAAATTCAGACAGGAATCTAAATTTTAGGCTAGAACAAGGAAGTAGGCTTCAGACATGAAAATGATTTGGGTCTAGGACAGGGAAGTAGGTTCAGATACTTTGGTCATCTTGATAAGCCCTTAGAAAAAGTGATCACAGAAGTGTTCAGGAAATTGGGTATAATTCCTTGCTTGTTCTTTGACTATTTGTGTTTATTGTCTTGCTTGTTCCTTGACTATTTGCATCTATTGTATTGCTAGAACCTCAACCTAGAACTGACCTTAATACATGAATGTAATTAAAATGGTATAAAAGCAAAAAGGAGGAGGGGGGATTGGATAGGGTCTCTAGAGAGGGGTAATGGGGAAAGGGGATAACATCTGTATTGTAAATAAATAAAATTTCCAATATAAATAAAAACATAAATAGAAATGTCCGAGAAGCTACACTAATGACATTTGATCAACATGACTGCCTAAACAAATTCTTAACAATAGCAAAAGCAAAGGACATGCTAACATGAAAGGAGAAAAGCTCAAGAGGCCTCAAGTCCATACAAAGAATTATAAGCAACTAGGGAATGTTGAGAGTAAAATAAATGATCTTCCTTAGGTAAAAGCCCTTGATTGGTTGTCTAATACAAAGTGCTCAGCCCTGAGATCATGTAGATACCAATAATATTATACATATTGTGCAGGTTTTAGTTTTATATTTAGGGATGTAGATGTAACAATAATTAAAGAAAAAGAAGCCATGAGTTAGAGAGTAATATGGTATATAGTTTTTAATATTCTTAAGGTTAAACTATTATTCAAAGCTTACATTTCTCAGACATGACAGGCATGCATATATACACACATATATAAAATTATTCATAATTATAATCTGCCATACTCATAGATCAGCATCTTATCTAATCACCATCAGAGAGGCTTCCTTTAGCAGTTGATGGCTGTAGATGCAAAGACCCATAGCTAGACATTGTGCAGAGAGAGAACCTAAATTAGATGTCACTGTCATGTCTTTCCCCTCAGATATTATGGAAACTCATAGCAGAAAGGAAAGATTGCAGGAATCAGAGGACACCAGATTATGGACCACTGAATCAGCTAAGCAGAGCTCAACTAAGTGGCAAGCACAGGACCTGTATGGGTCTGCACCAGGTCCTCTGTGTATGGTATGGCTGTTACCTTTCTGTTTTTGTAGGACTCCTAATAGTGGGAACAGGTGTGACTCTGACTTCTTTTGTCTGCTTTAGGGACTCTTTCTGTTGTCGGTTTGCCTTTTCCAACCTGGATATGCCTTACTTACTGTATCTTGTTTTGTTCTATTTGGCAATCATCTCTTGTAGTCTGCTCTTTTCTGAAGAGGAAATGAAGGAGGAGTGGAACTGAAGGAGAAGGGAGGTAGTGGGAAGCTGGAAGGAGTGGACAGAGGGAAACTGTGATTGGTGTGTATTGCATGAGAGAAGATTCTATTTTAATTAAAAATTTATAAAAGCTTAAAGTTCTTATTCCATGCCTATACATTCATTTCTTTCATAAAATTTTAATCTTCTTCATGACTATGACACTTTTAAAATCAGTAGGACAGGTATGTTACCAGTAGGTTCATCTGCTGCTTTAAAATCTGTTGTTTTCAATAAGTAAAGAATCTTATGAGATACACTGGTGATTTTTCTATTGTCCTATTTTTCTAAAAAATAGATAATGTATCAAATTCAGGACAATGGAATAAATGGAGGGAGTATTTCCTGAATTGCAACTTTGCCAGAGAGTCTGATGAACATTCTTCTAAGGTATATTGACCAAAGGACCTGGGGCAGAAGCACACTGTCAACATTTCTGTTGTTACTCATGTCTGAGCTATATTATCCCTACCCCCATAAAATACAGCCAGGAGCTCATTCTATAGGGATAGAGAAATGATACCTAAACCACTAAAGTGTGAAAAGCAGAACTCCCTCAACGCATTGAGAAATCATTCCTACCAAGCAAATTCTTCAGAGTTTTAATTATTTAAGTGAAGATTTTATTAAAATGATGTCTTATATCATATTATATATAATTAATATAATAGTTTAAATAAGAATTTAAATATTCAAAAGTGAATGATAAATTTTCAAAATATAGTACAATTAATATTAATAAAATATCAGATGACTATTTTTACAAAAGGTGAATTGGGGGATTGAGAACACAATTCAGTCAGCAAATAACTATGAAAACTGGAGCTATATCCCTAATACCTAGATAAAACAAAAAGACTGGGCATGGTGGCTGGGGTGGTGGCGCACGCCTTTAATCCCAGCACTTGGGAGGCAGAGACATGCGGATTTCTTAGTTGAGGCCAGCCTGGTCTACAGAGTGAATTCCAGACAGCCAAGGCTATACAGAGAAACCCTGTCTCGAAAAACCAAAAAAAAAAAAAAGACTGGGTATGGTGGAACACATCTGTAACACCAGCCTGAGAGGTGAAATGGTAATACAGCGTTTACTGAACAGCCAGGTCTAACACATTGTTCCATCAAATAAGGAAAGATATCATTTTTATAAAATGGGAGGAGAGAATGACTCTTGGGCACTGACACCCAACATTAACCTCTGTCTTATCTCTATACTACATAATGCACTCACATGCAAATGAACTCACAGAGAAAAGGACAAATTAGTATAAGAAAAAGTAGAGTCAAGAATATGGACCATTCTTAGAATTTATAGGCAATGTACATTCAATAGCCTCTGTCCAACCAACAAATGTCTTTTAAAATTAGCAAATTTCTAACAGTATCTTTAAAAGTAAAGGATTCAACAATAACTTTTATGGGAAATTCTACTTCACCTAAGCTGATAAAGACTTACATCAGATAGATATAATACCTCTAGAGAAAGAAAATCAAATTACATGCATTATAAACTTCAGATTTGCAGACAGTAAAATCAAATCTGGCCTGTCTACAAAAATTACAGATCATGGAGCTGAATTCAGAATAAGCCAAGTTTTGTCTTTTGTGTCTCCTTTTTGAAGACAGAAAGAAACCCAAGAGAAATCTACAAGAGACCATTTTGCAAATATGATTTATCAGGCTCTGGATGACAAATTCCACATTGATCAATATTCCCCCTAACAAACGTTCCTAAATTACAATGTTCACTAAGCAAATGCTATCATTTGGAAAGCTCTCAGGTAGGTGCTATTTCAGATGTGAATGAGAAAGGTGTGGGGAAGTCTAGTATTATGGGAAAAGAGAGGCTTGTTAAAATGAGAACCCATTTGTCATCAAGAGAGGCTTGTACCCATGTTCACCTCTAGAATATTAGAAAGAAAAACTGATTTTAGGATAAGCATTACAAATGGCAACTGATTATTTTGACTAATTATTATCTCTGGTAATTTGCTTATCCTCATCCTCTCTGATGCTTCTACTAGTGATCCATGCTTTACAAAGATTTTTCTTTCTCTAGCCTAGTTAAAGAGTATATTCCTTATTGATCTCCACTTTCTTTCTGTCCATATTTCTGGAGAATCTGCCACCATAGAAAAACAAAAACAAACGTGGTTAGTACAAACGTTTGAAATCAAACATAGTTTGCAATAACAGTCCTCAGTGTTCAGCAATGTCTGGCTTTGTGTGATTGGACCCCCATGCTACAAAATTACCTCGATTGCTGATGTAGAAACTCTCCAATTTCTTCCTCCCACCCAGCCCCTCTGTGAGGAGGTCTACCAGCCACTTGTTGGCCTTCACTCTTTACATCACTCCCTACTCTGGTTTGATTACATAAATGATGGTTGCTGGACACTGGGTTTGGAGGCCCCTGTGCTACTTGCTTTTGAGAAGGAAACCCAACAGACTGAAGAGCAGAAAAGAAAGCTGGTGCATTCTCCCTCCCTCTTTGTTGCAAGTAGTCCTCACAGTGATTCCATCTGCACTCTGGTCCAGCTGTATAATCCAACAGTTCAGAGAAAGTCCACAGGATTACCCCTTCAACAGAAGCCACCACCCCCTCGTAAGCCCTCCACTGAGACCAACTTCCACAGCTGGATGTCTTGGAGTCTCTCACATGATGTTCTTTCTTAACACATTTACAACCACCTGTCACAGATTCATCTATTAATTACCTAGCATAGACACTGCTAGAAGACAGACTCCTATCTAGTAAAAGGGGATATACTAATCAGTGCTTCTTCGTGAAAGACCTCAGACAGGCCATTAAATACATGATATTCATATTTTTCATAACTATACTCTTGGCCAAGTCAATAAGGGTACTATTTTCAAGAAGACTGAAGGACTCATGACTACAGATCTGAATTTCTCTCTGACAATTGTTGAGATCAAATAATAGCTTGGTAACTGTACTCTTCCATAGCCCAAAGCATCTTTCTCTGAAATATGAACAAGTAAGTCTCTTGATTTCATGTAAAATAATATGTGAAAAACAAAGCAAAGCAACAACAAAACCAGCTTCACTCCAGTTCCTAGCATGGGAAAGCACTGTCTCTGCACATGCCGTACATACAGCACTTCTGGAGAGGACATGATGGATAAGAGTTGAGGTGAGCATGTCACCACCAGGAAACCTTTCATTTTGTTCCTTTTCTCAAAATCTATTTCTTCTGGCACTTCCCAGTTGAAGTCAATAGCAATTTTATCAGTTTCTCCGGTTCAGATTTCTAGTGTTCTCCATGAAACATTTTGCTACACTGAAATATCTAATCCCTCAATAAGTCGTACAGTTACAAGTTTGCCACATCTTTCCTGATAGTACAGTTGCAGTAACAGCAAACTTATCTCTGTTCTAATTCTTTTGAGTCTATAATTTTACCAACACTAAAACTATCAATTTTATTTTATTATTATTCTACCTTATGATACTAAATGGCTCCAAATAAGCTCAATCAAACCCGGTCCTTCTAAAAGATTCACAATACTTTATTTAATTATCTTCCCCTCCCCTTTCTGCCTTTGTTTCCTGCCACAATCCTTATTTCTAATTCAATTAAAGTAGCACAGGCTTCTTCCCAGAATCTCAAAGGTGCCTCAAGCTCCCACTTCCTATAATCATCATGAGAATATTACCTAAATCAATAAAAAGGTAGACACATAAAATGTGATTATTTATTGGAACATAAAAGTTTGATGTGCAAAATTTTCCCAATGTCCTTGACAGCTCAGCCGTAGACAAACTGAAGTGTCTATAAAAAGTGGTCATAGTGTTTCCAGGTGTCTATTCTTGCTTCTTCTCCTCTCTACTCAGGAGACCAGTACCCCCATCCTCGTCTCTAAAGATTTATGCTATTCATTTTTCATCACCCACCGAGCCTGAGCATGGATGCCTGCCATCTGCCTGCTCTTCTGTCTGTCTGCCTCTCTTTCTTAATTCTAGTATAGTTCCTAGATGCTCTTTTTTCACACACATACACCCAATCTGTAATTTGTGTACTAAGAGAAGGTCATAATGCATCTCTTCACCAATCTCAGCCCTGATAAAAAATATGAATCCCCTCTTTCTGAACCCAGGAAGGAATAGTAATAAATTCCATCTCACTGAATGAACTATTTAAAACCAAGATTATCTTTATATGTTTATGTAAAGTTCCATGAAGAATTTAATCATATATCATTCATTTGGGTCTTTTAACAGTTTTAGAAAGCTCTTTTTTTTGGTTTTTTCGAGACAGGGCTTCTCTGTGTAGCCCTGGCTGTCCTGGAACTCACTCTGTAGACCAGGCTGGCCTCAAACTCAGAAATCCGCCTGCCTCTGCCTCCCAAGTGCTGGGATTAAAGGTGTGTGCCACCACTGCCCTGCTAGAAAGCTCTTAAGGTCATTGGGATATGATCACATTTTCAAATCTGGCATAAAAGGAAAAGCAGAGAAAACAGTAAAATCAGACCAACATAGATATATAGTTATTAACTATAAGACATAGGGACTGAACATATTAAAAAACAACAAGTAAGAGGTGTCTTATTTGTGCAACCTAGCTCCAAGTCTTTAGATCTGAATGTAAACCTGAAATAACCACAGAAGCCAGGAAGGGAGAAAAGAATCATAGGGAGAAGGTGCTCTAAAGGAGATAGTACATAGACACACATGCTATAAAGGGGACGCCAAGGACCAGCCTCAGTTTGATCAACAGTCCTGAGGAAGGAGTGTGTGGGAGCAGGGGTGGGGGTTGACTCAAAGTCAGATTGTGGGTACAAGCTGACAGCCTGTATTCTACTCAAGACAGCTTTCTGAAGATCTCCAAACAGCTCAGCTCTCATAGACCAAAGCCCAGTCTTTTATTTTCATATCAGTTCAATCATCTACCCCAGGTTCCCTTTTGATTATCCTACCAATCAGCATTTTTTTTTTTTTTTTTTTTACCATTGTTCTTTGGATCCTAGGAAAAGATAGCAAGCAAATTTTTCTTAACCTTGCAAATTAATTCAGAGAGCTGCCTGCCTTTGCAAGCAGAGACAATAAGCTAGCTGGGTGGGATCTGACTCTCAGATCACTGTTCTCAACATGCCTAGGCCTAAATTCACTCTGTCTCAGGCTGAACCTGAACTCAGGAATGTGCCTGCCTTTGTACCTGCCTGCCTTTGTATCTTTCTGACAAGCTGGTTCATAGTGTAGCAGGCTTATTCTTTTAGGTCCGTGAAGCCCCTCATATAATTTAGATTGTATCTATAATTATATTTTTATATCATAGTTGAGAAATTATATATTTTTGAACTCGTGTTTTCAGAGTTCTTTTCCACAGCCTTCAGCTGTCCTGAAGGTCACAGCATTTACCATTTTTTGCTAAGGACATAGATACACCCTTGTCTCCTGGACTCATACTGTCTCTGATGATCATGGAGTCATTAACCTCTACAGAGAGAACATTCCCCAATGACCTTGGTAGGGAGAATATTTCCCATAATCTTGGGATTTATTATACTAAAGAAGCCTCATGCCCTGCAGCAATCTACACTCATGGAGGTGCACACCCTCCTGGTTCTGATGAGGGGCGGAACAATGTCCACACGGACACTGCAGAGAACTAGAGCTACATCTAAACCAAAAGCCTCCTCCTGTTGGACTAATTTTAATGGTATGAGAAGTAGACATACATCTTCCAAAGGAGGGAAGAAACCAATAGTTCCACCAAGTATGACGCCTATCAAGAATACAGCAACAATCATGGAAGATAATTTTAAGGATGTTGGAAAGGCACATATATACACTGGCAGCAACAATCTTCCTAATTAGACTTAAGCACTCTGCACAAGAGGAACTCATGCCTGGTACTAGAAACATAGTCAGCTTCCCAGGGCTAGAGAAGTCATGGATCCTGGAGAAGAACATATAATTGGCACTTTATTAAACTAACTTATATTCTCACTCCTCGTGAATGAAACACCTCTTTGGAACAGATATTGACCATTAGAAAAATCCACAATTGATAAAAATGTGAAGTGGTACAATCGATTATCAACTGATACATCTACAACACAGCATCTGCTCAAGGATCATTGTGAAAGAGGGGGTGGCAAGATTGCAAGGACAGAGGATCAGAGAGTTTGTTGTGAGAGTGTGTTCTCTAGTAATGTCAGAAGCCACACTCATGAAATCTCACCAGAATGACTTCCTAACGATAAGCTGAACAAGGACAACACCAAGAGACATGCTAAAGTAGGATGGGGGAATCTTACAAAGCTTCAAACCTAGCAAAGGACACAGGCAATTACGGAAAACTGAGACTGGAAGAAAATCGACATTCACGGGAAGAGAACACAAATTTGTTATCAAATACTAAGTAGTTGGGCCAGAAAATATATGCACATAAAAGCAGTATTATACAGACTGAGCAGTTGTATTTATATATTTGAGAGAGAGAGAGAGAGAGAGAGAGAGAGAGAGAGAGAGAGAGAGAGAGAGAGAAATGTGTATATAAAACAACAATTAAAGAAAAAAAGAGGCCATCAATTTTAAAGAGAATAAGATAGAGTACAGTGAGGATTTGAGAAAGAAAGGGAAAGGGGGAAATTATTATATTTTATTAACTATATTATAATCACAAAATTTTAAATTATTTTTAAGGAGTTAACATTTTCTCTTTGTTCAGTGAGAAATGTGTATTGCTTTCTTGCTTGAAGAGCATTACATTTCAGAAAGAAGTTTACAAAGATGACACAGGTGTTGTAACACATTAATAGCTGTTGTGGCCATGGGTAGTATTTAAGTGAGTTGGGCTCTATTTGTTTGCTATAATCTACAGAATGGATGCAGAAACTCATTCCACAATGGGATGTACCTGAACATCATAAACAAATTCTCCAGAAGTAGCAGTTATCTTACTGTGGATTTCCTAAGGTTGTCAGTAGAACATTTGACTAGCTAAATTGCTATGAAGGATATTCTCTTAGTCACAAGGCACTAAAGTGTGGAGAGACTGAAGCAGAACCATCTTCAGGATCAGGATGAAGGAAGAGAAGGAGGAAGAGGGGGAGGAAGGAAGGAGAAGAAAAGTTATTTATTAGTAGTATTACTATTAATGTTTTAGCAACTTACATCACTGAACACTTAATTCTCAAATTCCACAGATGTATTTTCTAAAAGAAGTAAAATGTAAAACTCATCTTTTTCCAAAGTGAAATTTGTTTATGTATCTAATATGAATTTTCTGTGCCTAAGGACATCTTTAAAATGCTGATACAGGATTCTAGAAACACTTCAGTTCTAAGGCTGAATCCATGCCAGCATTCATTAAACAATGATGGGAAGAATCAGCTGAAGAAAAGGCTCTCATCTGCTCTGAGTTGTGCACAAGGTATTTGAGTAAGAAACTGGAATAAATTTAGGGGCTTAAGGATAATTTTCTGTTTGGCAGGCAAGGTAATTTCCTTTAGGCAGGCTAGAGTAGCCAGAGAATATTAGTGGGATTTTTAAAAAGTAGTTACATCATCCTGTATTAAGAAATGATTTTAAAGCTTAGCAAAATATAAAATTATATTTTTAAAAGTTTGTCACAGGTTTCTCTCCAAATCTCAATCTTTTCACTTTTTAAAATTTAGAATATATACTAAAACATATTTGTATGTTGGAAATATAGTTTCTCCTTCCCAACATGTGTTTACTGCTTATTAAAAATTAACTTTGTCCTTCCAGATATTTATTGAGTCTCGCTTATTGTGTCATTATGGTAGGAACTTGGACTATAAAGTGGAACAGATGAGGGTCTTCTCTGCCAGTGGACTTAATGTGGCAGAGATGATGAATCAAAGTAATTGTAATAGCAAGATAGTGTGGTAGAAAATATACTGAGTCAAGCTGGGGCATCAGCCCATAGAAGCATCCCAAGGCTCTACTTGAGAGATCAGGACCATCCTTGGCAAAAGAGGAGATAGGTATGAGAAAACATGGTAGAAGAGAAGTTTATTAAGCACAATGATTGGAGAGGAAAGGGTGCAGGCCATGTTACAAATGCATGCATGACACCCATAAAACCATGTGGTGATTGGGGATAGTATTGAGCAGTTGAAGGAGATATCCCTATTGAGTTATATAAGAAACATGGAATCATGTGCACAAGGTTGAGGTGTTCTGACTGAAAACACACACAAAGGCATTCATCCTTCCCAACAGCAACCATAGATACCGCTCTCTTAGCCCACTAACCTTTGACTTCCAAGAAGTAAGGCATCAAGGGATGTGTCCTGAAAATGGGAGATGCCATACAGGGTACATGCTCTAGATTCAGAAAGTAGTGGCTGCAAACACTGGCTCTCAGGACTATCTGGCCTTCAATTGTATAACGACTTTGACTCTCAACTTTCTCATCCATAAAGTGAAGATAGTAATAATACCTACTTAATAAAAAATCTCAGAAAGCCTCGATAAAAAAATTCTGAATACAGAGCCAGAGAATAAATAAATAATAATGATTTTTACTGATATGACTAGAAATTCTAAACACTCATGAAAAGCCAGAATTTAAAAAGGCAGCAAACAGTACAACAAAACAAAGTGGGCAAATGCCAATGTGAACTAGCTTGATATATTTACAAAGATTCCACATATAGTGGTAACATTCTTTTAGACACTTACTTTAATTTCTCTTAAAACCAAACAAAATATAGGAGTTCCAATTGATTAAGTTCTTTAATATTCATTTAATATTCATTTAATTTCTTTAACTTCAAGTCATAGAATATACTCTGGTTGATATTTAATTGCCATATTTTTATTTTCCTCTCCTCACCTAAAATATCCAAGAAATTTATTATCCAAAGTAATTTTATTGCTAAAAATATTCATTAAATTGTTTGTGAAGTCCTGTGGTTTTGTATAATTTGCATATTGTTTAATATCTTTCAACACTAAAGTTCTTCCGGTTTCTAATACCTTAAAGTCCTAATATTCCCAAACTTGTACCTCACCCTTGTCTCTCATGGCTGAGGCGTATGCTTCCGTGGGGAAATGATTGTTATAACCCTTAAGGCAGTTTTAGATCCCAATCAGTTTAACTCAGCAGTTTAACTGGAAATTGTTACCATTATTAGCTTCTTAAGGAACCATGAGTCTCTCTCCCATTCCCAAATAGAGAAATAGAGAAAGGAGAATCTTAACAAAGCCACTGATAAGAAGTAAATTAACGTATAGCCAGATAGAAATGAGTTCCTGAAGATTCATAATGCTTCACATGGCAATACAAATCTCCGAACTCTGCTCTCTATACTATGTCACCCTAATCCACCAACATCTTTCATCTCAAGAAAAGAAAACCATACTCATTCAAATGTCTTTACCAGTTTGTTTCTCCATACAGGTTTTTATGTAGCTTAGTCAGGGCTCAAACTCATACGTTCCCTACCTTAACCTCCTAAATGTTATATTACAGTTGCCTACGGCCATGTCCAGGTCACATAAGCTTAATTTTATTCTATTTATGTCTGTGCACCATGTTTGTGCCTGCCATTTTTTAGGGGACAAAAAAAGTATCAAATCCCCAAGAACTGAAGTTACAGATGTCTGTGAGCCAGAGTGTGAGCCTTGGAAATCAAACCCAAAATCCTCTGGAAGAAAACAGTGCTCTTAATTGCTGAGCCATCTCTCTGGCCTTCCTATCATTTTTTTCTAATAAACAAATGTTAAAGAGTAGTGCTTCTTCTCTCAAGATCAATCTTTACTATGGTTGAAAAGTATTTTGGTGGAGAGTATAACCATAACCCATCATGGGTGAGTACTTTTGGGACATGAATTAAGGAATGATTACTATCTCAGGTTAAACCAACTAGTATCCAGCTCCAATTCCTTATGGAAGAGAGTGATAGTGTTTTCCTTATAGGAATGTTGTACAATTGCAGTGTGCTATTATATACAAAATACTTATCACAAGTGAAGATACCAACACCACCAACTAAGGAGGCAGTAGTGGCAATAAGTGGTAGCAACCGTGAAGACGGGGGAGCAAATGCTGTCATATAATAGTTAAAGAAGAGATGGCTTCGGTATTGGCAACAAAGGTGTCAGCCACAGTCATGTTAATGGCATTGCTGTTATTGGTGGTGACACTACTGTGAATGCATGATTAAGAACAATTGACTTCAGTGTACATCTTCCTAAAATTCTGTCTTCTCTCCTTGTCCTCTCCATAGATAACACAATTTGTTGTGTCAAGGGAAGGGACACTTAAGTTCATGTCCACTATCAAGAGGCACACTCAGGACTTTTGGGTAAGATGGTCGTTAAAGAAGATAAGAGCAAAGGGGGGCTCTTCAGAATAGAGAAATGGCTGTGAACACTCACAAAAGGAGAATAATGGGACAGACAAAAAGCATGGAGAAAAAGCAATGCTGTAAGCCAAGGTAAACATAACTCCAGCTATGCTGTTGCCAGACAGGGACAAGAGGAAATTAGATGAAGTCTCCTGATTAAGTAAACTAGGTAGCCCTACTGAAAATAGACAACAAGCAGTCAAAACAGTAGTTGCAGGATTCAGTGAAGGGAAAGTCAGCAAAACAACCAGCAATATGAAAGGAAAATCCATCAAAGATGTTATATTTAGGAATCTAAACACACACACACACATACACACAATGAAAATTAATGAAGGAGGAGGTCATAAATTTGAAGGAGAGTGGGTAGGGGTATATGGGAGGAAGGTGGAAGGGTATATGAGTGTATGAAGGAAGGAATGGGAGAAATGATTATAATTATGATACTCTCTATATACATACACATATATTTCCACATATATGCAAATATGCATACATACATACATACATACATACATACATACATACATAGAGAGAAAAAGGGGAAGAGAGAGGGGGTAATAGAGCCTGGTTCTCAGTTACTGATTAACGTAAGAAATATTAACTGAATGTGAATTAGAAAGCTATCTTATCTGAAGACGTGGTACTAAGTCATTTTCTTCCTCAAGCCATTGGTCTTTTTATTAACTATTTAAGAAACATAGCAAATGTACATGTCTACAAAGCAATGATTGAATGTATCTTAAAATGTAAAGCGCAAACTTATAAATGAATGCAATCATTTGTCCGTGGTATAAAACTTGGAGAAACTAATTCCTCATCTGGAAAGTTCTCACAAAACCAGCATTCTTATAGGAAGGTTTTAGAATTGCTCAGCAAAAGAGACACAGAGAGGTTCCTTCTTGAATGTGAAATAAAGCATCCAAGCTCTACTGTGTTTACTTCAGACTTTATCGTATGCCACAACAGTGAGAGTTAATCATTTGAGAATCCCTTCTTTCTCTCCTTGGTTTATAACCCTAAGCAAAGTTCTAGCTTGACTTAAAATGCACCAATTGTTAGAGCTTTGGATTCTTGCTTCATGTTTTCCATCTGAATAAGCCATCTGTTTATTTTTATCTACAGGCTTGTTGCTTGGCTTTTACCTTTTAACGGAGACATTTTAAGGTAAATCCAAAATTAAGCTGTGCCTAACTGGAGAATTTGGCATGAGTTACAAATACCTCCCTCCCAGACGTTTTGGAATGCTCTCTGCTGAATAACATAGAATGTTCATGTTCATGGGTACTAACATAGTCATTCGTTTGGTAGGGCACGTGGCTTTTGACTGCCCGGTGGTAGGCTACACTTGCCATGAGTGACCTTTCAGAACAAAAGTCATTGAGGAAACAGCAGCTTTGCATAGGCACTAGAAAGCAGCTATGTTTCCATGGGTCAGCGTAGTTCCTGGAGGGCTTTCTTTCATCTTTCTCCCTTAAGAAACTTACACAAAAAGTTATTGGTTTCATTTCATATGAAGAGGCCAGAGTTTAAAGAAAGTGGCACAATTAGCTTCCAAATATCTTAACATTATGGAAAATTTTTGCTTAGTTTACCTTTGCATGATGTCCCATTGTGCTTTAACTACATATCTTTTCAATCCTTTGCCCTCAACACCATTCTGCTTAACCCCATGGATTAGAGCAACACAACCCTGGCCAAACTAATGAGTTTTCTCCATTCTCCTGTCCATAGGGCCTACTCTGACAGCAAGATCATGCAGGGCCCAAAGGATATATTCTCTCTTTCTCTGTAATCATAAGCTTTAGGAACAAAGTAAGCTGAAGCTATTTATGGCAAACTGTATTATGTCCAGCTTGGGCAGTGCTTTCAATGTAGGAAGTCTGATCAATAGTAGCAAAGTTGGAGGATTCTACCTACAAAGTTAGAAGCCACAGACCTACAAAGCAGGCTTCTGATAGATTTCTCACCAATTAGACTATGCTCAGTTCTCAGTCCCCCAACAGCCATCTATATCCTCTTCTCATGATTCACACCAAGCAGTGTTAGCCCATAATAACCAGATGATGATGATTTGAGTGACAGGGATTTTCCTTCTCATCATTTGGGTCACAAAATGCTGGCGTGAGGCCATGCTCCATCACTTACAGGTTTATGGCCTTGAGCAATTTATACAACCCAATGTTCAAAAGTGTATCCACTACAGACAGAATAATAGGAAAATCTACTCCCATATCATTGTCTTCATGCACATTGTGTAAATGCCCAGTAAACTACAGCTTTGTTATGGTCACAATACTAAGCAACAGGACTGGAAAGAAGATAAGTAAGGAAGACAAACATCAACCTTTCAGAGACTCATCTATACTATATAAAATGATTCAGTGGCACGTAGCTTAACTTTTACATCACATGCTGGGTGAATCCCCAGAAAATATGAGTGCTAATGAGGAAGAGGAAGTCAGGAATTCTGGCTTTGTTTAAGGCATATTTAGTGCCTCTTGTGCTAAAGACCAACAACTTAATGATATGGAGATGCAATTAATACTGGCTGACTTCCTGCCTTTTCTTCTGCTTCCCTAGACAACTCATTTTACAGATCAGAACTCTGAAACACTGCAAATAATGCATGAGCCTACACCACTAATCACTGGAGCTCAGATATGAAAGCAATCATAACTAGCTTCAAATCCACGCTGTCCTCCACACTGCCATTTACCCGTGGTGGGCCACTATAATAACGCTAGGTGTTTGAATGCCACCTAAGTTACCCCATCTCTTTATAACATAAACTCCCACACGTAAGCCTTAGCTTATCATCTCTAAGATAAAGATATCTTAAATTACTGACCCAAGAGAATTGTGTGATGATTATTCCACTTGAAGGCAATTTATTCTGGACAGCCCATCAACCCACCTTCCACACTCTACTCTGCACAGCACCCAAGGGACTGCAGCGTGTCCATCCAAGTAGAATAAATGGTGTAGATTATCTCCTAACCATTTTACTTATTGGGTGTTCCATTAAAGAATTATCTGCCTCTGCCTATGAAACAGAAGATACATTTTCATCTTTCTATTTGTAAGATAAGGTTTATAAAAAGATCCCAGGAAATAACCAATTCACAACTGAAAGGAAAATGAACTTCATACGCATTTATTTCTTTGGTCCACTGTGTTGATCTTCATCTTTCCTCTTACCATTGCAAAATAAATGCCCACCTAAGCAATCTCTATCTCCTTTGTCAGTGTTGATACCTAGCCATACAGCATGTGCACAGCTGGAGGCTACTGATTTATGGACTTTTCACTAAGCCCTAGAAGACCACTTCTCTGCAGTTCCTTGGTACCCAGTACCAGCCCTTTAAGGTTGAGATAGCAGTTACAAATGAAACTTTTGAACAACCTTAAAACAGCTCTGCAGCATCCAAAAGAAGTGTCCTCTCCACTCGTGACCACATTTTATCCTGTACTTACACCACATAGAAATGACCATGCCAGTTAGCCATGGCAGTGAAGGGCTGCCTGTGTGCTAAAGTGCAATGCAATTCTAACACACATCTTGATCTAACAGTGGCATATCCTCAGATGCTTGTGTAATGCATAGCTGTCATACAAAGGCCTGGGTGCATCATCAAGACACATCCCTTTTCTTCCAGTTCCACTCCAAATATCCAGCTAATTAATCTAAAATAAAAACTTGCTCATTCCCTGTTTACTAAAAACTTTAACATGTTATTTCAATATATATCCACATAAATAGAAATAACAACAAGATGAAATGTATAGCATTCACGGACTTTTTAAATGTTGCACACATGAGACTCCTCTCAGAAAGCTATCATACTTGTTTGCATATTTAAAATTCAGCCTGGACCACCATCAAAAGAATCTTCTTAATTTCTTTAACGTATTTCATCCATGAACTTTTGTAGGTATTGTGAGATCACATTAAGTCAGCTTTGGTTTTGTTGGATGCTCTGACGTCTAGGGGAGGCTGTGATAGGAACCAACCAATACTCCTTAAGAACCAAACAGTTTACTCCTTCTATTGTTGGGAGTGTTGATAGATACCAGTCATTTGAGTCTCTCAAAAAATTGTTCTCATCCTGCTTGCATATTGATGAGGATAGGATACCACCCACCTCACTACCCGCACACACTGACTTGGGTTATAATCCTTCCAGGGTCATCCAGATTAATATTAAACTTTATGGGAACAAAAAGTCCTGACTTTCTCACCCAGAGTATACTGAACAAGTACCAAGTCCTCAGATTTGTAGTGTTACATGGTGTCAGCTGAGACTTTGAAGGATTTCCCAGCAGCCTCTCTTTTCTACACAACACAGCTTGGTTCTCCTCCTTCTCTCCTTAAGTCAGTAGTTCTCAGTCTGTCAATCACAACCCCCTTGGGGTGTGGAATGACCGTTTCACAGCGGTCACCTATGAACATTGGAAAGCACAGATATTTACAGTGATTTGGAACAGTAGCAAAATTACAGTTAAAAAGTTGAAGTAAGGGCTGGAGAGAGGGCTCAGTGGTTAAGAGTGCTGGCTGACCTTCCATAGGTCCTGAGTTCAATTCCCAGCAATCATGTGGGGGCTCCCAGCCATCCATAATGAGATCTGATGAGCTCTTCTGGTATGCAGGTGTACATGCACATACATTAAATAAATAAAACTTTTTTTTTAAAGTAGCAATGAAAATAATTTTATAGCTAAGGGTCACTGTGTCATGGGGAACTGTATTAAAGGGTCACAGCATTAGGAAGGTTGAGTAGCACTGCCTTAGGTACTGATCCTGTAGCCACTAACATGCACTATTTCCCATACCAGCTCATGGAAATGCAGTCCGTCTGCAGGGATAGCAGGGCGGCACATTTTTATCCATAGAGATGAATCCTGAAGAACTACAACTGAGGTTTAGAATAATATGAAGTCCGAAAATTACAAAGATATAAAGCAGAGAAATTGGATAAAGAAAGATTGTCTAAATGCTGACAATTGTTGAAGCTGTGTGTGAAGGCTCAGTGTAACATGATTCTTTTGTATAGGTTGAAAGTCTCCATTATAAAATGTTTAAAAATATTTCCACACTTCTCAAAGAACCAACTTTCCAAGCAAGTTCTCTATTATCTTGGGATATATTCGCTGTTCTTTTGTTCCTAACAAGAACCTAAATGAGCCAGGAAATTTTCCCCAATCACTTTCGGTGGCACAGAATCATCCTTATCACTCTGAGTCTGAGTTATTCAGAGGGGCCTCATTAATGCTAATGAAAATGTCATACATTAGCTAATGAACAGGCAGCCCTCTTTAATGCCACAGACAACCTAACTGCAGAGATCTGGAAATCAAGGCTTGCCTGATGGGGGCCTTTTCCTCAGAGGTATCCTAAATGTGCCGAGTGCACTGGACTATAAAAATTCCCTCAGACATTGGGAAGAGGAAGAACTATGGCAAAAGCCAGGGGAAAACAGACCAGCCTAGCAGAGCCAATTAACCGTGTGAGCTGTCGCCCAGGCAGCTGGAACCAAGAGCTGTAATTACTTCTTGCCTGGAACATTACCCTTCCTTGAAGTCCTAGGACAGGACCTGTGGGCAGCTCAGGGGCACTTGGTAAATAAGAAGAGAAGTGTGGTTCTTTTCTTCTCAGCACACAGAAGAACAGAACGGATCTCTTAGCAACTGATAAGTAGAAGGGGAAAAAATTCTCAATAATGGAAGACAACTGAGTTTGTCATTTTGGCCTTTCCCCTTGAGACTCCCCTTCTTCACATAACCAAGGCTTGTTTGCACCCAGCCACCTGCCATTCTTCTGAAACCCTATTTCCTTCTGAAAGAGTCCCTTAATCTCAGAGGCATGAAACGAAACCTTCATCTCTATCTGAATCTATTCCGACGTTTATTTTGTGAACTTCCTTGTGCTTTCTCCTCCTTTTCCCACTTACCCACTGACCCAATCCTCTGGATCCCTCAGAGGGCCATTGCTTTCCACTCCAAGGTGTCCCTTTGATGTTGGCAGGTGTGCCAGCATGGAAATTGTCTCATACATACAGCAGCCTGTGATGAATGTTTACTTCCAGTTTGCAGGCTTTAGAAGGATGGTGCTTTATCCAGAAGAAGACAAAACTCCCCTCCCTCCTCTACTTCCAACCAGCAAGGCAGCTTCACTAGAAGCCTTCATTTCTAGTCCACTGCTTGCTGGCATCTATGCGGGTGCCTTGTGTTGGATGCTGAATGAACATTTTTTACATTCAAGTTAATTTGTTCTCTTGGAGTTGATGCAACAATTCCAAAGCTACCTATTCTATTCTGATTCTTCTTTAACACAGGACTAAGGAGAGGCTTAGAAATTAGACATGTCCAGGGTTAGCCACATACAGTTATGACACCCTCTCCCTGTGTTAGCCTGATCTCTAAGACCATGGATAAAGCATGAGAATGTGCTGATATGTGCTTTCCATGTTTTCTAATGTGGTTTTACTCTATACATGGAATATGGAACTCAAAAAGCATCTTGGGGAAAATTTATTTTCCTATTACTCAGTGTATTAAGGAACAAGCTAACTCACAAAGACAGAGTAGCTTCCCAAAGACAAATATATACTGGACAAGGAGGACCTCAACATCAGCTCCCTGTCTCCATTTATGCCATAGCCAATCTACATATCTAGGCCAGTCATAGCCTGATCCCAAGTCCTGGGAGATTTGGATATGAGCTGGACCCCAGCAGTAATTCAAGCATGTATCCACATGTGCCTATTGAGAGTTACAAACCTTGGACTTTGTTAAACTACCTCCCATCTCTTTGTTTGCTTTCTCCATTGGAGAATGCAGATGCCAATATATGAGTATTGGCAAGAAGGGAAGAACTCAGCTCCAAAAGAGGGAATTCTTTTTATAAACACCTGAGATTTAGATCGCAGGAACACTCACTTCTCTGTTTCCAAAAGAGTCTCTGTGCTCTGCCAAGGTGCCTTCCTGCAGGTGGCCCAAAAAAAATGACATAAATACACTCACTGTATAGTAGCCAAGTTCAATGATGGGTTACATGTATGATATTGATTGCCTCTATCACCTAGTGACATCAGAAGCATTCTAATTTTGTGTATGGATCCTCTATCATGTCTGCACAGTGGTGACCCTGCTAAATGATAGATTTCTCAGAGTATGTGCCTAAGGGTGAGCAGTACCAGTGTGGCTGAAGGCACTGGAAGGACTTATCTCGCCAAAATAGGCTACGATTCCTAGATAGCTACTGACTTATCACTTCTCTTTCTAATTGATAGATGCTTCTAAATGTGAACTATTATAAGCTAATGCCACTCTGGGATCTCCTGAGATGTAACACTACTAGAACGAGAGTACTTCTGTTCATGGCTCTTCTGCATCCAATGCGTTCCCTCCATTATCCTTAAAAGAATCATATTCAGACATAATAGTACATTGGAAAATCCTCATTTCCAATGAACATGAAAATAATGGGTATGGGGTACGAATGGTCCCCCCTAAATATGCTAGAAAAAAAAAGCCCAGAAGGACACACCAACATGCTTATGATATTTGCCATGGGTTTTTGGACTCGGGGACCTTGTAGTGACATGTTCTCTCCTGCCTATTGCTAAGGTTGTTTCCTATAGCACACAGTCATGCATCTTATACTGGAGGAGTAAGAGACGTTTTTTTTTTCTTCCTTCTTTAACGAAAGTAAAGCAGTAAAATAAAACTATAGAGAAATAGGCCCTGGCCAGGAGGTGGGCCTGCATGCAGAGCTGGCATCAGCAACCTGAGCCAGAAAAGATGCTACCATTTAAAGCTTTTTGCCTTTCAAACCATGAATAGGCTGAGAGCCCTTGCCTGGTGACAGCAGGAAGACAGCAGGACCTGAGCAGGGAGGGGAAGAACTCAGCTCCAAAAGAGGGAAATCTTTTTATAAACACCTTTGATTTAGATTGCAGGCACACTGCTCTGTTTCCACAAGAGTCTCTGTGCTCTGCCTAGGTGCCTTCCTGCAGGTGGCCCAAGCCAGCAGGCACCTTGCAATCCATCCTCTCTGTTTCCTTTGTGCTAAGCTTTGCTGGCCTCCTATCAAATAGAAGGGAAGAGGCTTCAGCGTAAATCTCGAAGAATCCGTGTGTCCAAATGAAACAGCAGTCTGAAAGAAGGCAGGGACAGGTAGAGATAAAGCATGCTTTAATGCTCTTAAAGAAAAGGAAAAGTTACAGGAGGAAGAAAAAAAAAAGCAACTCTTTCTTTCTTGGCCATAAATGGCTCCTCTCCCACCCTGTAGCTGTCCCCATTTAAGAAAGCAGGAAAGCAAGGCATCCTTTCCCTGAGTTACACCTTAGCTGAGCTCCAAGTCTTATTGAGTTGCCAAGGTATCTGGCTCTTTTTCTTAAATCTTTTATCATTAAATATGCACTTGCCCAGAGTGTTGTTTGTATTTCCATTGAGATGTTTTAATGACCTGTTTCATCTACATTTGTTCTGCCTACCCAAATCTTGAACTCTGAAGTATATCTGTTCTGCATATCACTCAGATCTTTGGATCATTGTAGGTTTTGTTTCCTTCACTGTAAAGGTTCCACACAAATCTAAAGTGCATACTAATAAAATTGTTCTATGGCCACTGAGTCACCTTGTCGGGTTTCCCATTCTGAATTTTTTTTTTTTTTAGCTACTAGCAAAATATATCACCCTCTGTAGGACAAGCCACAGTCTGGATATAACATGAAAAAAAAAAAAAAAAAACCTTATATATGGCTTACAAAGTTAACAAAGCCAGAACCACATTCTGACCACAGATAAGAGCTTGGGGTGAAGAGTCATTATGCACATGGATTATCACAAATCCACTCACAGTGCTTCCTCAACTCAGTTTTAAACAACAGCCTTTTCCCAGGCTCCCTCGCAGGAGCTTCCTGTAGCAATACATGGAACTTAGCTGTAGCTTCAACTTCTGCCTTACAGACTTGGCAGGAAAATAATGTAAATGCTAAAAATAACTATTCTGTCCTCTGTTCTTTCCAAAGAATTTGGACAGCTCTCTTTCCTTGTCATCAATTTTTAAAGAGTAGTATCTTCTCTTGAGGCCCTCACAAACCATAGAACCAAACTCAGTGCTAATGAGCTGTGTGCTATGCGAGTTCACACACAGTGTCAGATGGAGAACCACTCATGGGATAAAGCACTGCACACCACAGTAGGGTGACTACACACAGTATGATGTTAATGTACAGTGCTATGTGCTGTATGCAATACAAGCTACTATCTAATTTAAGAGTTCAATCCATGGACAATGTTAGCACAGGTGCGTACGTAGCACAATGCAGTAGTGTAAAGCACACTCATGAAGGATAGTAGTGTGATTGCTAAAGTGTGTGATCACACCATGATATGACAGAAGCTACCACAGAGAGTATGAAGGACTACCCAACACAGTTACATGACCTGTCTGTCACACACTGCCTTATTCCATATTTAAAACATGTCTATAGTCTGAAATCATTCCAAAATAAAAGCCCATGCTGAGGAAGCATTCACTACCATCTTCCTGGTTTTGAAGCAGCCTCCTCTTCCCACAGTCTGTTACAATAACAGTTATGGACCAATGTACCTAAATGTTTACTGTAATGTGACTTCAAATTTGATTCTGAGCCTCCTTATTGCAAAGTGTGAGACCAACAATTACAGAATTCTTAGTGCTGGAGAGAAAGGCACTTCCTTGCTCCTTAGCACAAGTGAAGACTTACCTAGAAAATCTATCCAAAGGATTTAATAAATAGGGACCAAACACTGTGGAGCAGAATGTTCTCAGAAGTGCTTTTATTACAAATACAATGATTCATATCAAACTATTCCTGATGTGACCTTCCACAAAACCTTAAGATAGAGCCACATGGTAATTCAAGAGAACCAATTCTAAGGAGGCAAATATACACCTGTGAGTTTCCAACAATCCACCTGGAAATGATGGCAGAATGTCCATGGGAGGACAGAAAGACTTTAGCTTTGCCTCTCTCCAACAAGAATCCCTTCAATTTTTTTTACATAGAACATTGACTATAATCTATCCTAGAATATATTTGAGGAAGCTAATTGGAGACATCTTATTTGTAATATCATTTAGTTGTTAAATAAAAAGAGAGAAACTATTAAATGAATGTATACTAGTTGCTAAGCCAAGAAACAAGCTAGTTTGCTTAAGCATAGTATCTATCACATTTGCAACATTGGAGTCAGCATATAGAAATGATGACTGTCAGTTAGTATTCTTAGTATTACTATTCTTGAATGATAACTCTTATTTCTTCAGCTGAGAAATAGGCCTAGACTATTAACTTGTCCAGTGGCATAAATATAATACTTGTCAGAGTCAAGTCTAAATTCATGTTCCAGTTCCAACATCTACAGGCAATATGACTTTAGGAAACGTACAAAATTCCACATGTCTTAATTTCTATAGCTGTTAACCTAGGATAAAATCTAAACCTTTCTTACAGGATTGTCATGATGGATAATAAGAGGTTTAACTAATAACCTATGATATAATAAGTATAACAATGTATTTAGCCTAATAACTAGTACTCAGTAAATCCTCAATGAATGATACATTTTTATACTAAACAAGAATTAAGTTCAATGCTTTAGACAGAGAGGCCATCACATAAGCAGTGCTTTCAGTTAGATCAAAAACTATTTGATGGAGCTTTGGCTGAAAAACAAGCTACAGTAAGATTTTCCCTGAAGATGTAGAAGTATATATTTCATAATACATGAATAATGTTTTCCTACAGTCTCCTACATTTTATGAATCATTACTGATAGCACACTGGTGGCCTGTGTTGAGTATACAGCAATCAAAGCATGCCTGGACTAAAAAAGAGTATAGATAGGACCAGAGGTCTCCCATTTTCAAGGTAAATGTAACCTGTAAGGTTGTATTCCCTTTAAGTATTATGGTAATTCTGTATTGCTTTCCTTGTGTCTGCCATTTACACATAAAACTGTTTTAACTATGTAAGAATTTGAATTACTTCTACTAACTCAGGTTATATTGAAGCACTAAAAATGAATAATATTCATAATGAGTAAGTAACCATGACCTTAAGAAAATAAAAAAAGGCATTAAAGTAAATTGATAACTTAAGAACAATCAAGCATCAGGTTTACATTTTAATGAGATCATTGAACTACCTATTTAAATGGATCTGAAGTTCAAATACCACTGGAATCCCTCCTATACTCCTTTACCAATGACTATTAATTTGAACTGAGACAGAGGACAAATGATCTTCCAGGATGAATCATTTTATATTCATACTCAGATTCACTCTAATGCCAAAATTGTGTTTCTTCAACAAAATAACCTGAATTATCTAACCCAGAGCAAGCATCTTGCTACACAACTACATAAAATTGTTATATACACAACCACTCCCCACCATATTGCTCACAGTGGAAATGACTGAACAGACACACCTACTACTTATCTGTGGATCCCAGCAGAGCTTTGGCCCTACAGCATGTTAGGAACAGACAAGGTGTAGAACATTCTCGCTCAACAGAGGGGGGTGTTCCACTATCCATCTCCTATCTGTCAGACCTAAACCAACTCTTATGCCCTTGTTTCCTGATCTCTGTGAATACAAAACACAGCTGTCACCATACAAGGGAATTTATTCATGATTAATGTGAATGATTATAACCCAAATTGGATCTCTCGATGAGGTAGGTTACAGTAAATTAGAGAATCTCTGCTATAGATTTTAGATACTTTCTGATGATTTTCTTAGCTTTGGGGTTGATAGAAATTAGCAGTCTGTTAATTTTTAATGTGTTATAAATGGTTTTAATAGTTACAAGAATGTTAGGTTAGATAGAGAGGAGGGCAATAAGTAATCATTAAGCAGATAGAAAGATAGCCCAAGATAATTTGGCTACTTTTGCAACATTGCAAATCTCCACAATCATGAAGTTCTAGTCCATCAATTAGTCATAGAATCTTTAATGTAGGTACATATTAAATACCTATATTTAGTTCACCTCCACCCTGGGAACTCGTGTTTCTCTATATCTAATATCATTGTGTCTCTAGGCTCAGTCTGATACAGCATGGACAATGGCATTAACTTCCAAGAGAGCAGAGTCATAGCTTTACAGACCAGGATTCTGGATTCCACCCAAGCAACAGAGAGTAGACCATCAATACTGTCAAATCTGGGTGACAAGGTTCTCACCCATGGAACAAAGCCAGAAGGGCAGGGCATGGGCCTCCACAAGTCCACAAGTGCTGATGGTTGGTGTGAGCATAAAGTTTGTTTGTAAAATATATATATAATTTTATGTTTTTCCTTTGAGGAACATCCTCTCTGCCAAGGTTAATGACTCTATTTAAATTAGAGACAGGAGGTGATGGTGTGGCTAATGTCTCAGCAAAATAGTAAATGCTAAGACCTTCAGGATAACCTTAAAGACTATGAGAAAGAATTCAGAAAACATGAATTAAGGTATGCATAGTTTCTCAATATGCAAATATAAGGATGCAACAATATGAATTGATAAGGAGCTTCACAGACCTAAAAGATTAGAGGCAGCTGCACTGTGAGCCAGCTTGTCAGAAAAATGCAAAGGCAGGCAGATACAAAAGCGGACAAATTCCTGAGTTCAAGGTTAGCCTGGGATAGAGGGAGTTTAGGTCAAGGCCCAGGTTTGATAGGAATGGTAATTTCAGGGCAGGGTCCCACCCAGCTAGCTTATTGTCTCTGCACAACAATTGCAGGCAGATCTCTGAATTCTCTTCCAAAGTTTAAAAAGAAATGTGTTTGCTGACTCCTAACAATCAAGGGGCTGGGGTCATTAGATGCTGATTCGTGGGAACCTGGGGTAATGATTGAATTGATATGTAAATAAATGCCTAGACTTTTGATCTGCAAGAGATGAGCTATCCAGAGAGCTTTTAGGAGAGGAGGGGTGGGTGGGCTGCAGTCTGGAAAGCTGTCTCCTGGAAAGCTGTCATCTCAAGTAGAACATAGGCTATCAGCTTGTAACCTACAATTTGACTTCAAGTCATTTATTTTGCTGCTCTCAAACACCCCTTCCTCAGAACCCCTCTCCGAGCTGAGGCTAGTCCTTGACACAATAGAATATGTATATCCCATTTCGGTTATTGCTTCCTACAGTGACTTAAATCCAAGGCAAGTAACTAAAGAGAACCACTAGGTGCATGTGGGAGCTTACTCCAGAACATAGAATCAAGTAAGTCCTTTTACACTAAGCCAATTTCCTTCATTTTCATGTCATAAGATATCTCTTTCAAACTCCTTCCAGATCTACCTTCAAGTAGAAACTGGTAAATACCGTACACGGTGCTATTTTTAATACTCTTTTAGTGAGCGGCATTTTTTTCCATTACATTAGTATTATAATAAGATGATATTTCTAAAATCCAGGACAACTTGGATGAATAGTCTTGTTAAAAATCGTGCAGCTGCTTGGAACAGAAGACACCAGGGCAGAGGGGTCCACGAATGGAGTATTTATTTAGGGCAGAGGGGAGAGCAGAGAGAGATGGAGGTGGTGGCCACACGTGGAGGGGGGAGGGGAGAGGGAAAGCAGGCGCGGGGTCACAGGCCCAAGAGAGCGAGGAGGGGCCAGACAGCCCCTTTTATAATAGTGGGCAGGGCTACCTGGTCGTTGCCAGGTAGCTTCGGGGAGGAGCATATCTAGCTGTTGCCAGGTAACTCTGGAGGTGGAGTTTAACAGAATGTTAACATACCTCCCTTCTTATTATAAAAAGAAAGGAAAAAAAAGGGGGGAGAAAGAGGTGATGGCACAGCAGGAATAGGGTCATCGTGATATCTGGCTACTTCCTGCTGGCACTGGGGGCAACGTGTCTTTAGGGGGAACCTGGGGTGATGTTTGTCTGTGTTGTCCAGGGTCTGTGGAGCCATCCAGATAGGCCAGAAGGAACAGGTCCAGTGGAAGCAGCTGTGTGTATGGCAGGAGATGAAGCATCTGAAGGTTGCTTCTCTGGAGATGTCTTGGATATACCTGGACTTGACAAGATGTAGGGAATAAGATTAAGTACACTTAGGAAAAAGAAATTTTTTCTAAGATGTACATTTGAAACCCAGAGGGATCCCACCCTTTGTGATAGTAAGTGGGAACTTTAGGCAGATGTACTTATCTGGATGGCATCTATTTGGTCCATGAGAGGTAGATTTCAGTGGGTTTCCTGTAGCTTATAAGTTTATAAAAGAGATAACAGCATGAGTTAACAACATGAGCAGTCTTTAAGATGAACCTTTGTTGGATCGTATAGTGGAATGTTTAGTGAGTTTAGGTAATGAGGTAACAGATTACATCTGTAGAGCTTAGCTGTCAATGTAGTCAGAAGTCTGAAAAAGATTAAACAATAATCTACCAGTTATATTATTTTAAAAAATGACAGAGTCCACTAGCCAACTAGTTAACAGTTCCCGTGGTTTCCATACTCTCTTTGATGAAATCAGTTTGGCTTTCAAGCACAGAAGATGCAGGGCTTTTTCTCTGTGGAATGGATACACATGACATGAGAAATGACTTACCTCGGTTTGATTAAGCTAAGTCATTTGACTCAGGGTATCCAGTTTAGTCTACTTCGTATGTTCACATGCAGTCCAGGCTGTATCTTCTAGGAGTCTGGTGTTCAAGTCTTCTGAAACCATCTATGATCAACTGCTAGAGGCTTTGGGAATTCTGTCAGCTATAAACTAAGTTAGTATTAACAGACTTCTGACAAAATTGAGAGCCATAAGATTGGTCTTAAGTAACTGAATATAATTTAATAGCAGTAGCTTTGGTGGGTTGTATAGACAGGGAAAAGCACTTTTGTACCAGAATAAGAAAGCTGATAAAAGTGGCAAACGATCGAACTGCTGGCAGGTGCTGCAAATCAGGTCTGCTGGAGGCAGCAGTAGCAGGGCGGGACTTCCTGCTAGCAGGGCGGGAAGTCACTGGCAGTCAACTGCAGTGAGCAAGGAATATAGGTCCCAGGCAGAGAGGGAGAGAGGGTCCCTGGTACGATTGAAAAAAATGTAGAGCAGAGCTAAGAACCACAGAAGGGAGCAAACACTGTCTCGGACGGGCTGCTTTCCAGGCAAACTGAGAGGGACTAAGTCTAGGAACTAAGCCCAGGCAGGCGCAGATGACCGGGGAGAGGAGGGGGAGAACGTGTGAATGGGTAACCCATTGGGAGAGACACACAGTGTGGATTAACAGTGGAGAACCGAAGGCCGGTGCTCCTGATGCAGACAGAACAGTCAGTCCAGGCCTGGCCTGGAGTTTCGAGAGGAGGGGAAGTGTCTTGCCTACGGTGAGCCAAGCCGTCCTAGAGGGAACAGGATTACAGGGTTAGCTCTGAGCTCAAGAGATCTTTCTTGGAACCAATACCCAGCCCACGTGGCAGAGAACCATGTGGGGCCTGCATAGCTCATGTGTGGAAGTTTGCAGCAGCAGTGGAAATTTACGCAGTCAGCAGTGGCAGGAACAGCAGCAGGGCTATGGCCGTGTAGGTAGCGTCTGGAGCTGCGGGAGCAGGGTGGCTGCGGGGCCACTGCAGTATGCTGCAGCTGCACAATCCCCGAAGTCTTCGATCCTGGGTTTCGGCACCATTCTTGTTAAAAATCGTGTAGCTGCTTGGAACAGAAGATGCCAGGGCAGAGGGGTCCACGAATGGAGTATTTATTTAGGGCAGAGAGGAGAGCAGAGAGAGATGGAGGTGGTGGCCCGCCATGACCACGTGGAGGGGAGAGGGGAGAGGGAAAGGGTCAGATATGACCTGCAAGCTTGGGTCACAGGAGCAAGAGAGCAAGAGAGGCCAGACAGCCCTTTTTATAATAGTGGGCAGGGCTACCTGGCCGTTGCCAGGTAGCTTCGGGGAGGAGCATATCTAGCTGTTGCCAGGTAACTCTGGAGGTGGAGTTTAACAGAATGCTAACAAATAGGCATTAAGGGGCTTTTTGAACTTCTTGAATTCACTTTAGTCATGAAGTATTGGCAATAGTAACTTAAAATACTAACTTTCCATGGTTAAAAGTACTCATGCTAGTTATGTATGATAGCCCATGCCTGTAATCCCTACACTTGGGAAACTAATGTAGAAGACTGTCATGAGTTTGAGGCTGGGCAAGGCTATATAGTGAATGTTGGGCCAGCCTAAGCTATAGATTGAGACCCCATCTCAAAACAAACCAACAAAAGACACTTTTTACAATTCTTTAGGCTGGGAAGTCTAAGGGCAAAGAACAATATAGATTTGGTTCTTGATGAAGCCTCTTCCTGGCTTATAGACAATACTTTCTGACCATGCATTCATACAGCTTTTCCTTTGTGCATGCTCATGGAGTAGATAGCTCAGCCTCTGTCCTATAAAGATGCTGATTCCATTATTAGGGCCATATCATCAGGACTTAATCAGAACCTATCACCTCCAGAGGGCCCTATTCTAAGCACTACCCACTGGGGGTTGGGAGATCACCTGTTTGAATTCTGGGAGAGAACAGCATTTCACCTCATGATGGAAGATAAGTTTGGGCAGTAAGCACTTGGTCTGTCCTTATTCACTTAAATGGTTCCAATATCTAGAACAGCACAGACAAAATGGCAAGTCAGGAAATGTCTGCTAATCATGCTAAAAACATGAGAATTATCTGTTATCTGAGTGCTGAATTAAAATATAAGTCATTATCAAATTTCACATGTTACTAATATTCATGCTGTCCAAATTTCTACTGCTCAAATATCAATGATTTATTGCCATGGTTAAGACCATGAGTTAAGACATAGGTATTGTGCATTTAGGACTTTCAAGGCTTCTTGAAGCAATACTTTTGAACCTGGAATGTTAGCCCCTAAAGCTAACACAAACCTAGGATATGTGAGGAAAGTGGTGAGCATTTCCTTCAGCTAGGCAATGAGGACCACAATAAGTCCTCAAAATTCAGCTAGCCAGGTTTAGGAGACTGCATGGCCACAGAAATACTTACCATGTAATCATGAACACCTGAGCTGGCTCATTAGTACACACATTTAAGAAGGCAGGCATGAAAGAAAACATGCATAATCTAGCATAAAAGTTGACAAACACTTTCTTTAAAGGACCAGGCCATAACCATTTCAGTTTTACGAGCCATGCTGTATGAACTTTGTGTAGTGAAAAAGCAGCCAGGCACAATACATAAATGAAGTACTTTCTTCTAATAAAACTTTATTTACAAAAGAGGGAAAGGAGGAGAAAGAGGAGGAGGAAGAAGAGGAGAAGCAGGAGGAGGAGGAGGAAGAGGAGGAGGAGGAGGAGGAAGAGGAGGAGGAGGAGGAGGAAGAGGAGGAGGAAGAGGAGGAGGAAGAGGAGGAGGAGGAGGAGGAAGAGGAGGAGGAGGAAGGAGGAGGAGGAGGAGGAGGAGGAGGAGGAGGAGGAGGAGGAGGAGGAGGAGGAGGAGGAGGAGAAGGAGAATGGCAGGCAGGCAGGCATGGTGGTGTGCGATTGTAATCCCAGTACTGTGGAGACAGAGTCAGGATTCCTGAGACTTGTTAACCAGGGGGCCTAGACTACTTGGTGAGCTTCTGAGCAACAAAAGAGATGTCTCAAAACAACAAGTTACATTTTTGAAGAACGATGCCCACAATTAACCTCTGGTCTCACACTCACATGTGTGTGTACATATGCAACCATATGCACTCACAAAACATACGCTCATACGTGTATTCACAAATACACACATGTACCACATATACATACGAAAACATAGGAAAAAATAAAACCAGTTTGTCAGGAAACACACATCAGAACATGAAGAAAGGTTCTAAGTATAAACAATCTTCAAGTTCTTAACCCTGACACACGATTCTTTAAGAACTGTACATTTTTTATTCTTAACTTCTATAACTCTTTGCCTCCTCATTACAGTGGCAATAAAGTGAAGGCCATGTTCAGAGATCCGCACCATGCTCTCTGACTGAGCACCCAGCCACCTTTATAGGGCCCCAGACCCACTTCAAAATCCTAGGAACCTTCTGGAAGTTCTCTGAAAGTGTTTAGCATACTCATCACGTTAGCCTTTCAGACACACAGTGGCTTCTACTGTCATTATTCTTGTCCCTTCCTTCTTTGTCATCTTTCTCTAAGGTCTCCAAAGCCTAGAAAGCTCTCTGCAGAAGCTTTCCCAGAGGAGAGGAATGACACACTTTCCCTGGCTTCTGCTAGGGTAGGGTCACCAAGAAAAGGTGGCCATCTGCAAAGCAGGAGGCAGGACCTCTCCAGACACCAGATCAGCCAGCACCTTAATTTTGGACTTCTCTGACTCCAGGATTATGATTAATAAATGTATTTTTAAGACACCCAAACTGACAAATATAGTCTGTGTCTGTTTGATACTTTATAAAAACAAGACAATACTTTGGCTCAATGGGCTCATTCAACTATTCAAGTTACTTGAGTTGATTTGAAAATTCTTATAGTTTTCATTTAGAAACAGGACATTACTGGGCTCTGTGAGTTTAATGGGAGTATAATGTAAGCTTTAAACTTCAGAAATTTGCTAAATAATTCCTTCAAAGGTTAGAAATAATTCTATAATTAGCAGAATATTCTTTCTCATTAGCTTTTTTACTTCTTCTCCTCATGGTTCTCTGTCTTAGTTCAGGATCTAAACTCAAAATAGATTGCTTGCTGATTAGAATTTCTTTGTTTTATGCCGTAAGCTATAGCAATTAAAAAAAATGACAAGTATCAAAAGTACTATTTGCTATAAAAAGAAAGATATTCAGTCCATTCCAGACATAAGACTACTCCTAATTTTAATTCCATTGTATAGAAATTGGAGCTGTGGCTCTAAATTTTTCTGGGTCTGACCTGCTTCAACTAAATTCACTCACTATTAACAATGAGAATCCTTAAACTTCACAGTCCCTGCCAGTTTCTATAATTTATTACCAACACTTTCTCTTAATCCTTCACACTCCAAGAACAGCTTCATTACAATTTCAAAGTTAGTATTGCAAGTTCTGTTGAAATTATATTTGTTAGGAAATATGATTTTAAAAAAAGTAAGAACTAAGCAAATTTATAAAAGTGTATTTGTGAGTAACTCATTTTCAAAACGGACAGTATACTTATCTTATAAATTGGTTCTCTAAAAAACATGACTAATTCTTTAGAGATGTGGAATCAGGTGGCTAAGAAGTCTTTATTAATTTGATGGTCTCTTGACCTAAAGGGGCCCGCCTTTCTATTTTTCTCTAGAGAGGAACAAGTTTAATTTATATTACTTTCATTTCTCCCCTTGAAGAACAGACTACAGGGCTCTGAATTGCTGAGTTCAACACCACGGTTGCAAAAGATAATGGAGATATAGTACAGGCTCTTTCATCAGCATCTCAAAAGGCTGGGTAGCCATTAGAATACCATTCTAACCTTCCTAGGTAGATAAGTATGTGGATTGGTGTGAGAGTAAGAAATTAACATCTTCACAGTCACCTTTCCCTTTGTAGGAATTTCTTTGCCATCTATTGAGTGCTGCAAATTCATGACAAAAGAGGCTGTGTACTCAGGTACTCAGCAGCTTTCACTGTGCTCCTACATGGGACAGAAACAACTTGGTACATCCTCATAGAAGGTCGAGCAGGTCCTCCATCAGCACTGCTTGGAACTGAGCCTTCTTAAAGGCTTTGATGACTGAGAATTTGGTTCTTTGGCACACTTATTTTATTCATAGCACTTTTCATAAATGAATCTTCATAACTTGAAGAAAGAGACAGGACACAGAAAATGAGGCAAATTCAGTCAGAATCAAGGCTAATAATGATGTAGGGTAGAAGACTACATTGGCAAGATAAGATCTGAGTTAGACAAGCATGATTAGAAATAATTCCCATAGTATTCATGCAAAAAAAAAAAAAAAAGATGCTGTATAATGAAGGTGTGCTACATTGTTCTTCTTTGGCCACTTCTATTTTTAATTCACAATTTTATATTTAAAATTAAAAGCTGACTTTTATCAAGATCTGGAGCTAGGAATCTCAGAACTAAAATTTTATCCTTAACCTATTAACTATATAAAATCAAATACAACATAAATCTAAGCCTTAAATATATTTCCCTGTCCCAGAGTCTTCTCAGTAATTCACTCACTATTATGAGCATGTTTCTGTTAAATAATCTTCAAATAAAATAAGATAGAAATACATAAAGAAAAAGAAACTAGAGGAATGAATCCAATGAGACACTATTAAGGAGGACCATATAGTTATGAGGCACCATCTTAGTTTCTTTTCCTGTGATAAAAAATACCTTACAGAAACAACTTACAGGAGAAAGCACTTCTGGCTAACAGTTCACAGGTTCAGTCAGTCATGGCTGGGAGTCAAGGCAGCTTGAAGCTTGAAGCAGCTAGTCATACTAGATCTATAATCATAAAGCAGAGAGAATGAATGCATGAAATTGCATAACTTCATTTCCACTCATATAGTCGAGAATCCCAGACAGGGAATGGTACCACCCACAGTGGGCAGGTCTTCCCATGTCAATTAGTGTAAAGATAACTCCCCTATAGGCATGACCTAACCAAAACTCCCTCATAAGTGTGCCCAGTGACTTTTATCTTAGGTGATTCTGGATACATTGAGGAGGTTGGGTATACCAATCATCTTGCAAGCCACCCCTGTCTTTAAAGGAATTATCTAACAGTAATAGAAAAACAGGAACAAGGGAACCTGTCACTCCCTTAATGCAAACGTTGTTATGGAAGGACACATCTTGGACGTTATGATCATTGGAGAAGGAGTCTTGTAGGTAAAGGACAGACTTCTTGAATAGATGATATTGAAGTCAAGCCTTAAAATCACTAAGACGCCTGTGGCAGAAGAGAGGGGACCCAGAGTTTTACTCCTCATTGTGAAAACAATGAGAAAACTGGCAAAACATTGTTTAAAAACAGCTTTTTGAGAATGCTGGGCATTATTCAAAGGCTTGCCATAATTAGATAAGTGTTTATTAAGAAAACATCTGCAAATCCCATTAAAAGCTGTCCCCATCCCTATCTCCACTCTGCAGCACCCTTGCTACAGGGTAGTTGTAAGGGTAGTGTAAACAGCAGTTTAGCACTTCGAGGTACCTAATGGGTTTAAGGCAGTACAAAAATCTCCACCCCTAGAGAACTGCTCAGTTTACAGTCCTCTGGCCATTCTAAGGACTTATCATGGGCTACCCTACTAAGAGATCAATTGTATGAAAATCTCTACCCTGGAGTCATCTGTCTGTAAAAACAATCAGAGGCAATTGTTTAACACAGCTGTCTGAGGTAGAGATAGAAGTTGAAAAAATAAGAGGCTTCTCCAGAAACCTAAAAGGAAAAATACAAAGACTGAAATGTTAACAGAGAGCTTTGAAAGTTTCTGAAATATTACTGGGAATCTAGAATTCCATTTATGTCTTAGGAAATTCCTAAAAAAAGAAAAGAAAAGAAATCCTGAGCTTTCAATGTGGGCTAGCCTGTTTCTTTGCTAGAAAAATAAGCAAAGGCTATGATGGAGTTCTAAATTGTCAAGACACCGCAAACATCTCTTACAAACTGCAGTGATTCTCTGCAATCTTGTAGATTCCCATAGAATGTAAGGATCTCTCCGCATAATCACCTGGTTGTCATTCAACTAACTGAACAGAGACTTAAGTGTCTTATATGACAAATACTGCCCCCCTTAGTGGGAGTGGGATGCTGGCAGAGACACAGTGCCACACTGCCACCTTCAGCAGTCTGGTTCTTTTCAGAGACTTTCACTATGGTAAAGCTAGATCATTGACTAAACTGAAGAAAAGACTTTCAGAACAAGCCAGTATAAGAAGCAGGGTCAGAGATTATTAAAGTATATGATTTAAGCACCGGGTAACCTAAAAAATTATAGACAGGAACATTCAAGAAGAATAATTGTGGGAATGGGCATTGCAAGGGAGAGTCACATTTTACTCTCTTTATGATAACTCTATATAGAATTTTGGGTGGTTCAGACATTATTTTGAGAGGGTTTCTAAGGAATCTAAATAAGATCATAAGACACTGGTTCCTAGGAGTTACCCAAAAGGATTAGACCTCCTCATAAAAGCTACATTGGGAGTTTAGAAAATTTCCACTGTATGTGAAGGTTGAAGGTCAGATCCCAGATGAGCCTGGCATAGGCATATGCCTTTACAGCACATTCAAAGGCAGACCTCTGAAAGCCTAAGGCCAGCCTGGTCTACCTAGGGAATTCTAGCCAGAGACATATTGTAAAGACTATCTCAGAAAATTGCAGAAAATTGGGAGCATGTTTGGTGGTTCTAGCAGGAAGTACAGCTGTTCACAGACCCTCAAGCAAGGAATGGGGTGTGGGGGGAGTGTTAAATTTTATTTGTGAAATTCTAAATATATATATCTGGAAAGAAGTTAGGCCATATTTGAGTCAAGTTTGCTCAGGCCTTAAGTACAGTTTACTGTGATTTCAGCAAATTTGAAAAGAAATCTCTATATAAAAGGCATACTGTATCCTTGTAAGCCATCTTTATAGTATATTTTATTAACTATGTTAGAATTCTTTATTCTCAGTTAGCAGAAGGCTTATGGAGACTTTGGAAGAAGCTCCTGTTTCTGCTCATGTCACCACAATATTTCTCTCTCTATCTTTCATTCCTCAGTAGAATAGACATTGCAGTATTGTTTCATTGTTTCAGAAAATACATAAAACAAATAACCACAAATAGCAAGACAAAAAATGTGTGTGTGTGTTTGTGTGTGTGTATGTGTGTGTGTTGATTTGTGGGAAGAGAGTCTGATTTTCAGTTGTCACAAAGCAGATCACAGAATACAAAAGATGAAGAAAGCACATAAAAAGTTGAAAATGCCAGATATGAACCCCAAAGTATCAATGATTACACTAAATATAAAAATATCACTACTCAACTGAGAAGGCTGAGTTTGGAGAAATGTTTATAGAAGCCAACTATTGGCTATCAACTAGAAGCACAGTCAATAGTAAAAGGTGAACTAAAATTAAAGTAATACAGTAACGACATTAAGCACAGGACAGCCAGAATTAATTAATATGCAAAAATATTTAATTATTTATTTATTAATTAAATATTATTTATTGTTTATTAAAATTATTAATTGAATGATTAATTAAAGATAATAAATAAAAATTAATATGCAAAAATATCATGATAAAAATGTATAGACCCAAAGTGGAGCATCTTATAGTCAATGGAGCAACAAAGACACTATGGAAAAGAAGAGACATAGGCATGTGTCCAAGTGTCTTAGTTAGGATTTCCACTGCTGCGAAGAGACACAATGACCAAGGCACTCTTATAAAGGACAACATTTAATTGGGACTAGCTTACAGATTCTGAGGTCCATTATCATTATGGTGGGAAGCATGACAGCATCCAGACAGGCATGGAGCTGGAGGAGCTGAGGGTTCTACATGTTGATTCTAAGGCCAACAGGAGAAGACTGTCCTCCAGGCAGCTGGGCAGAGGGTCTAAAAGCCTACCCCCACAATGACACATTTCCACCAACAAAGCTACACCTGCTCCAACAAGGCCACACCTCTGAATGATGCCACTCTTTAGGCCAAGCATATTCAAACTATCACCCCTAGTTAGAGTTTCCATTGCTGTGAAGAGACATCATGACCAAGGCAACTTTTATAAATGTAAACATTTAATTGCAGTTATCTTATAGTTTCAGAGGTTCAGTCCATTATCATCAGGGCAGGAAGCAAGGCAGGATCCAGGCAGGTATGGTGCTGGAGGAGCTGAGAGTTCTACATCTTCATCCGAAGGCAGCTAGGAGAAGACTGTCTTCCAGGTAGGAGAAGGGTTCCAAAACCCACCCCCACAGTGACACGATTCCTCCAACAAAGCCACATCTACTACAACAAGAGCACATCTCCTAATAATGCCACTCCCTGGACCAAGCATATTAAAATCACCACAGAGTGGTCTGCTTGACTCTGGGGAGAAAGGATAACAGCCATCAGAAGAGCTGGGTCAAACACAAAGCATCTACATGATTGTGAGTAAAATAGAAGTTTACAGACAAGAAGGGGAGAAAGTGCAGAGTTCATTCCAGAAGGAGTGACAAGGTTTAGGGAGCTCCCCATTCCTTCAAGGATCCCAGAAGAGGAAGGAAGCCATAATTTAAGACTACCTCAAAAATAATGTATACTACACTTTCAGTAACAGACATTTTCAAAGAGAGAAAAAGAGGAGGTATGAAGTCAAAAGCTGCACATAGCACCAGCAGAAAGAGAAGAAAAAGATGGAAAAAATACCTCTATTAGTTACTAGACCAGAACACAAAAGAAGCCATTTTTTTTGTTTTGTTAAAATTTCTTTTAAATTAATAGTATGTGTGTGTCGATATGGTTAAAAGCCACATGTGTGTCAAAGCCAGTGGAAATCAGAAAATGGTATGATGCTGAAATTATAAGTGGCTGTAGGTTCTACACACAGAACTCTGGTTTCCTGGGGAAAACAAAACATGTGTCTACATGTTTTGGAGCAATCACTTTAGCCCTGAGAAGACATTTTTGAGCTCTCTGACTAGTCAAGAGGCTGCCCATTCTCCAGTCCTCGAAGAACTATAACTTGTCAAATCTGAAGCCGGGGTCACTGGTCTGTATCCTGAAGCGTAGCATAGGTCTAGACCGCTAAGAGATAAGCCTTATGTCAGGACTGCTGGGAGATAAACATTATCTCAGAATTGAAGATATGATTATCTTTCTTAGCCTCTTATTTTTCATTCTACTTTAGGATGACCCACCTCATCCCATCCCTATGGCTCTTTCTTTCTGACTAGTCACATGCCCTAATACTTTTCCTGTCATCCAAATACTAACTATTAAACTTACTCTGCTCATTTCCTTTTCTATCAGACCCAGAGTAAAGAATATTTTAGCATACAAAACATTATTATCTGTGTTATTTTACTTTCTATAAAGATTAGAATGGAATTAAAGAGGAGTGGGGGTTGAACCTGATACCCAAACACCTAGACTGAGAATCTAAGAACTGAGCTAGATCCTTAGTCAAACAGATGAAACATGACTTCAGACTTATTCCAGCCAGGACCATCCTTAGCACTGTAAAGACTTCTACTGTAAGAACAAAAGTGATTCAAGAAGTTAAAACACAACCAACCACCAGCCCCAAATACGTGATGACCAATGAGAAAACACAAGAAAAATAAAGATAAAAATCAAGGTAACATGACTCTTCCAAAATTTCTAATCCTATAGTAATAGCTTCCAATGAGCATGAACTATAAAAAAAAAAAAGATTATAAGATTTTTTTCCCAAAGAAATCAAAGAGTATACAAGGGAATCCTTGAACAAATTTTCAAAGAACACAAATAGGTCAATGAAATAAAGTTAGTACAAGACATTAAAGTGTAATTTAATAAGAGATATAAATTCTGTAAAATAAAAAAAAATATTTTTGAAATACTGGAAATGAAAATTTCACCACTAAAAATAAAAAGCTGAGTGGAAAGCCACACCAGTATAATGAATCAGGTGGAAGAAAGTCTATCAGAGCTTCACACAAAGTAGATGAATTTAAACAATCAGAAAAAGTAAATGAATAAGAAAATATGGATCAAGTATTTGAAATCTGTAGTACATTATGAAAAAACTGGATCTAAAAGTTATGGGCAAATAATAAACCCAATAAAAGAACAGCATCAAACACATATTTCAATAATAACTTTGAATATTACTAGCCACAATTCCTGAATTAAAAGACAAAGAGTAGTAGATTAAAGTAAAAAACAAGATCCATTTATTTTATTCCTCCAGGATGTAACTCTCTATCAAAGATAGATGCAACCTTCAAGTCGAAGGTCAAAAAAGGTGTTGTAAGTAAATGGGATTAAGAAACAGATGTAATTATTTATCACATGACATAATAAACTTCAGACAACAATGAGTGAGGGAAGATTAAGAAGGCCAGCTACTTAATGCTGATGCAAAAAACAATCCCTCAAGAGGATATTACAATCCTAAATATGTATGCACTGAACACCAATGCAGTTACATTCCTTGAACATACATACAATACCAGATGTACTAACATGGATGAAACACAACACAGTTGTAGTAGCTAATTTCAATATCTATCTCTCACCAGTAGATGTTATCAGCCTGATGCAAAATGAACTGTGAAACATTTGATTTAAAAAGTATAAAAGATAAAGTAGACTTCCTCAAGTAGATTATAATATACTGTAATGCAAGTCTTAAAAAGTAGGAAAACAAAAAATAAATTTAGATTCTATCTGAACACAGTGGAATAAAACTGTAAATCAGTAGCTGAGAAAACATAGAATGCACACAAATTCATGGAGATTGAAGGACACACTATTAAATAATAAGCGATGCCTTTTGGCTGGGCGAACACCTAGCTGGTCTGCTCCCCTGAAGACACCATATCCTGAGCCATCCTAGAGGAACCACTGCACTCAGAGAAGCAGGTAAGAACCCTCTCCCACTACCCTACACCCCAAAGCCACAACTGGGAGCCTGGATCACTCAGAACCCATCAGCCACCCAAACCCCGCCCCTCCAGAATACCATCCCCTTTCCACTCCTCACTTGGTCCTTTTGGCTGGGGTAGTCTGATGCAAAATGAACTGTGAAACGTTTGATTTAAAAAATATCAAAGATAAAGTTGCAAACCTTCTGTAAAGTAAAGGACACTGTCAGTAGGACAAAATGGCAACCAACAGATTGGGAAAAGATCTTTACCAATCCTACATTTGATAGAGGGCTAATATCCAGTATATACAAAGAATTCAAGAAATTAGACTCCAGACAACCAAATAACCCTATTAAAAATGGAGTACAGAGCTAAACAAAGAATTCTCAACTGAGGAAACTCAAATGGCTGAGAAACACCTAAAGAAATGTTCAATATCCTTAGTCATCAGGGCAATGCAAATCAAAACAACCCAGAGATTCCATCTCACACCAGTCAGAATGGCCAAGGTCAAAAACGCAGGTGATAGTAGATGCTGGCGAGGATGTGGAGAAAGAGAAACACTCTTCCATTGTTGGTGGGATTGCAAGCTGGTACAACCACTCTGGAAATCAGTCTGGTGGTTCCTCAGAAAATTGGACATAGCATTACCTGAGGACCCAGCTATACCACTCCTGGGCATATACCCAGAAGATGCTATAACATATAACAAGGACACATGATTCACTATGTTCATAGCAGCCTTATTTATAATAGCCAGAAGCTAGAAAGAACCCAGATGTCCTTCAACAAAGTAATGGATACAAAAAAATGTGGTACATTTACACAATGGAATATTACTCAGCTATTAAAAACAATGAATTTGAGAAATACTTAGGTAAATAAATGGAACCCCAAAACATATCATCCTGAGTAAGGTAACCCAATCACAAAAGAACACACATGGTATGTACTCACTGATAATTGGATATTAGCCCAAAAGCTTGCAATTTCCAAGATACAACTCACAGACCACATGAAGCTCATGAACAAGGAAGACCAGAGTGTGGGTGCTTTGACCCGTCTTAGAAGGGGTAACAAAATACTCATGGGAGCAAATATGGAGACAAAGAGTGGGACAGAAACTGAAGGAAGGGCCGTCCAGAGACTGCTCCACCTGGGTATCCATCCCTTGTGATTCACCAAAGGTAGACATTGATATGGATGCCAGGAAGTGCATGCTGACAGGAGCCTGATATAGCTGTCTCCTTAGAGGTCTGCCAGAGCCTGAAATATACAGAGCAGGATGCTCACAGCTAACCATTGAGCTGATCAAGGGGTTTCCAATGGAGGAGTTAGAGAGAAGACTGAAGGAGCTGAAAGGGTTTGTGGTCCCATGAGGAGAGCGACAATACCAACCAACCAGAGCTCCCAGGGTTTAAACCACCACTCTGGGAGCACATAGGGAGGGACCCATGGCTCTAGCTCTATATGTAGGGGAGGATGGTATTGTCAGACATAGGTGGGTGAGGAAGCCCTTGGTCCAGTGAAGGCTGGACACCCCAGTGTGGGGGAAATCATGGGTGGGGAAGTGAGAGTGGGAGGGTGGGTGGGAGCATATCCTCATAGAAGCAGGAAGAGGGGGAATGGGATAGGGGGTTCCTGGGTTGGGGGGAAAGGGGATTACATCCAAAATGTAAATAAAATATTCAATAAAAATTTTAAAAAAAATAAGTGATGCATCAAATATATCATGAAAGAAAATTAAGAGATTCTAAGACTTGAATAAAAGTGAAAATACAACATAACAAAAAGTAGTCCTCAGAGGTGATTTTGTATCTATAAATATCTATATTAAAAATTCATTAAGATATAAAACAAATACCAAAATGGAAGAGAGAAAAGATCCAATTAACAAATGAAAGGTAAGAAGAGAGCTATCACAAGAGATACCAACTAAATGGTGGTACAGACCTTTAATCTCAGAACTCAGGCAGCCACAGAGATAGAAACAGGTGGATGGGTGTGGGTTTGAGATAGGCTGGTCTACAGAACTAGTTCCTGAACAGCCAGGGTTATAAAAAAAAAAAAAAACCACCCTGCCTAGAAATCCCCAACCCTTCAAAGAAAAACTCAAACTATCATCTATCATTGGAACATACATTTTTAAAAATCTAAATGCCTTGTTTTGTCCTATTCTAGTTTTGTTTAGCATCGTTTTGATTTTAATTTATTTTATTGTTATTCTTCAGATGTTTGCTTATTTCCTAATGAGAGACAGAGAGGGTATAGATTTGGATGGGAGGGGAAATGGGGAGGATCTTAGCGGAGGTGGAAGGGAAACTAATTAGTATACATTGTGTGAAAAAAATCTATTTTTAATAAATAAAAAAGGTAAACCTCAAAAAAGTTGTGAAATTTACATCAACTGATGAGAAGAAAAATAAAATGTTATAGATTATATAATGAAATGTTTTTGTTAATAATAAAGAACGATATAGTAACTCACACCATGGCATTAAAGAACTTTGAGAATTGTGTACTACATTTAAAAAAAGGCAAGTTCTAAAAACTACACTCATGAGCACCGTTTTACAAAAGGTTCATAATGGGTGAATTTAAAAGCAAACTACAGGGACATGGGGAGATGGGAAGGGAATAATGATAAGAAGAGGGTTTTTTTGGGAGTGATAAAATTAACCAAAATAGAGAGTGGTGATGTGTGATGTTTTATTGTAATTCGAAACAACCACAATTAGAGTAAAAAGCCATAGCTGAGAATTTCCTGATTCCTTTAACCGATGTGAGAAGACTCATGCCAAATTTGGGCAATACCTAATGGCAGCCCAAATCAAATGGGCATGGCAAAGTATTATCCATCCTTTGCTCTCTTGGCCTTCCCTCTTGCTGTCCAGTTGATCTACCCTGTTGCTGTTGCTGCTTATTCCTACTGTCATATCAGGATGAGCTTTTCCAGGACTGCATCACTGAATAAGAACAAGAGGCTTGCTAGAAAACCATCTAGCCCTATGAATGGAATCGCTATTAGATTCTTGACTTCTCAAAAGTGAGACAGCTGCTGTTACTATTTTAACATTATTTAATAAGTAATGTGTGTTCTCATTCTATCACTTCTATTGCTCAAGAGAATCCTGACAAATACATGACAATATACACAACTAACTGTACTAAAATCTTCAAGTTGTAGCCTTAGGCAGGGTGAACTTTATACTAGATGAATTTTATCTCAACAGTCCTTTTTTTTTTTTCCTTAAATCAAACCAAGTTGGGCCATAGTTTTATCAATCCCTATTTAGAATAAAGTTTGTGACACACTAAGTGCTGGTGAGTATTTGTTAAATGAACAAATGAATTATGCTGTACTCTAAACCAAAATCACAAGCAAGGGATGAACAGAAGAGAAGTTTTGACATTTCATGCAATTATAAAAAAAATGATAGAATACAAAAAAGGGGGGGGGCAACTATGTAGGAGTCATTCACAGTTCATTCCAACTAGATCATCTAACATAGAAGAAGCAGTTTCAGATACACAGTATAAGATATGAAAGTAGTTAAGTTAGGTTACCATTACAAAAATGATGACAGGGATCAAGGAGAAAGATAGACTTAAAAGATGTAGAAGTCTACCCATAAAAAAGGATCAATTCATATGGGTCCCTAACAATTGGAGTGGGAGCTGTCCCTAACTTTCTTACCTACCATTGGATCCCCTTCCCCTCTCTGGATTGCCTGGTTGGGCCTGAGTAGGAGGTGATGTGCTGATCGTTCTGGGACTGGACATCCCATGGCTGGGTGGTACCCAAAGAGGACTTACCCTTCTTTGGGGAGATGGGGAGGAAGTAGTAGGGGTATGGATTTGTAGGGCAAGACTAAGGAAGGGAGAAGAGACCAGCGTCTTTGATAAGGATGTAAAATTGTAGAAACAGAACTGAAGAGATGATTGAATCACATGACAAATCCTGGGAAACCAGATTCTAGAGACCAGCATCAGGGTACAGATGTGGGTTTAATGCCCAGTGCATAAGCTTATATACAAGGTTTGAGCCAATCCCAAATCCCTAAATCCTTGGCCAATCATATCTCGCCACACCATCACCAGGCCCCCAATGAAAGCCCTGCCTGATGGGGTAAATCAGGAGGAGTATACGTATGGGGAGGAGGGGGGCCGGTTTGTGGAGGAAGCAGCCACTGCCCTGACCTGGTTTCCTTTTTGCTTTCTCACTCGTGTTCTGGGAGCCATCTTAGATATAATGTTGGTTGTGGCAAATCAGAACTCTTCAAGGAGTCTCAGGAGCTTGTGGGCTTTGTTCTCTATCCCACTTTTTTCTTCACAAGATTGACTTCCACATCCCCCACATAAAGTGAATAAATAAATAAATTATTGGGGGAAAAAAGAAAAGATCAATTTATTTATGAATTAACTATAAAGCACAAGAGAGACAGATATGTGGGAAATCTAGGATAATGCCTGTCTTTGAGTAGGACTTTTGTTCCCTCTATATTTTCTCACAGAAAAAAGGTAAATGAAAGAAACCCATGAGAAATATATATATGTTGTGTGTGTGGTGTGTGTGTGTGTGTGTGTGTGTGTAATATATCATATATCAAATAAGCTGGTTCTTATCGGAAAGAAATTTTAAAATTTTGTATCAGAGTAATGCTTGGCAGGAGGTAGGAGAATTTAAAAAAAGCTTTAATTTGAAGCTTACGATTTCACAGGGTTACAGTCCATGATGGAGGAACAGCACAGGTTTAATACATGGGTTACTACATAAATTTCTCTATACCCTGAGACCATAAGATTATCTGCCTTTGACTAGAGATCTTGTGCATTCAAACTTGAACACAAAGAGAAATAAACACAAAGACATTTGCCTACTCCCAAACCTGACAATTTCACAATTCAAATTCTTATGTAGCTTCCAGTCTTCATTCAGAAGTTTTTCTCCTTTACCTGAAGTTTTTCTGTCACACTGAACTGGCTTCAGAAGAGGAGCCCAGGGATTCCCTGAAAACAATATGTGGTCATTTAAATGAGAATGGTTCATATAGGCTCCTCCTTCTCCTTCCCAAACAGTTCCACTAACTGGGAGCCATGTCTGTCTGCTTCCAACTTTCAGATCAAAATGTGAGCTCTCAGATGTTCTTTCTGTCATGTATTTGCTCTTCCATCATGGATTGTAACCGTCTGAAACCATAAGCTTCAAACTAAAGGTTTTCTTTTAGAAGTTGCCTTGTTTATAGTGCTTTATCATACCAATAGAAAAATAAGAAGATGAGCCTATTAGGTTCCTAGAAAGCAACTCTGAGAAAACATGTAACTTCACAAATACCATGTATCAAAAAAGCCTTCTCATTCAGACATTCTAGTAAGCGCATGGGGCTTTACAATGGGTACTATGATCATTTACTTGTAGTTTTACGTTTCAGTAAAATTGTACAAGTACAAACAGCTGATAGGAACAATGAAATACTGTCAGAAAAAAACTGATAGGTCTTATTTTTGCTACGATTTTAATCACCCTAATTAATGTGCACTCTGCAAGATATATTTTCTGATTAAGTAATTAATGGTTTGACTTTATGCAAGTTTATTCTTTATCTAGCAAATGAAGGAGACAAACCAAAATGAGATCTGAAATTTGTTTTAACCCTAATAACATGTGATCTTTTAAATAGAGATTCCATTTTAGTAATAATATAATTACATTAAACATCCCTTCCCCACCACACTATCTACAACAATTAAATCACTGATAACTCAAAGTAGCATAGAAGTATTTCAATTTAGTTCAAGTAGAGAGTTAAGTGGGAGTTTAATATTTGAATTGATGAAATGTGGATTTCATGAGTGCCTAGTAGTCTATTATTATTAAGAGCTTCAAGGTAAAGTGCCCAGTTTTAGTCAAACTGCACTGGAATCCTTTTTATTTTTTTGAAATTTGGGCAGGTTTAAGAAGTAACTAAATGAATTACATGCTTCAGAAATTTCTATAGAAAAACTACCAAATGTATTTTCAATGATAGGTGGGTACTTTGACTCCATCAATCCATAATAGCTCTGTATATATCTTACTTCCCTATGTAACCAAAGGAAGGTCCTACTAATCCTGTAGTCTTCTGTCTGAATTTTACTATAATGCAATAAATATTCTGCAGTGGATGTATGCAATATGTTATCACCATCTCCATTAAGTTATTCAGTTGGAAGTTATACTTGCATTATTGCAAATACATTTGAACAATGACCCAATTGCAAATAGATAGTCTTTAACAGCATGAGTAGCTAGTGCCAAACCTGCATTTCCTCTGGCTTCAGCCAAGCATAAATGCCACAAATGGGTTTATTGCTCCTCCGTGTTGTTCAGCTAAAATCAGAGATTTAAATGTGAATAGTCCTAAATGGCTCTCTACACTCAGGTAGCATTCCCTTGAACATCTGCCAGGATGCACATTTCCTAATATAGAACACCACTCCTGCTGGCAATTTCATTCCCCCAATTTTCTAGAAGCTTCAGAAAGCTCAGCATAGGAGTAGGCCCTGGCCATCCTTTAGAAATGTAAAATGCCTCAAACAATGGAAATCAGCTATTTCTTTGAAAAAAATTAAAACACAATTTGGCATACATACTTTCTCTGGGCAGAGCCTTCCATTAGTACCAAGCTGTGGTTGACTCTTTATTTAAATAATTTAGAAGCGATTTGAAGACAGATGAGCTTAAATCACATCTTTAAACAAAGCCAAAATAGATTTAGAATTCCACAAACATCTGTTAATTTTTCATACACGCTGAATCCATTAAGATAATTCACCTTATGGAATAACTTACAATAAGGAACTCCCCACACAGCACGGAAGAAGAGGAAATTCAGTTATGCAAATGATTTCCATTTAAATGGTGCCCAGTGAACAGTAGAAACTGTAAGTGACTCAAACTGTATGCTAATCATTTTCCCATCTACAGAGCAAAGCAAAGCTGCCAAGGTCAGATTTTCTGCAGGATTCTAGAATGGGAGGATCCCTGTGCTGAAGCATCTTCCCAAGCAAGAGGGAGGCCCCATTCTAAGGTACTTACTGGGTGACAGGTTGCTTCTGGTGAAATATAGGAATGATCTCTAACGCAGTAATGGCACTGGTACTCCTCTGATTATTCAACTTGGACAAAATTAAAAGTTAGCTGCCATCATTTGCTATAATGGTGACAAATATCACTGGTCCTTGGCAGTAGGATCAAAAAATCTCTTGAGTTTGAAACAAAACAATAGAAAATAAAGCAAAAAAGGATGACTCCTGATTTCTTGTGAGGTCTTCTATTCCTCTTGGCTAAGAAGATGATCCATTCCATATATAAACATCACTGATACTTGGTATTTTAAGGTACTGGTACTTGGAATATCTGATAGGCTCCAGGTTGTTCAATAGCAGATTCAAACACATGGAAGTTTTTCAAATATCCCAAAGACAGCCTTCATGCAGTTACAAAACTGAAAGTATTTCCACCACTCCCACAAACATCCTACCTAGCATCACTTTAATGAATCAAGGACTTACTTCTAAGCCATAATCTACTAAACTGAGTATAATTTCATTTCAGAGCACAGAACAGGACATCTATATTTATTCCTTATTTGAAATGCCTTTGAGGAATCTTTAGCTCTAAAGTTTTAAATTACACCCAAGGCAAGGGCAGAGTTAGTATTTATATCCTCATATGAATGACTCCAAAACTTGGTGGTTCACTTGTTATTCTATCTTTCACATAGTAAGAAAAAATCATGACTACGCTGATCTCCAAGGCCACTAAGTCCCTTTTCCAGCATCTTCTATCTTAGGCTGCTATCACAAAGTAACAAAGAATGAGTAATTTATGAAGAAAAGATTTATTCTCACCATCTTAGAAAATAAAAAATTTAAGATCAGGGTAACAGTACAATTAGGTTCTGGGGAGTTTCGCTCTTCTGAGATGTGGACTGATGGCTTCTTGTTATACCCTCACTTGACGGAAGAGAATGCTAGATCTTTGTCCTATTTTATTTAGACAATCTTGTAGAGCTGAGGCTGGCCTTAAACTTGTTATGTAGCTGAGGATCAACTACCCTGATCCTCATGCCTATACCTCTCCAGTGTTGGCATTATAGGCATGAACCACTACACCCATTTTTGTATGGTACTGGGGATCAAACTCAGGCCTTTGTCTATGCTAATTTACTTTACTGACTGAGCCATATCCTCAGCTCTCAGTCCTCTTCTTGTAAAGGACTGTTCACATTTCTGACAGCTCTATACTTGTGACCTCATCAAGTCACAAGTGTCTCGCCTACAAATACAAATTTTTCCATCAATGAATTTCCACGGAGGAGTCACAAACAATGAGTCTGTAATATTTGGATCTATGACTTGAATAATCCCTGGTCAGAATGACTTGCAACATCTAGGGTAGTTTCAACATTCAGCCTTCCCCCTTGGAATAGATGGAAATAATTGCGATTACCCTGATTTCCCAGAACCATACAATTTGTTCTTCCTCCTGTACGTTCGGTTGAACTGTCAGTCTTTGAGTTGAAAAACTTGTACTCTTTGACACTCACTCTATTTCATTTTGTTTTAACTTGTAAAAGCTTCTCACTTGACTCAAATGTACGCTTTTGTTCAGTAACCACTGATTATATAAATAGCACGGGAATCAATGTAGGTATAAGTCCTTCAACATTCCAGAAATCCAAATAAATTTTTAGTATTGTTCTTTATTTCTCATAATTAAAAAAAAATTATTCTAAGCCAGTTTTGGATCCACATAATCAAGTCTTTCCAGATGATTTCATTCCTTCAGGTTTGTTCAAGAAGACTACTAGCATTTTTCACTGATTGCACAAATATTTATGTTTCTAATATGTGACATGCAATATACAATGATAAATAAGAGAATAAACAGATTTCCTCACTGACAAAATAGTATTAAAAATTACCTTACCTGGACTGGTGAGATGGCTCAGTGGGTAAAAACTGACAAACTACTTTTTTATCCTCAGGAACCTCATGGTGGAAAGAGATAACCAACTTCCACAAGTTGTTCTCTTATTTCCACAAACATTCCCTAACACAACACACACATACACACACACACACACACACACACACACACATAGATAATGGTGTAGCAAAAGGAAACATGTGTTCCATGACAAAGGGAGGACCACTAAAACAAACATTCCTAGGTGGATACATACTAAAGTGTTCATAACAGTTGTTTAGTTACAAAAAAATACCATGCAAAATATATTATGCAAAATTCAACAGATTATTTCTTAAAAGACTTAGGGCCATTTATGAGTTGATTTGTATCTGCTTCCTTTCCACACAGAAGTCTTAACTCTACCCTAGGTCTACCTCATTGTGACCACATTTGAGCACAAGATCTTTTAGACATAGTTAAGTTTAGAATGAAGTCATTAAGGCCAACTAATATGATTAGAATTACACCCCACAAAGAGAGATGGAGGGACCTGCAAGCCAAGGAAGTAGGATGGGATAGCTTTTTGGTACGTTCCTCAAAAGGACTTTTGCTAAGTGGGCTAGTCCATAAGATAGCTAGAAGTAACCTAGTTTGCCCAGAGATATCCAACCAGTTCAGTCTCCAGTGACATCTGTGGCAATACCCTGACTGACATTAATATGTTTCATGAAAAACATTTAATGGAGGGAATTAAGAAACATTAGAATTATCTCCATTAAGCTACTCTGTCATTTTAATTCCTCCTGGCAACAAAAGGCTCCCCTTCTCCTCATTCAAAAGAAATAGACTATGACTGAACCTAAACTCCAGGCTTTGTACAGAGCGAGCACTGCCCAGAGATCAACTTCAAAGAATTTTACAGGATTATAATCAGGAATAGCTTGGCATTTGTCAACACTTACATGTGCCATGTCTCCTGTAGGCTCATATGCTTGAACACTTGGTTTCCAGCTAGTGATTCTATGTGAGAAGATTATGGAACCTTTAGAAAGTTCCAAGAGGTAGATCATTGAGTATGAGTCTTGAGGGTTATTTTTTGTTTGTTTGTTTTTGTTTTTTGTTTTGTTTTGTTTTTAGCATAGCTCTACTTTTATAGTCCAGCTCTATGCATCTCTCTTCTGACTGCTAACACAGTTTGACTAGCCCGCCTCTTGCCACCATGCTTTCTCCACCATAATGGAAGCCAGAATAAAGCCTTCCTTGTTTAAATCACCTTACATCTGGCGGCTGGATCAACAAGACAGGGCTGAGGCTCAGGGAACACTTGGGGAACAAAAGCAGAAATGGGATCAAGATTGAGTCCTGGCAAAGGAAAGGACAGCAGAGGGAAGTGAGGGGGACTAGAGAACAAAGCCCTCATCACAGAAGGTCCACTAGGGCATATCTCCAAAGACTGAGTAAATGTGTTCTGCCAGGTGAACAGCACATGCTTAAAGGGTGAAGCTGTCTCTGAAAATAGAAACATTATAGAGCAGAGATGTGATTGCAATTTAATGCCAGTGGTACCCAAGAAACTAAAATGAATAGGGAAAATTCTTTTTTTTTCCTCCAAGGAAAACAAGCTCCAGCAAACAATGTTGCCATGGCATTTTGAAGTGTTGGTTATACCAGACTCTTGGCTGTAAACCAACCAAGGTGGAGCTGTAATCAGGTGGTATTCAGACTCCGGCACACTATAATTAAGTAATTATTTGATCCAATGGTTTTGTTAAGTTCCTCTGCACAAAAGCTAGCACCTCTCTTCAGTTCCTGTCACTGTCATTCCACTCGGCTCTTCCTAGATATTTCCTAGAATAAAGGCTAAATCTCCAAGTTTACTTGCTTATAAATAATGATGATGTAACCTAACATATTGGGAGCAAAAAACTCTTATTATAATACAATCAAGCCTCTGTACAGCTGGTCAGGCAAAGGTACAGAAAAATAATAAATGCAAACCAAATCTTTGCTATGAAGAAAATGTCGGTGAAAGGCTGGAAAGTGACTGGTGGGTTATCTATTTGCTTCTGTGAATGAGGACATTTGGGTGGTAAGCAACGAAAAGAGTCAGAGGAAAGTCCAGTCTGAAGATATAGGCATTGCAGAGTACCTCAGGTGAAATGAACTCAGCATCTCTCTGAGACAAGGAGAAGAGTAAGGACTGAGAGAGTCCTGACAGGAGAGAGCAATAGGAAAGACAGGAAGCAGACAACTTAAGGCTTTAGAGGTTGAAGTAATCTGGATTTTACTTTAGTAGCCCCCCACTGTCACTCCTACAATGGGTCCTTAGCAGAAGGGGGGTGTTTCTGCTCTCTGATTCTGGAATATTGCACTGGCTGATGAGACGAGACTTCAGAGGATGCAGCTACAGTAACAGCACCACCACCAGCAGCAGCACAGAGGCACCTGCAACCCAACTAATGATCATGGCTTGAATTATACTTGGTTAAATGATCTTGGTAAAGACTTGTGATGGAGTAACATTTGTAAGGGGAAACAAAGGAAGCATAGAGGAATCCCAGGTTTAAGCATTGAGGACAATGATGACATTTGTATGGAGAGAAAAAAACTTAAGGGGGAAGAGAGAGGACCAAAGGGGCTCTATAGTTCTGTAATATTTATGCTATGCTTGAGGTACAAATTAGATTTCTGCATCCCTTATTTTTCTCATTGTAGCAACCAAATACTGGACAAGAAATACTACCAGAGCTTTTGCTTTCATGGCATGTGAGACATGGGATAGTTGGAGTCTGAACCACAGTGAAAATTGTAGCCTGCTATGTTTCTATGAATCAGGAGACAGAGAGACCTTGGCCAAAAGCAGGGCTTAGCTGTATGCAGCCATCAAGGCCCCTCTGCCGTTAGCCTACTTCTTCCATTTAGGCCCCAGTCCCCAAGGGTTCTACAAATGCTCAAAAAAAAAAAAAATATCACTAGATAGAGTCCAAGTGCCTGTGGGAGATAATTGATCTTCAAATGATAACACCCAACACATTCAGATAGAATACAGTCAACTGAATATATGAATCTTGTGCTCAGGTTAGAGTTTTGAGCTTTGTTGTTGTTTTCTTTTGTTGTTTTGTTTTGTTTTAGAGCCAGAGCCACATGTAGGCCTGCCTGGTCTTGAACTTTCCATGAAACTGGATAACTACCCAGTCCTCTTCTTCTTTCCTCTACCTCCCAGGGACTGGAATTATGGGTACTCAATACAATACCCAGCCTCTCAGGTTACAGTTGAGTAACAGTTGGGTCTCATTAATGTAAATTTATACACTACAGTACTTCCAATGACTTAAGTAGCCATGACTATTAATTCAGGCATTTGAATTGCTCCTATATACTGAGACCTAGTGGAGAACTGAAGCCAGCAAGAAGGACTAAGGGGAAAAAAAACAATATGATATAAGGAAACCAGAGAGAAGGTCATGGGCAACCATAATAAATGCTGTTCTTTCAAATAAAATACAGACAGAGAAAGAAATAGTTGGTCTGGAGTTTATGGGGAGATGAAGTGGAGACTATGATAGAAGCCTATCACAAAGCTGCAGGGAAGAGAGAAATAGGTTACAGTTTCTGAGGCCAGAAAACAAGAAAATTTCAAAGTAGGGCAATAGTAATAAAACCATGCAAGCCAGTAAGAATAACCGACAAGGACAGCTGATTGATTGTATTAATTAGGCTAAGTTATTCTGCAGTAAGAAATAAAGAGTAAAAAACTCATTTCAGTACAATAAACATTTACTGTTCACCCTAGACCACAGTAACTGGTAGAAGCTGGGGTGGTATTTCCTTTGTGCCAGTTTTTATGCTCATTCAATGAGCTTTGTCTATACAAAGCTTCTACATTCCTGTAAGGGAGAGATTAAACATGGAGGCTTATACAGCAGAGGTGATGGCCAGGTCTTTAAGAAGTACACTTCTATTCTCATTCCAGAACTCAGTCATATGACTCCATAGCATTTTCCCATCAATCACAAAGAAAATGAAGTGTGTTAAATCTCTACCTATCATTGCTACTGTCATCATCTCTACATAAAGTCATCAAATACATAATTTACTCTTCCACATCTGCAGCATGCTCATACCTTCCACAAGGTGGCAACCCAGAGGCTCAACCTCCATTAAAATTAGCTTGAAATTCAGGATTCCCAGAAAACTGATGATCTTTTGAATCTCGGAATGACTCCTCACATTGCAGCAGCCTATGAACTGAAAAGACCACTCCCCCTCTCCCCTGTACATAATGTGCAGTGGTATGATAGGGACAGTGGACTCATGTACACACTGTATACAGAAAAAGGAAACTGTGGATATGCGTAGAAAGCATCTGAAATGTCACAGACCTATATAAAGAAGGTGCACGGTCACAACTGAGGGTAGGCTACATAAATAAACCTTTATTTTGAATTGCGCATCAACAATTCTATTTTAATGTATTTATCTTTATTCATTATCTTTATAATCCTGAGTTTACCCAAGGTTATCTTCTCCAGTTTATTATCCATTTTTGCTACATCTAATATGAATATTGGAGATTTCGCCCTCCCTGAGCATACATAGCTTATACAGATCATCTTCGGCATAAGAAGCATTCTAAGATTCAGTTAAAAGACATTGGTTTTTCTCAGATGAGGTTTAAGAATTCCCTAACAGTAAATTCTCTACAACAGTTAAAATGTTTCTGGTATATCTGCCCATACTTACAAAGCCATGTGTTGCTAATCTATGTTCTTTGGCAAGACTATTAGAGATTCCTTAATTCCTTCACTCTATCACTCCTACCTGGTCTTCAGTGATTGGAGCTACTTAAAACCAGCAGCCTTGAGACAGTCCATTTTACACCTCAGACCTGATGGAGTCACTGCCAAAGCCCAGCCTTCCCAGGTTTTTAGAAATTACATCTCTTCCTTAAGGTTTGGAAGCAATTGGTGCTTTGATCTTTCAGATTGACTGAGTCCTTCTATTCCATGTATAAACTGAAGTTCTCCCAAGACTCATCCTGCAGTGTCAAATCTTACCTTTTCTAACTTGTTCACCACTTCCTGTTTTAACATCTTCATCTTTGCCAAGGCCCATTCGGGAGGAATGACAAATAGCTTTAAAGCTCATGGAATAGGCCCACAGGTTATGGGTGAGGATTGTAGACGACTATGTGTCCTAAGGTCTTCATGCTGTCGTGGAATTCTGCTCTGCTTGCTGCCCTCACATCCCTCTTAATCTAAGAAATGAAATTAAATATGAAAACTTTAAGAAGGCCTTCTGAGTCCCTTACTGTGCAGTATCTCTGGCACTCACAATAATAATGCTTGATCTCTTTCAGGCATTGCTGCTCTAGCAGATTAATGATTAAATCACCACCCTAGGAAAGAACTTAGAGACATAGATTGTCAGCAATGACCACCACCCTTAAAAAAAAAAATTTGGAAAAACAAAATTGCCTGTGATGCTAGGTTGAGATGTTTTTACTACTGGCTCTGGTGTAGAAAGTTTTAGGGAACAATTTAGAGTTCAGAAAGGCACACTCTTATTAGTTAGCTAGGGACCTTTTATGGTCAGGGAACAAGAACGATGGCAGCAGTGACTCTCACTGAGGCTGGACTGGTGACGAATGATTTCTTATACCCATTCTTGCACTCAGCTTTCTGATATGATTTATGAAGAACGACTGATGATTAGATACCCATTTTGAGGATTTGAGGTAGATATGACTGACTTTTATGTAAAAGTTTAGATTTGTGCCTCTTTTAAGATTCTTACAAGATTACTTTTAAAGATAAATAATAAAATAATTACTCCTTTCTTTGTAACTGCAAATTGGTGCCTGCCAGTAAGAGAAACAGGCTGAGAAAACTACCTTGCTTGCTAACACTTTGATAATCTATAACAAGTTGCTTAGTTACAAATGTACGTGAGTTTGGGGAATAATTTGTTTTCTTTACCTGTACTACATAATGATATTTCTTGTAAAAGTATTGGAAAACACATTGTTTTTTTCATAACCATTCACTAGAAGAAAGCTAAAATGTAATCACATAGTAACTTTATACTGCTTGAAAGATTTTGATGGGATATGTATGTTATGGAAGAAAAATATAAAGTATGAGGGTTGGAGCATCCATCAACTAAGTATATGTAGAAGGTCTGTGTGAATGAGAGCTGGAACATTGTTCCTTCTACCCATCAACTATGTGTGCATGTGTATATATGCAAAGCTCATCTGGGTGTGTGTTGGAGCTTGCTCCATCCACCAATTGTGTCTAATTATGTATGTATGTTGTGAAATGTTTGGAGCTTGCTTGCTGGAGCTTTGCTCTAACCATTCTATGTGTGAATGTGTTATATGTCCGTCTGTAGGTCTGTATGCATGTATGTATGCATGCATGTATGTATGCATGCATGTTTATGTATACAAAGTTATTTGACTCTGCCTTTCATTTCATCCACTTTATGTGTGTGTACATGTTAATTTTCTCTCTTTTCTTCTCTTTCTCACCAGCACCAAGGAGTTAAAAGACTTCATAATTCTTCCTCTGGCCACAGGGAGCACCAGCCCCAGTAAATTAAGCTTTATTCCCTCAGAAAAAAGTCTGTTGAGTAACCTCTCTAATCACTGGCTGCCTTTGGCAGCAGCCCTGTAGGTATCTGAATCCACCCCTGTCACACGCTCTCAACACCGACCTCTTAATCAGCTGCTTGTCTCAGTTTTCCCTCTGGTGCTAAATATGATTTTTGCCACATCTTCTATCAAAATAATCTCTTAAGTCAACTGAAACTTTCTTCTTAATGAAAATTATACATAAACCACTCTACACCTTTGCTACTATGATCAAAGTTTAGAATTCTTTAAAGTATAAGACAAATATCCAGTTAAAGTGTTTGTATTCTGTAGTGTGTCAAGATAAATTAATACAACATAAGAACTGAAAAGCAATAGAAAACACAACTCAGTTTTCAAACAATACAATTGAAGGATTTTTTTTAATATTCTACCAACACAATACTGGGACAACTTAGATAGTTTCTAGAAATTTCTCGAAACACCAACAAGAAAAAAAAAAAGAATGGTCTTCTGTAGGCTATTTCTAAACCAATAAGAAGGTGTAGTAGACAAATTCTCATTTATATCTACAAAAATTAACTATATACAAAGAAATTTAATGAAAGCATTTTAAAGACCTTAGTGAAGTAACTATGAGTCATTAACATGGGAAAGGGATTGTCTTAGGGTTTCTCTGTGTAGCCCTGGCTGTCCTGGAACTCTCTGTAGATCAGGCTGACCTCAAACTCAGAAATCTGCCTGCCTCTGCCTCTGCCTCCCAAGTGTTGGGATCCACTGCCTGGCTTAGTCAAGGTTTCTATTCCTGCACAAGGCATCATGACCAAGAAGCAAGTTGGGGAGGAAAGGGTTTATTCAGCTTATACTTCCACATTGCTGCTCATCACCAAAGGCAGTCAGGACTGGAATTCAAGCAGGTCAGGAGGCAGGAGCTGATGCAGAGACCATGGAGAGATGTTACTTACTGGCTTGGTTCCTATGGCTTTCTCAGCTTGCTTTGTTATAGAACCCAAGACTACCAGCCTAGGGATGCCACCACCCACAATGGGCTAGGCTGTCCCTGCTTAATCACTAATTGAGAAAATGCCTTACAGCTGGATCTCATGGAGGCATTTCCTCAAAGGAGGCTCCTTCCTCTGTGATAACTCCAGCTTGTGTCAAGTTGACACACAAAACCAGCCAGGGATGAAATACAAAGATGAAGCTGCTTTTTCAATATAAAAAACAAATCACCTTGTAGTAATGAACTTACGAGCTAGATTAACAAAGCCACTTGCCTGTTATTGAACTCTATACATTGAGAAGTCAATCTCAATGGGCTCTGTACAGTCAGAACTGTTATTCTGAAATTGTGGAGGTTTGCTGAGGACTTTATACTTCTACCACGAATTATACTTTTATGCACATATCCATCACAAAACAGGAAAATTCCCAAGAGTTAAAACTATAAAACAAATAGTTTTATATTTTCTTTCTTGACTTGTGTCCTTCAGCCCATTCCATTCCTCCTTATCACCCAATATCACATTTACTTGTTCACTTTTCTATATGTTGCACTACACACACACACACACACACACACACACACACACACACACACATATATATATATATATACAAAAATACATTGTAGGTTAGGATCTGCATATGAGAGAGGGCATGCATTTCTTTCTTCCTGATATTGGATAACCTCTGTCACTATACATTCTAACGATATCCATTTTCCTATAAACTTTGCTATTTCATTTTCTTTAGAGCTGAAAACTATTTCATTTTATATATTGCAACATTTTTCATTTGCCATTCATGTGCTAATGGATGTCTAGATATGTTCCATGGTCTTGCTATGATGACTAGGGCAGCTAAGCTTGTGGGTGTACAACTATCACTCCAATTGGGTATGGAGTTCTCTGGGTATATGCCTAGGAGTGTAACAGCAGGGTTGTATTGTAATTCTGTTTTTAATGTTTTGGTGACTCTGTTTACTGATTTCCTTAAAGGCTGTATTATGGTGCGCTCCCAACAGTAGTGGATAAGAGGAATCTTTCTAGACATCCTTCCCTGCACTTAACAGATTTGTTGATGATAGCTATCTGTCTGGCATGAGGTGATATCTCAAAGTATTTTTAATGTATAGCTCCCTGATGGTTAAGTATGTTGAATGCCTTTAAAGATAGTTATTGAACATTTGTGTTTGTTTAAAAAAAAAATAGTTCGATTTACTAGCCCATTTATTGAGTGGCAGTGTGGCAGTTTTGTTTGAGTGGCTTCCCTGGTATTTAATTTCTACAGTGCTTTATAAATTCTGGACATAAGTCTCTTGTCTGAAGTTTAGTTGGGAGATGTCTTCTTCCATTCTGTAAGCTGTCTGCCTACTCTGATTATAGTTTTCTTAACTGTGAAGAAAAATTGTAATTTCTTGTCATCCCATCTCTTGACACTTGGAGCTAGTTCCTGTTCTACTAAAGTTCTATTCAGAGAGTTTTAGCCTCCCTCTGTGTCTTGAAGAGTATTCCTTATATTTTCATTTAAAAATTTCAGTGTTAAAATTAAGGTCTTTGATCCATTTTGAAATGACTTCTGTACAGGTGAAAGATAACATAATTCATTCTTCTGCAAAAGGATGTCTAGTCTTTACTGAAGCATTTGCTCAATAGTTTTTCTTTTTTTCTAAGTTTTTGGATTGTGTATCAAAAAACAATGTGGGTATAGCTTTGTCAGTTTTTTCTGGGTATTCTATTCTGTACCATTGGCCTGTCTACCTGTTTTTATGCAATTCCAGGATGGGTTTGTTATCATAGCTCTGTATTATAACATGAGGTCAGGACTATGCAACCAGCCCTCCACTTCTGGTGGGTCAAGCTACCTAAGGACTAAGCTTCCAGGTCTGTCAGGCTCTGTATGCACAGTACAACTAGGCCTCCAGCCCCAGTGACATCAGACCTAAGTACAAGGCTAGCACTTCAGCTATAGGATGCCTAGGGTCCCTAGAAAAGACAATAACTTTGGCTCCAGTAGTCTTTACAGCCTGAATAGGTGTGGACTTTCAATTTATGAAGTTCCAAGGGTCACTGCAGGATCAGTAAACTATGCTACTGTGATTCCAGAAGTTACTTTGGGTCTGCTACTAACCACTGTACAATACATTGACTTTAGTGTATCTGATTTTTTGGTTTTCTGCCCCCCAGCAGGGTCACAAAATCAAATGGGTGAGCAAAGTTTTAAGTCTATCTAGCTGCCTTGCGGCCAAGTATATTTCCTCACCATTTTCCTGTATTTCCATTGACACACACATTCCTAAGACCCAGAGAAGACTGGGTCTTCTCTGAGTAAAACTGTTGAAGTAAAGATCTAAAGTAGGAGTGGGGAAATCCAGCAGGGAGACTGAAACATTGAAAAAGCAAACAGAAATATTTGACATTAAGGAGATGATGGATGAAATGAACCAACAGCAGACATTACCCTTAAGAGACAAGACCATGAAGGAGAATGAATTTCAGGTATGGAGGACAAAGGCAAGATAGAAATACAGACAAACAAAAGGAATGCAATTATGGAGCATGAATAGAACTTTCAAGATGTCTGGACCTTCTTGAGGCCAAATCTGAGAGTTCGCATTATATAAGAAGGAGCAGACATAAAATCAAATGAATCAGACCATTTAACAATATTTTACCAGAAAACTTTTTCAAAGTTAGAGAAAGTAGACATCCAAACACAAGATGTATGTAGAACTTGAAACAGACATGCACAGAGAAGAAACTCGCCATGACACATCACAGTCAAGATAACAAAACTACAAATTAAAAAAATAGTTCTAATAGCATCACAAGAAAAACATCAGTTCCCCAAGAGAGAAAGATCAGAATTCTCATCAGCAACCATAAAATCTAGGGGAGCATGGAACAAAATTTTTTAATTTGGAAAGTAAATAACTAAGTCAAGAACATTATGCCCAGCAAAATTATCTTTCAAAATGGATGAAGCTTCTTAAAATAAATAAAGAAATTTACTATTTCATGAATATTTTTAACCAAAATAGATTTTTATATAATATATTCTGTTATAATTTCCTCTCCCTAACCCCTTCCAGACACGCTGCACCACCCCACTCCACCCATTCAAATTCATATCCCTGCTTTCTCTCTTATATTATAAAAGGAACTAATATAGCTCAATATAATTTGAAATATCCATGAAGTGTTCACAGACATATGTTTGGTTACTTTGCATCATACTTGCTGTGTAAGCAGCTTGGCAAGTGAAATATAAATGTTATGTGGGCAATAAGATGTTTGCTCTGACATCAAGAATAATTTATATATTACAGCACAAAAGAAAGTCTCCTATCTGCATAAAATAGATGGAATGACCAATGGACTAAAACAGAAGACAAATAAATAAATGCTTGTCAGTATAACAATTAGACACAGCCTATTAGTTTTCTATTACCACTAAAACAAACACTCACAAACTTGATGGTGTAAGTGACACAACCATATTATCCCTTCAATTCATTAGTTAGAAGTCTCACATACATGCCTTTGGATCACAGTAAATATATTAGTAGGATTTGGCATGGAATCCTGGAGAAAACCCAATGCCTGGGAATATCACTGACTGTAGAGGGGAATCTACTACTGATATTTTGCTGAATGGACCTGTATTCAAACAGCCTTCTAAGGGTTTATGTTTGTATTCACAGACTAGGGATGTTATCAGCCTTGGTCAGAGAAGCTTATAGTTACAGTAGGTGATGGCTAATGTACCTAACTGCCTAAATACTGATAGTAACTGGCTGGTGGGTACTTAGCATTAAACTATACCTTCATGTATTCTTCTCCAAGGTCTGGGTACATTGAAGAAGGGAGGTTAGAATGATTATAAATACCAGAAACTGAGGTAGAATATTATGAGATGCTATATTTTATGATGTTGTATTTTACATATGACATAAATGTTACAGTAATCAACACATAGTAATGGTGGCCACCTATATAAGACCTGTATACACATGAACACATACACATGCACACACACATTCAAATAGGTGAATGACTAGTTGGAAAGAAGTAGGAATTTAGGTCAGGGATGAAAGGGTAATTTGGCAGTGAGTATGATCACAACACATTGTCTACATGAATGATACTGTCAAAAATAATAAGGAAAACAGTCTTTTTTAAAAGGATAAAAACTTATTCCATTGGTTTTTCCACTTCTGTAGCCAGTCAATTTGATGCTGGCTATAGAAATAGGAAAACCTCTTCTTGCTCTGTCTTCTTCTCTAAAGTCAGTGAGGTTGCATCTCTAACCATTCCTCTGTAACCACATCTCCTTCTGAGTCCACCATCTTTCTCTTGTACTTTCAAGGATTTTTTTTTTATGACATTGTGCTTGTCTTGTTCAAACAAGCTAGTATTCCTAACTGAAGACCACCAATCAATAGCCTACCTTCCATACCCAACATTACTTACTGTTGCAATGTACCCTAATACATTCCCATACATTGGGAGCTGGAATGTGGAGTCTATTGGGATGTTATTATTCTATCTACCATAGAAAAGACACACACACACACACACACAACCACACACACACAACAGAGAGAGAGAGAGAGAGAGAGAGAGAGAGAGAGAGAGAGAGAGAGAGAGGAGAGAGATTGAGATCAAAAGGCACCGGAAACCCCAGAGTTTGTGATGCTTTGAGCTTTAAAGATTTGGAGCAGTTACTAAGGACAAAAATTTCAACATGTCAGAAGCAGAGCCAGGCAGATATCTGTGATTTCAAGGTCAGCCATGACAACACAGTAAGACTCTCTCAAAAAATTATATCAAAAAATGGGTAGATGATGTTCACATCAACCATTAGTGCTTAAGAAAAATTATACAGGTATTTTTTCACATGTACAAAAACAAGTTGCATGAGACATTGCTAAACTGACTTCTAGGAACATGAAAGGATCATTTGTATGGAAGGGCCCCTGAAGCTCATGTTTCACTATCTTTTTAATAAAAGTACTTCCAAGCAAAGACAAACCATATAGACTAGCTAGAATCATTTATTAGCTATGTGACCAAGGATAAAAATAAATTCTAGCATCATTCCTTCCAAAAATTTTCAGTGTATTAACAATAACTATATAAAATGAAATACTTTTATAACTTTAAGAGAGAGAGGAAAATCTTTTAAGAATATACATATCAAAGAAAAAGGTGGAAAAATAAAATACAATGCTTTTATTAGAACTTCAGATTCTTCCTTTCACTCCTTTGTAGAAGTGTATCTAATCCACAGTCTAGTCTGACCCTACTCTACATGCTACATGAGTGAGACTAAATTATGACATCCCTTCCATAGTAAATGACTTAAGGATTGCTCATCAACAAAGACAGCCCATTGTATAGGATATGGGCACTGTGTACTTTCCAGACAGCACTGATCAATGTTCTGTGTGGTGGAAGACACTGAGACTCTCAGTGCCCATTTACTAATTTCTCAGGAGTGTTGGAAGGTGCCTGCTTCAAGTAGAACAAGACCCCTTGATCAAAGGGTTTTGTCTAGACCAGTATAATTTTGCTAAGCCTGATGTTTTCCTTCTTCAAGGGTTGGGATAAGTAAGGGTATGAAAAAATCAGAAGAAACACTGTGGGAGAAAAGATGCCCACTGTCATTCTTTTTTGCTATCAAGTGGCTCTGGCAGTAATTAAAGAGTTTTAATAATCAGTTTATGAGGGCTAGGGAGATGATTCAGTGAGCAAGAGTGTTTGCTGAGAAAGCAAGAAAACCCAATCCACCATTACCCATGTAAAAGGCTTGCCATGGCCACTTATATTTATATCCCCATTGGGGATTTGCTGGTCAGCCTAGGACTAAAATAGCAAACTTCAAGCTTAGTGAAAATATGTGATAGAAGAACATACCAATATACTCCTCTTGTGTCTACATTAATGCAATTAGCACATATAATACACACATACACACACACACCACATAAATAAAAATAATGATACAATAAAACAATGATATAACAACTACAAACAAGTAGGTCTTAAAATAAACAAAAAAGATTAAAGATTTTCGCATTTAACATATCATATTTTTATTTAGACTATGTGGTCCTAGGTATTGATATCTATCCAGCCCCATTTCTACATTGGCAGGACCTCTTCTGCTTAACTCACACTATGGAATTCACCTTGTTCTCTCTGTCTGTACTACTCAAACCTGTAAAAAGGACAAGCATTGATGAGTGTCCCTCCATGTTCCTGCTACTGCCACTAATTCTGAGTGTCAAAGGCAGCCAGGGGCTTTGCGGGCTGTCATGGACGCTCCTTGAAAGAAACAGCATGTCAAGTGGTTCAATGCTTCCTGCTTTCAGCCAACTCTTCTGTCATCTTGAACAACTGCTTCCGCCACCTGAGTTCCTGTGTCAGAAGCAAGGACAAGACTATGCAGAATTTTCTGAATCATTGTCCTCACATCAACACTGCTCCTCCACTGCCTCTGAGAGATGGTAGGGCAATGACAGCCCACCTTCTCTCCCCCACCACATTCCCTCTCTCTATCTCTCAAGTTGTACTGCTTTAGTTATTCTTTAATGATTGTAACACGGGAAAGAAGTGGGAGGAAAAGACAGAAAATATGTACATCTAGTGGATTTGACTGCATTTTCTTTTTCTCTGAAATTCTATAGGTTCAAATACTGACAGCAAAGCCAGCAGTGTCTGGGGTCTGCAGCACTTAAAGCTGCCAAGTATTTTTCATACCAATCATTGCATTCTGGATACAGCTCAGTGCTCCCCATTTTTTTCATGGTATGTACATGTCCAAGTAACCATGACATTCATCTGATACATATACTAACCATCTCCAGGGCTCTGCATTAGCTTCTAGAGACACAGTCATAAAAGAAACACAGTCCTTCCCCAGTGGGGGCTTTGGATTCATATGTATAACAGAACAGTATAGAAAGAAGACCTATCACAGTGCTAGGTTTATAGTGTCGGGGAGCACAGAGTGGAGCCCATGAAACATCCTAGAGGAATTGGGAAAGGTTTCTTAGGGCGATAATTCCTCAGCTGGAAAATGAAGGGGGTGGGTTTGGGGAGTAGAGGTAGTTCTGATGCTAAGGTCCTGTTCCCCAATCGGTTCTTGATCTATCAGTAAAGATGCCAGGGGCCAATTGCTGGGTGGAAAGAAAGAGGCAGGTCTTCCAGTTCCCTGCAGAGCAAGGTGAAGAGATGCAAGGGCAGAAAGGAATTTTCGCCATGCTACAGAGAGAGGGAGATCTCCGGAGGAGCAGCCATAGGTGGGAGGTTAGAGTGTTTAGCTGGGACTAAAGGTAACTGAGCAACCGAAGCTGAGGGCAAAATGAGAGGAGCTGAGCTAAGAGTATTGAGAAGGGCACACTAGCCACAGGAGATTAGTAGTGCCTAGCAACTGAGCCAAGATGGTAGGTTGGAAATATACTAATGTGTATATGTCTTTCATCTGTGTATCTGAAGAAAACTGGTCAGGTCTGGTATCATGGTCCACCTGAAGCTTAAAGCAGGGTAGCACAAACTATACGCAACAGGGGAGTCATCTTAGAGTCTAGAAAATGTCAATAATACACCTTGGTGTGGTAGATGTCTCAACCTTAGCACTACTGACATTTTAAACCAGAACATTCTCACCTGAGAGGAGAAAAGCTGCCCTGTGCATTCCTAAGTGCTCAACAACATCTATGACTGCATTTTCTGACAATACCAGCTGTGACAAACAGCAATCACAAATGTCTCCAGAAACTGCCATTTTCCTACTAGGACAAAACTACCACCAGTTGAGGCCACCTGCACTAAGCATAATCAGAAGGACTGGAAGCAGGTTGGTGCAGTGAAAGCCCAAATCAGAAGCAGGAAGCTTCTGGGGTTAGAGATGGAGAAGGAAAAAAAAGCATCTCTGAAGACCTAGGAAAGTTACTTTGCCTAATGGGAGTGTTTCCTGTTTTGAAAACTGGAACTTGTGATATTTTCCCAGACGGCTGTGGTGATGTCTACATCATTTTCAAAGAACAGCACAGTGCTGTGGCAGACAAAAGGGGAATTGTGCCTGTCTCTCCTGCTTGGTTCCATTGTCTAGAACAAGAGTCAGGATGATGAATTGAAGGATGCCAGAGGCTAGCAAGAGGGGTGTGCAAGACCTCAGGGGTAGGGACAATGGAGCCACAGGAAGAAGTGACAACTGGAGTGCTAAATAAGGTCCCACGTGGCTAGCAGAAACTTTAAGCCCTGTATCCCTACCACTACACTGGTACTCATTCTAAGCTTATCTTTCCAGAACACCTGGCCCTCATGTGTGAGTCAGGCACACTTCTTTGTCTAATATTTATCTTAATGCAGCAAGCAGTTACAGTGTCTCTTACATAGACACACTTGGGTATGGAAAGGAGGGAACAGACAAATATAAACAAGCAGAACATCTGGGCTGTAGAGCTTAGCTATCGAGGGTAGAGGAAGCACATCTTGCACCTCTGCCAGAAAAATCTTTCTGACAAGCCAAGTACTCAGCTGAGGCCTAGGTTTCTCTCTAAAACCTGACCCTGTGGCTTCTCATTCTGACAGAAATATCAGCTTCTATTCTGTATGGAGACCACAGTGTTCCTATGCCTCTCCATCACAGACTGTGGTGTGTCGTATTGGAACATATTCATGTGTTCGATAGTCAATGATAGCAAGTGATTTACATCCCAAGCAGCATGTAATATGCTTTCTGTTCATTGTTTCAAAGATTTGGGTGTTGCTTTTGCAGAACTGCCATAATATGTTATCAAAGTACCAGCAGAACTTACCAGATTTGTTGACATCAACAGCAGAAATTTGTTCTTGTTCCGTTCCAGAGGACTGACATTTAAAATAGTATGTCAGGAGCAACATCAAGTTGTGGACAAAAAGGGATAGCTCTTGCCTTTTTAATGGACATTGGTATTCTGGAGCTTATGGTTGCATGACTCTGATCTCTGTGATCACATCATTTCTTCTTTTCCACACCCCTATGTGTTTTTCTTACAAGGATGGTAGCTGTCTTAGTTTTCTATTAGTACATAAAACATCATGACCAAGAAGCAAGTTGGGGAGGAAAGGGTTTATTCAGCTTACACTTTCCACATTGCTATTCATCCCCAAAGGAAGTCAGGACTGGAACTCACACATGGCAGGAACCTGGAGGCAGAAGCTGATGTAGAAGCCATGGAGGGATGCTGCTTACTGGATTTCTTATCCTGGCTTGTTCAGCTTGCTTTCTTATAGAACTCAGAATCACCAGCCCAGGGATGGCACTGCCCACAATGGCCCTCCACACTTGATCACTAATTGAGAAAATGCCTTATAGCTGGATCTCATGGAGGCATTTCATCAAGGGACCTTTTATCTCTTTGAGTCAAGTTGATACACAAAACCAGCCAGTACAGTGGCTTGAGTTACACTTGAGTTACAGCCCACTTGAGTTAAGATACACATTACTTCTCAAGGTCCTTGTCTTGATTACATTTTGAAAGACCCTCTTCCACATAGGACTACACTCATACATTATGAGGATTTGGCATGGATATATCTTTTTTGAAGTTAGAGCTTGATGTGCTGTGTAGCATCATTGACCTCTGGTACAACATTTAGAAATTTAAAGGGTTGTGGCCACTTCCTGCACTTTTTTTTCAGCCTACAGGAATACATTTCCTATGGTAAGAATGAATAGAAAATGCATGTTCTTTTGACATCCATATAGAGTTTTTCCTGTGTTCTTTTGTGCATGCATATTTGTATCTCTGCACATGGGTATGTGGGTATGTATACATGTGTACATGGATGGGTGGAAGCAAGAGGTTAATGTTAGGTACCTTCATCAAGCTATCTCTACCTTACTTGATGAAACAGGGTCTCTCTCTTACCTTGGTCACCTATGGAGCTATACTGGTTGGCCAGAGAGCTTGCTGATTCTCCTGTTTCCATATCCTTAGCAATGGGATTACAGTTAAGTGCTGGTTCACTTATTTTTCTCATTGTGTTCCAGGGGATTGAACATAGTTCTTCATTTTACCAACTGAGCCAATTCTCCAGTCCCAACCTGTGTTCAAGTGTTATTTTTATCCACCAGTAGCTTGAGCAGAAATAACAGAGTGGTCAGAATTGATTCTGTGAGAATAGTCTTGGGTTTGCTGTTTGCAAGCATATCAGCTGTGGTTTCCTCACCTCGAATGAGTCTGTGGGCTTCTTAACTTGTTACCCACGAGTAAAATTCGAAATGTAAATTATCTGTAATTTTACTTTCTTAAGAATCTGTACGATAGGAACTATCCTAATATTGAGTTTTAGAAACAAGGAATATGATTTAATATTATTAAGCATTTTTTAATAATTTCTAAGCAAATATGTAAAAAAAAGAGAAAAAGAGAATATATGATCTGCTTTGAAGACAGCCTTTGCTAGAGTATACCTCTGCTTCCACTATACCATGCTACACGTCTCTCAACAATGACTCCCTCTTTTATCCTGAACTACTTTAATATGGCACTCCATTCGAGGTCCAAATTAAAAAGACTATATATGAACATACAAACATGTGCAAATATACTCACAAAAATCCTTTATTTACAAAAGAGTATGAATAATTAACAACCAGTTTTTACCTGCTTGACACTAAGTGTTGCCAGGGCCCTGGACAGAGGGCTTGTGTCAGCATTCTTCAGAGGCTTTTCAGCATTTGACAACTGCTGTCAGCTAACCCAAACTGCTGACAAGAAGGCCAGGTTTAGTAGGAAAGTTTCTAAGGGGGAAAAAAAACCACTTAAATGCTAGTCCAGCCTCAACAAGACAGTGACCCTAATATGACTCTCTTAGCAGCCCTGGCTTTTATCCTGATTTCATGGTTCAGCAGATAAATAGTCGATGCTAGTTGAAGGCCAAAGTGTTGAGAGAAGGCTGGAGAGGAGAGAGTCTTGAGAGATAAAAGAAAATAGTAATGAAAGCTGGAAGCAGAAAGGGAAACTACTCTCACCTGGAAATGGGTATTGCCTCCATGAGAAGCTTCTTTTGAATGGCCCAGCCCTCTGAGTCACCTTCACAAAGTCTTCATTCCTGTTACCATCTGTATTTAAAGCCTCAGGTAAATGGTGGCTTGAGAAACAGCTCATTTGCATCATCACTTTGAGTTAATGCATCCCTATTCAGACATCACTAATTCCTAATAGCAACAGTTAATATTCTCCTAGACCATAACTACTCAGAAGAAAGCCAGAGTGCTGGAGGCAGAAAAGGGTTGTGGATATAAGGAAGTAGTAGAAAAGGAAACCTGGGACTCACCGTTGAAGCTGGAGTTCTAGCCTCTTACACTGCTCTTGGGTGAAGAATGACCAAAGACTAGATGCCACTGAGGTGCCCAGCTCTTGTGTCTACCATATACAAAGTTACTCTGTAACTAAGAAATGCTGGATTATATATTTCATTTTCTCAAGAGTGTGATGAGGTCATGGCTGTGGGTCCAAAGAGCCTGACCAATACAGATGTGGATGCACGTAGCCAACCATCGGACTAAGCATGGGGACCCCAAATAGAGGAAGGCCTGAAGGAGCTGAATGGGGTTTGAAACCCCATAGGAAGAACAACAATATCAACCAACCAGACTCCTATAGTTCCCAGAGACTAAACCACCAACCAAAGAGTATAAATGGAGGGATCCATGACTCCAGCTGGATATGTAGCAGAGGATGGCCTTATCTGGTATCAATGGGAGGAGAGCCTCTTGGTCCTATGGAGGCTCGATGACCCAGCATAGGGGAATGCTAGGGTGCTGAGTTAGGAGGGGGTAGGTGTGTGGGCAAGCACCCTCATAGAAGCAGGAGAGACAGGGGAGGCGATAATGAGTTTACAAAACTAAAATAAATAACTTGTAGCTATGACTTCATATGTAGAGACACTCCCTCAAGTCTCCTAGACCTGGCATCTAAGATTGCTCAGTTGTCTGGTGCAGTTTTCATCACTGTACCAACTATCTTCTTAGCATAACTTTAGCTAGGTAAGCTGTTTCCAACACTGATATTGCTGTCTAATTAGTGACCAACACTAATCAAGGCATATTTAGTGTTCCTTACTTTCCTTTTTCTCTCATTCAGAGCAATCACCAGCTCCTGAAGACCCATATAGTTCATTGTTTCTTTTGCTTTTCTATCTTGCAAGCAAGAATTAAAAAGCCCATGAAGTCTCAGATATTGTCAGTTTCATTCCTGATTGGTTGGAGCACCTAAAACAGTATCTGGCACATTGTGAGCGCTCAAATAAGATTTTAAATAATGAATGTAAACATCAGCACAAAATGTCAAATGCAGAATACTTTGGCTTGGAGAAATGGTGATGTTTTGATAGAATAAATTCAGAAAAATGTTGTTTGTTCAGGCTAAAGTATCTTTTATTTACTTTTCGTCACAGCAACTACATCAGTGACTATGTGAAAACAGATTAGAAACAGGAGGTTGTGAATAGTAATCATTGCAAATGAGATCAGATTAGATTCCTAGGGTGTTAGTGATGACAAATTCTAGACAGGATTTGTTGAGAAGACCCACTTCAAGGAAGGAAGAGCTAACCTATAGATTGGGGTCCTTGACAGTAAAAAAGAGTAAGCAGGCATTCATCAATTTCTGTTTCCTGACTATAGATGTAATTTGTGTAGCTGCCTCAAGTTCCTATAGCCATGCCTCTCCCATAAGGATAGGCCAAGTCCCTTCAAACTATGAGCCTCCCAAATGCCCCTGCTTCCCGTAACTTATTTCTAGTTAAGAACTTGGCCACAGAAATGAGAACAGTATTATAGAGGCAAAAACCTATTTGCCAGCAAGACCAGGGTATACCTTACTTGGGAAAACTGTGCAGTTTACTTTGATTTCATCCCTGGGTTCAGCTTCCAAAGGCTTTCACCTTGTTCATATTATTCAAACTTGTGAATAATATGAACTATAGTCCTTGGTGGACTATTTATTCATGAGTACAAAGATATCACATTTAAATAGGCAATATGTGGAAAAGAATAACACTGTGTGGGGCACACAGCAAGTAACAATATTATCATATTCTTAGATTCCATCCCAAGGTACACTTAATTCATATTGACTTCATAGTTTCTAGCCATAGAAGATAGCACTGCATATATCAACTGGTAGAACTAACTTCAAACACTCATGCATAAGCAGGACATTTTGCTAAGACCTTCCTAAACTATACCAAGGCACTGAGATCTAATCCAACAAGGTCCCAGTTCTAAATTTAATTCATCATTGTAATTTATTACCTTAGACCTTTTCTTGTTGTTTAAATCAAATCACTGAACCTGGGTATGTTACAAAGAATAAAAGTTTCTTTTGTGTCATGGCTATCAAAGATCAAGCAGCCACATCTAAACAGCTTCCAGCAAGGGACTCCTGCTATACCTAGTCATGATGGGGAATTAGAAAGAGGCAAAACATGTACAGAGAAACACCTGTGCAACAGAGGAACACTTGTACAGACAGACAGACCGGAGACTGATCTGCTTTATGAGTCTTGTGCTAACTAATCTAATCCCATGGGACCCAACTTACCTCTGAATGACTCAGTCAGATTTTAAGAGAACTAAGGCAGTCTCTTGAGATAGATATTAATCAATTTGTAACAATGGTGACCCACAGTCTAGTCAACTCCAGTAGGTTCTACTCCTTACAGGTTCTGCTGCAGAACTGTATTACTTTGAGAGGTAAGCATCTATTGTGGAAATGTGAGAAACAAATGTGACACCAGTAGTCATGCTTTGTCACTGTCCTCTCTTTAGTACCAATGCTGCTAAAGAAATCTCGTTAGGCTAATGCAACAGGTTCTCCTGACCTAGACGTGGTTTAACAGGTGAGACACCAAAAACAGTACACCAAAATTAGAGTCTTAAATTGTTGAGTGCAACCCTGGCCTAACTTACCAACCTAACTGTCCTTGACCAGTGGTCTCGGATATGCTCAAGTATAAAGCTTCCCTGTTGAGCCCAACCCTTGTCTTCTTTGATCCTAAACCAGAAACTCGCTCATATACTCTTTCATCCAAATGTTTACTGAGCATTGTTTTATGTATTTGTTCATTGACATTAGTGCCAAGATAAAAAATTTACCATACAAAAGACAAACAGTGCTGTGTAAATCATCCCAGGGACTTGCAATATATTCAATGACTTGTAATACATTTTCTAGCATAGTCCCTGGAAACCAGGAGCTCCTACCTCCTGCTACCTGTGAATCATAGTAATAAACTATCAAAGCAAAAGGCAGGCATACTAATTCAGATCAATCGCACTCAATACCACTGCAGACTTATGAAATGCTGTGCCACCATTGCCTTTCTCCTGATGGAACAACTGCCTAAGGAATTCTAATAAATTTCTGAAATGAACAATCTCATATGAGGCCATGCCTGAGACATATATCACTCCTTTTACAATTCAGATTTTCGAATGAATAAATGGGACAATAAATTCTGAGAAAAGCTATTCAGCATTCAGTGGCTTCAGTTCTTGCTGCTGGCTTTCTCTGTTAGAAGTGGCATCAGCAGAAGACCAAAGAAGGGAGATTTATTTCATTTGAGAAAAATCCAACTTTAGAACCACAAAAAATTGATTACTCTTTTCTCATTACCAGATATGGATATGTATCAATGTATTTGCCCATGTCTTTGATTTAATACAAATAAATTATAAAACTTGGCTATGTGTTCTGTCTATGTTCATCTCAGACTGGATTTTATGAAAGGACCCATACTAAGTGATCCATGAGCCATGACATGAAGATGACATTGAATGTGTTGCTCTCTGCAGCCCTCTCTTGACTTATGTTGCTCATTCAAGCCTGCAGTAACAACCCATGCATTCTGTGGGCGCAGAGGAAAAGGCATTCAATTGTAATTTTAGTTCAGAGCTTGAGTTTCTTGGGGCACATCCAAGATTTTTGCCTCAGTGTCAGCATCTATAAAATACATAAAGAGTAACTCTTCACCCATCTTCTCATAAGAAAATTATAATCCACATCAATTCCTGTCCTGAAGCCCTGGATCCTGTAAGGCCAATCACATGGGAAAAGGGTGTTTCAAATACTGTTTGAGAAGCAACTTTCCATTTGAATACAATTATTTTCATTAGTTGTTGAGAGGGAATTGAGCATCTAGAAACTGTGAGGGAATTCTGCAGGTTTCATTACACCTACCATTTAATCTTCACTGCCATCGTGTGATACATAATTTGACTGAGATGATTGGAGGCAAGATCATTTGGACATGTCCCCACAAATAACAAGTAGCAGTTCGTAGTCTCAAATTCAGTGTCTCTTGTAAACAACCAAGAACCATTAGATGGAGCAGAAATGAGGCAGAAAGACTGGGAATTCAAACACACTAGTGGTGTTCAGATGCCTCATGACACTAGGTGAACAAAGTAGCAAGGCATCAGGGAGGACCTGGGGAATTCCCACTCTTGCAGAAACTAGCCATTATTGAAAGGCAACTATGCTCACCGCTATACCACCAACACTGAACAGTCTACTCTTAAGAGACCTGACCCACTCCTAACAATAGTCATACATTTATGAGTGTGGAACCTTCTGGATGGAATTACCTTCTCCGATATCATACCTCTTAGGTGTTCTATTATCTCAAAGCAACTACACAGAGCACCAAACATTCAATACATGAAAAGGTGTGTGTCTAAACCATATCAAATGACAGAATAAATTAATCTGTGTTTCTGTTAATACTTTATGTTAATAATTTAAAATTTCTTTGAGCACAATCATGCCCAGATTCCTTATGCTATATTGTCACTGTGCAATCTGTACCTAAAACAGATATTGGCCTATAGTACCAATTCATAAAATATATGCTGACTTGCACTGGCAAATAGCCCTATATCTGGAAATTAGTAGGGACTAGAAGAAATACATGTCCATAGATTCCTGGATAAGCAAATTAGGAATTATATTTAAACATCAACTTCTACATAAGGATTTTCCTCATATAAAATTTTGAAGACATTAATGGAAAAAAGATAGAGACATGTAAAGGTAGGACAATCAGGGCAAAGATTGGATGCAATTGAAGTTTTCTTTAGATAAATATTATTTTTTTCTGGAGCTTCTGATGACAACCATGAATTCATACATATCATGGTGGGAAGGATACAAAATAGTTATTTAAAAATCATCTGGACAGGAGTAGGTTTTCCTTTTTTTTAAACAAATATCTCAAGTCTCAGGAAACTGATCAGTGATCATAGGATTAGAAGGTTGAGATGACACTTAGGGGTTTCTTTTACTTCAGTTTTGGCCATACAGCATATGGTCATGTGTCAATCAACAGCTTTCCATAGGCAGCTGGCCTCAGCTTATCCACCTTCATCACTCCTTTTATTACTTTTCCCAGTTCTCTTTTCTCCCTGAAATTCCTGCCTAGACATTTTGCAACCGTGAGTGTAAAGAAAGAGCACCGTGAACAATGCCAGGGGCTCTGCCTGGCCTTAAATCATTAAGCTGGAGGCCGCAGCGGGAAAGTGACTATTGGCAGCAAATTGGTCTTTTCAGATACACCTGTTCACACAGACAAGAGTCAGTCCTGGGAGAATCATCCTAAAATATTGACTGTTCTACTTTTAGTGTTCTCCAAGGTACTGCCATTTAATTCACTTGAGCGAAAAAGAATCTAACAAAATGCTCTGCTTCCTAACAGTATTTCATGTCTACTACCCTATAACTCTGCAAATTTCAAGTCAATAGAGATAATATTGAATAATAAATATGAATCCCACCCTTCTCTGAATGCTGAAGAGTCTTCACATTTCATGAGATATGGTCCCTGCCATCACTGCAGTCTAAGAAACAGTTTTAATACAACGGAAGTTGACTTATGCATTACAAACTGAGCAGAATGATACCCACATCTGTTTATGATTTCCTTCAGCATCTTTTGTTAGGCCAGGAAGGTTTCCAGAACCACCCTGCTCCTTCCTAGGCACATTCCCCTTTAGTATTAGCCACATCACATGCCTCCACCACTCTCCTCAAGTCTTTTTCATTAACCCTTGGTTCTTACTCTCAGTTGAAACTGTTTCTCTTACATCTCAGATGTTCAAGCCACTTAGACCTGGTGGCACATTCCTATAATATTAGCACCCAGGAGGCAGAAGGATAATGAGTTCCTGGACTAACCACTGAGATCTAGCCCTAATAACATATCTAAGGTTTTTTAGCTTGGTGAGCACAGCAAGTATATCCACAGTGCTAATATAGGATGAAGTTCATCTTCCTTACATTTGACCCTTTGCTTTCCCTTCTCAGTGGAAAGCAGTATTTCTCCTACCATTAGCATCCTTCATTCTCATGCTCCTCTAAGACCTCATTCTCATGCCATCAAAGAGCTACTATCTCTCTTGACCTTGCATCATTTTCCAACATTCTTTACTCCGTATTGTCAATCAAACAGATGTAGTTCTCATCATCCTGAAATTCACCTTTTTTTTTTTTTTTTTTTTTTTTTGGTTTTTTTGAGACAGGGTTTCTCTGGATAGCCCTGGCTGTCCTGGAACTCACTCTGTAGACCAAGCTGGCCTCGAACTCAGAAATCCACCTGCCTCTGCCTCCCAAGTGCTGGGATTAAAGGTGTGCACCACCACCGCCCGGCTGTGAAATTTATCCTTATTATCATCTTTGACTGCTTTGCCTTCCCAACTTACTGGTATTCCTCAATTCAAAGATTGTTCTAGTAGACACCTGATTAATCCTTTTTGAGTATCATTTTGACTTTTCTCAATTCCAGCTGCTACCACGTTGCAGAGAGCATTCCAAACTATGAAAGTGATCAAGTTTAACTTTGTTGATCATCTATCTGTTCATGACTCCTTCTTGCCTATGGAACAAAATTAGACTTCTTTACATAATGTGTAAGGTTTTTCTGGAGCTGCCTCCCACCTATCTGGCTAGTCACTCTTTCTCTCCCACTTGGCATTTCAGCCTTCTTCCAAATCTTTGTTTCCACCCACAGTTTCTGTTCTCTCTCTCTCTCTCTCTCTCTCTCTCTCTCTCCTCTCTCTCTCTCCTCTCCCCCTCCCCTCCTCTCCTCTCTCTCTTTCATGTCTGTATAAAACATGTTGCTCTCTAACATTTTAGCCTCCATAGGGCCTGATTATGAAATAGTTTACTAGTAGGTCCAGCCATGTGGCCAAACAATCAAGGGATGCTCAAGCCATGTAACTTGTTTGAAGGAAAGAATAAAAATGGAAATTAATTTCCCCCATTAAGAATTTTTGCTTAGAAACTGAGTCTCAACAGATGTAGTCCATGCATTTTTGGGGCCATGCCTCTTTGAACATCTAATAACAAATTTGTACAGCCTCAACTAGCCTTTCTGTCTTGAAACTCCTGTTTGCTTAAAACCCAATTTTTGGGTTAGGAGGGGGCTGTTATAGAAATTCTAGATGCAAAGCACAGCAGATGCAGAGAGCTCTGGGGAGACAGCAGTCAACAACAGTTAATCACGAGATGCTGCTTTTCAGTAAGCAAAGCCAGATGCTACAGTTGTGGGTCGGTGACAGATAAACCATAAGTAAGCCACACACATCACATCAGGTTCCAAAACCTGATGGAGGTTAAATCTCTCTCAGCACAAAACATTTATCTGTTTTCCAATCAAGACCTAGCTCCTCATCTAGACCATCAAAATCACTCAATCACATATGATCATCCTACTGGTGCCCCTGCATTTGGCTCACAGTCTGATGAGCGTAATAGTTTTGCTGTGGAATTAAGCATCCGTTTATTGGGCTGAGCCTGGCTCTGCTACTTTCCACAGGGTAGTATGTCATGTATGGTACCTGACCTTCATGTGCCTGCCTGCTCCTCTCTAAAGGAGGACTATAACGATCATAGTAAAGTTGACTTCACAAAGACGGGGCTAGGAAGAGTAAATGACACATTAAATTCCTCTCACATGTGAAATGTCTAATAAGTAGTATTAACACTTATCTAATTGCTAAGTGATGAAACCTGAAAGAATTTATTAGAGGGAAACTGTTTCATTTTACAAATTTTGTTCATGTGTCTCCCTTGTGTAATTTAGACATTGTCCTATAAGGGAGCACAGGGAAGCTTCATTGCGGCTCTTAGATGAAAGGGGTCTTAAATTGATGTACCGATCTTAACAACAAAAGACATTTTAATACCAAGATTTTTTTTTCAAATATTTCAATTTAAAGATGGAGCTTGCTAGTTTCTTCCTGCATATTTTAGAAAATATTCCAACTCAGGGTTGGATCCTTGTAATCTTTGCTTTTTAAAATTAAATTTCTTTGAGAATTTCATACATTATACTTTGTGAGCAAAACTCCTTTAAATTCAATTATTGGAAGTCAGGCCTCTATCCCACCTTCGCAAGATTAGCATCACCACAGCCTATCTATAATTAGAGAAGGGAAGAGATGTCAGAGGCAGCCCTGCTTATACACTGAAGGCCTAAAATCAACCATAGGCCTAAAATCAGCAATAGGCCTGACATACATACATGCTAACACAAAGTCTTGGGTCTCTGTGGAAAAACACTGAAACAGATGGCTATAAGCTATTGTAAACAGGCAGCTTTTGTGGAAATTTACCAGCCTGAGTAGTCCATAGATCTTGTATATAGGTAGCCTCAGTGGACAGTACCAACTTAGATAAGGACAAGTGAATCATAGGCAGAGCATAGTGACTGTCCCCTGAACCTTCATCCAGCTGATACCCTGTTCTGAAAGGTATCTGTACTCTCCCTGATTACTATGCTCGGTGTCATTCCCTTCCCCACATCCTGCCTTTTTGTGTTTATAACCCCTGTGTGAATAAGTAAATTACGATTTTATTTAAATAATTAAATAATTTTAAAATCAAAACCAAAAAAAAAAAAAAAAAAAACCAAACTCCTTTAAAAAGGTAGCATCTCAGAAATTGATTAGAATTCAGTGCTCTGTAGAGGTTGGAATGTTGCAGGTAGAAATAAGGCTAGTTACCTTATTTGGGACGAGTTCTCGCCCTCCAGAACACCATTACTTGCCCATCTATGTGTCAGAATTAATATCTGGTGATTAATAGATTGTTTTGAATCCATTAACTTTCACTAACTTCCACCAACCCCAAAGCTCAGATAGAATTTTGGGCCTATAGCAAAGCTTTCTTCATCTTGCTGTAACTGCCTATCTGATGTACCTGCCAATATATTTTAAACTTGCCTTGGTTTATGATTTTTTTGATAGTGTTCTGTAAAACTAAAAAAGTCATTATGAAACTGCTTTCACATGGAAACATGAAACTTGGGGTAGCCAAGCTCTGTGTTCCTGGGCTATAGTGAATTCAAAGTGAGTCCATAATAAACTATTTCTTTATTCCATTATAGATGAGACCTTAGGGTTCTTGCATTAACCATTTTGATCCTATCAAGCCCTTCCACCATATCTTCCTAGATCTACCCACCCATTCCATATCCACTAAATTTTGTGTCCTCATTCACTGGAAAAGGAAAGGAAGGAAGGAAGGAAGGAAGAAGGAAGGAAGAAAGGAAGGAAGAAAACTTTGAGTACAATTAATGTTGCCTATATATTCTTGGATGTTATAGCCCTGCAAGAGCCACATCTTAAAGAAAACCCCCTCCCCATCTTGGCAGCTATCAGTTAGCAATAGACAACAAAGGCAATATACAAGTATACAACATATCCACGATCAATATCATCTTAAATGGAGAAAAATTCAAAGCACCTCCTTTAAAGTCAGGAACATGACAAGGAATCCCATTCTCTCTCCTCAGGTTCAATAGAGTGCCTGAATTCTTAGCTAGAGAAAGTAGACAAGTGAAAGAAATAAGTAGGATTCAAATAGGAAAGGAAGTGCAATCAGTTTATTAATTGCAGATGGTATGATTCTATACATACAAGACATTAGAAACTGTTGTAGTAGATATCTTAAGGAGTGTCCTATTACTTTGCAGAGACACCATGGCCACAACAAACTTTTTTGAAGCAGAACATTTAATAGGGGCTTGGTTACAGTTTCTGAGGTTTAGTCCATTATCATGATGGGGAGCATGGTTGCAAGAACGCAGACATTTTATTGACGAACTGAGAGGTTTACATCTGGATCAGCAGGTAGCAGGAGGAAGAGAGAGAGCACTGAGCCTGACTTGGGCTTTTGAAACCTCAAAGCCCAACCAAGTGACATTCCTACTCCAACTAGTCCACACCTACTCCAAAGAGGCCATACCTCCTTTTCTTCCTCAAGTAGAGCCACTCCCTGAAGACTAAGCATTCAAATATATAAGCCTATGGGGGCTATTCCTTTTCAAACCACCACAACAGATAAACATGTTCAGCAAAATAGCAAAATACGAAACTAACAAACAAAAATCTGTATCCTTCCTATAAAATATAGCAAAAAAAAAAAAATGAGGGAAATAATACCATTAACAGTACACTTGAGAGTGCATCAGAATAAAGCTAACAAAGGAAATGAAAGACTTATATTATACAATGAAAAATTAAGGCACTGAAAATGAAATTGAATAAGAGATCAGAATGCCTCCTATACTCATGGATCAGTAGGACTGATATTATGAAAATGGCCATCAGACCAAAAACAATCTATAGACTCAATGCAATCTCCATCAAAATCCCAATGCATTTTTCTGTAGAAATTGAATAAAAATAATACTCTTAAATTTTAACCAGAAATACAAAAGACCTAAGAAGAGATACTAGCATCTTTTCCACCAGGAGATGTCCAGTTAGGAATTAGAGATGATTTATATAATCATGCCAGGCATGTAAATATGAAGTAATTCTTTTATGAAAATGCTGCCCATCTTTCAAACAAAAGCTAGACAACAATCACCTAGAGATATAGAGATCAGCAAAGCTTAGGTACTTAGTATCACCTTCTGGATCTAAACTTTTAAGTCAGTACAAATTGTGTAACATATTCAAAAATATCAAACAAAACAAAACAATTCTGTTATTGATTTGACAAAGTGATTGTAAAACCAATAGGTTCAACCTTCCAACCTTTCATTGCTGCTACAGATTTCATTATTTTATTATTTTGCTTCTAAGGGCTCTGTCACTAAAATACATAACAACACACACACACACACAATATGTAATATTTATGATGGATGGGATAAAGTGTTTTATTTTAAAAAAGCTTTCCTACATTCTTTCTACAAGCCTCCCATAGTTTCTGAATATTGCACTTGTGAGCCATTCTGTCCTATCCCCCTTACATGTCCTGTTCTCTAGGCATTTCTACATCTGTGTTCTTTCTTTTCACACCATGTGTCCCCTCCACCCATCTATTCCTCATTTTAAATTCCTACAATATTCCGTGAACTGTACATCAATGGAAAAAAAAAAAATCAAAAATTGCAAAATAAGATTCATGAATTAAACAAACAGGTCAAAATATGAGTTATATCATGCATAGAAACCCAGATACTGGGTTCATATTTACAACCCAATAAGTCAGCATGCAAGGGAAAACTGCAGCCAACTCCTTAACAGATCCAAGTAAGACAGACATGAGTTTGCCTATGTGCATCACAGAGATGTTGCATTCTATTACATCCATAGCTCTCATTTCTTGGGGTCACCTCCGATGGTTTAATGTCAGTACTTGTTTTGATTTCTGATACTGGTTTAGCATTACATCGTACCTATATGACAGTTACAAGATACAAGACATTACGTTCCTCACACTCTATAAAAATCTTGGAGTACAGCAGTCATGAACTCTGACCTCCTGCATCTTAAAGTCAGAGTTGGTGATCGATGTATAAATGTTGATTCTCAAAGTATATGTTGCTTTTAAATATTCTGTTCCATGAAAGATGCAGGGGAGAACATGTCTAGTGCTACTGAACTTGTGTTCTCATGAGGGAAGTGGATTTAGACCCAGCAAACATAAGAGTAAGTTATCAAAAATGGAAATGGAAGTAGAGTTGCATTGTGAGGGAGGTTGTGTGAGAGGAGGGTTCAAACTGCCTGAAATAACGAGTGACCTGGATGGATGATTAAAAATCAGAATTCCTTCTGTTATGAAAACAGAGAACCACCCAAATGAGACAGGATTTTATTGGCTGCTACGTTCCCACCCTACACATGAACATAAGTTATTGATAGGGTTTTTTTTTTTTTTTTGACAGATGAAGCAAAGCTTCTTATTCATGCTAAACAAATTACTTTGATGTCAAAAATATTCTTATGCTAGGAAAACTATTTTTGACAAACTTTTCTACACACAAAAGGCAAAGAAACAAGAGGGAGAGAGATAAGTAAGAATGTTATTGGCCTGATGACTGTACACTGACAGCCACACAGCCAGGGGGCCAAGAACTGCTAAGTAAACAGCTGGGTGCAGTGCCTAAGCCTGAATTGCAGACAGAATGGAACAGGTGAAGGTATCATGGAGGAAAACATAAGGCTAGAGATAGACGGACAGGAGTTGAAGGATACACAAACATGTAGAAAGCATTGGTGGTTGAGATTGGGTTTGCTAAACTTTACTGGGCATAGATGGTCTATGGTCAGTTCCAACCATGAGTAATGAGACTAGCCTGGTAATCAGAATGTCATTGAAACAGAAGCTATGTCACTGTGGAAACTATGAAGTGGAGAAACTCTTTGTGTAGAAGCAATACAGAGATAAAGCCAAGCCTTCAGAAGCCAAAAAAGAAAAAGAAAAACTAGTAATAACTAGTTATCCACTAGAAACACTGGAGGATAATTAGACACCTGATGAGAAGCATGCCTGGGTCATGGGCACTAGATCATTACTGTGGCTATAAATTTCTTTAGAAAATAAAATAGCTGACTCTAAACCTCTTCACCCTCACCATTCCAACTTTGAGATCTTCAAGGGAAGCTGACATTGTTTGCTCAGAGGAGGCCAGTTTTCATAATTACCTGACAAATCCTGAGGATTTCTAGGGGTGTGTGTGGGGGGAGTAACTAACAAAGCAGATCCTGAGAAGGGAGACACTCACTTATTTCCCACAGCTCTGTAAATCACTAGAGAACTTGATTCATTTAAGTGCAGACCTGGTACCCCATAATGGAATGCAGGCAGCGTTTTACAGATTCTTGTCACTTTTAGCTCGGGGTTCCTTGTACACCAGCAAAGACTTAACTAAATGAACAGTTCTTTCTAAGATTCTCACAGTGGATTGGGACCATGCCATTGATTGTGTTCCATGCGAAGCCACACACTTTCCCATACATTTCATGTCCTTCCTTCTGAAGCCTCCAAATCCTGTAAAAGAATGTGAGACATAAACTGTAACTGCAATGAAAATAATGCTGCTCAGCCAAGGCAGGCACCACTGGAAAAAATGGATCTCTGTCTCAACTTCTGATTACAGATACTGGTATAGTATGGCAGTGTATTATTTTCTTATTTGTCAGTTGCTTATATGGTTCACTATAGACAGTAAGACCAACTGCTCAATTTCTTATTTCAGCTCTGTTTGAGAAGGTTGTAACTAGTTGTCCATTATTGTCCCTCAGAAATAATTTATTCACTCATTTGATTAAAACATGTGTATGGACATTTGCATATAACACTGTTTGGGCAAGAGGGTATATTGTGTGACACATTGCAGCTTCCAATGCCACTACCACAAACGAATATGTGATGGAGAGGTGGGAAAGACAAAGGAGCCAAGTGTGAGCAGAGGAACTGCAGATACAACAGCTGCAAGGGTGTAAGAGAAGGCTGTGTTGATAGAGGAGCAGGTTGTTATCCAGTAGGGTCAGCAGTATGGTAGGCAACAGCCCAGAACTTCTGTTATCTCAGCCCGGAACAAGCTGCCCAGTCCCATAATTGCTCTGGCTCTGAATAGCAACAGGATGTTTGAGATAAAGAATGGTCCATTTACTGGATTAGACTTCCTTGAAGAGCCTCTATGGTCTGTGCTTTTCTCAGAGGTCATGAGAGTCAGTGGCCTGTGCTTCACCAGGGGACCATGTTAATATCTGTGGTCCTTGCCTAGTGTTGATGCTGGATATCAAGTCGATGTTCATGTTGTATGCTATTGCCAGAAACCATGAGGAAGGACAAGGAGGCTACTCTTACAGTGGTACTAATAACTGCTTATATATAGTCAAGAAAGAAGACTGAACATAAAAGGCTTCTGTGACAACCTCTAACTCTACCCAACTCTCCACTTCTTCAGAAAGCCTGGCAGCCTAGAGGGAATTCCCTCAAGGAGAACTCCTAAAAAATGTGTTGGAGATGCTGAGTGTAGCTCTCCACACTTGATGGCTTCTGGTGAGGATACAGGCAGAGAAGGACATAGCTTACTTTGTGGAGCTGGACACCTAGACTTTGACCATGCACCAGTGAGTATAAGGACAACATAAATGGATTTTCCCTCTTTCCTTCCCCTCTCTTTTAATTTTGTGTGGGATCACAAGGAGAGAGGGGACAGACATGGGAGGACTGGAAGGTGAACTGATCAGGGTGCATGATGTGAGATTCCCAAATAATCAATAAAATTATGTTTAAAAAAAAAAAGAAGTGTGGGGCTGGAGAGACTCTGGTTGCTCCTTCAAGGGGCCTGGGTTCAATTCTCAGCCTCAACATTGCAGCTCAACAGTCTGTAACTCCAGTTCCAGGTGATCTGGCATTCTCACACAGACATCCACACAGGCAAAACACAAATGTACATAAATATAAATGAGTCAATAACTCTTCTTTAAAAAAAGTGTATTTGGGTAAATATAGAATATATATGTATGATAAATGAGATCCTGGATGTTGGAAAGCTTCTATCTGTTTGTATTTGTGTATGTTCCTGCAGGAAGAGAGGTTGTATGAGGGAAGAATTGGAAGGGACTGGTGGAAATAATAAGTTGATTTTAAATATTCTTATTGTAATAAATAAGAAAACAGAGAGAAGAGCTGGAGAGATGGCTTAGTGATCGCTCTTCTAGAGGACCTGAGTTCAGTTCTGAACACACACGTGGTCACCCACAAACTATCCAGTTTCAATGATCTAGTGCTCTCTTCTTATTTCTTACAACACTGGGCATACACAGGGTACATAAGCATACATGCAGGCAAAATTCCTATGCCCATATAAAAATAGAACATTTTTTAAATGCTTTAAAAATGAAGATGTAAATACATGAAGAGATAGCTAAAATTAAAGGCTATTTGAGGAGCAGTGTGGAAACCTAATACACAAGAAGATTCCTAAAATATATACATATATGAAGGGAATCAAAATGAAATTGACAAATAACAAGGAAGTCAGAGCCCTAACTGGACATCTATTGTCACGAAACAAAGTTTCCCGTTGAGTTATTGACCAATTGGTCTCATAGGAACCCCTCTCCCCAAAAAGGAAAAACACAGACTGTTGCCAAGACTATAGGTTGCTCTGCACAAAACTTAAGCCCCCATTGCTGAAGACAATACTTGACAGCTACACAACTCATTGAACATGTAGAAGTCAAATTGTTGTCAATCTAAGCCTTCTATCCTACTAGTTAGTACTCTTGGTACTAGAAGTTACTCTACACAACACCAAAAGAGAAAGGTTAATACCAACACAGCTACAAACCCTTCCATTTACAATTGTCCTGCCTGCAAATCCACCAGTGCAACGGTAAAACAAATCTTGTGGGAGTAACCAACCAGTATCTGCTTTGGCCCACTACACTACATGGAAATTGTGCCTGCCATTGCTTAGGTGACCAAGAACCTGAGTCTAGATAGCCCAATGACCTAGAGTAAAACCAAATACTACTATTCTATTACAAGACTGTAGCAATAAAATGAGTCCTGATAGTATTCTGCTACACTCATAAATCAGTTCCTTGTTCAGCCATCATGAGAAGAAGTTTGCTTCTCCAGGAGATGGGAGTGAATAAAGAGACCCATAGCTAGACAAAATGTAGAGTGTAAGAGATTTTGGAACACTCACTTCTAAATGGGATGTTTCCAGCAAATCCCTCTCCTCATGGATCAGGGAACCCTACGGAAGAGGGAAGAGGAGACAGAAAGAGTATAAGAGCCAGAAGGGACAAAAGATACCAAGAAAACCAAATCTTCTAAGCACAAGACTAACACTCATATGAACTCATTGGGATTGGAGCAGCATGCACAGGGACTGCATGAGTCTGTACCAGACGCAGTCCTAGAGCTGACCTAGAGAAGTGAACACAAGTCCCCATGCCTTACCCAGAAACTATCTCCAACTGATAATCACCTGCAAATGAAATTTTAGTATTCTCATAGGAAGTCTCACTGGGGAAACAAACCACCCTTAAGGGAAGGCTCATGCCCATCATCAAAGCTTTTTAAAAGTCTTTTTTTCCTTTTTTTTAACCTACATGTCCTTTGTATACATATTATGGCTTTCAGTTTTATGTTTTTATGGGATTCCTGAATAGATGAATGAATGGGTATCTCTGTGTCTACATTTTATAACTTTTCTTGGGCTCTTTTCCTTATGTTTGTTTTGTCCTTTTCTTAAGTATTTGGTTTTTTTCACATTGTATTATATTATTATATTACATTATTTGTTATATATTTATTATCCTTTAGATGGCTGTTTTTTGTTTTCTAATGAGAGATCAAAAGGAAGTGGATCTGAATGGAAGGGCAGTGAGGTGGAGAGGAACTTGGAGGAGGAGAGGGAGAGAAGACTGTAATAGGATATACTGTATTAAAAACATCTATTTTCAATAACTGAAAAGATGTGGTAAAGGAGGTAACTTTTAAGCTAAGAACCACAAAAAAAGGAGTCATCCATGCATACCCATGAAGAAGAGAGTTTCTTCCAGAAAGCAAAAGAAGGGCACATGCCAGGGACATTTAAGAACAGACAACAGGGTGGTGTACAGCCAGATGAAATAATATAACCTCATGCTAACAGAGGGCACTGATTATATAATTTCCAGAGTTATGAGGTAGATCTGAGTGGAGAGAGAACAGATATGGGAGATAAAGATGATATTTAGCAAATAATACTGGGCCTTGTTAAATTTATGCAGTTACTAGGTATAATTTAAATATAAGAGGAAGCATGGAAGGGCTCCGAAGAGCTGAATTACACAATTGCTGTGTTTCCAAAGCCCATATAACCACTGTATGGAGAATGCACTTTGGAGAGGTAGAATAGAACAGAGTATTGTACAATGCTCCAAAGAAAAGTCATCCAGATTTTTAGAAAAAAAATAAACTGGTTTATTGATTATATCCTATCTTGATTTAGTAAATGTTATTCATATTGTAAAATGGATACCACAGACAACAGAAGGACTGCAATTTAGATGTGTCATAATTAAAGTGAATCTTCATTTACATGTAAAGCAGATTGAATTTTATACAGAAAGAAGCCGAAGTAGTTGCTGATGAACAGGGAATCTTCAGTGTCCCTCCAAGATTTAGGTTAGTTCCTTGGACTTAAATTTCAACATATATTTATTTAATAAATGCAATGGAACATAACAGACTATTTTTACCTAAAAGCCTTCAATTGTTCATACAAATTATGTATGAGCAAAGTACTTTAGAATAAAGTATTTAAGATACTGGAAGAACTTATATTTAATATTCTAGTAGAGGGAACCATTGATATTTAAAGGCTCTAGTAAATAATCAAAGAGCACTTTTCACAGGAATTGATCACCAGAAATTAAATTTTCAGAGGCCATATAGCCCTGGCTATTTCTGACTGGTATTTATGCCTTACAACTCACTGTTTTTGTTGTTGCTGCTTCAGGATGTCTGATACTTATAGGAAAATGAAATGTTTAAGGTATAAAATCCCAGGTGGTTCTAAAGACAGTATAAAAAGGCAATATGACACAGAATAAAACATTAAGTCGGCTTTTGATTAACATCGGGAGAAGCTTTGATGTTGCACACAGCCTTGATTGTTTCTTCTTTTGCTAAGCCACAGCATCTTATAAACCCTCCACCTACACACTACCAAAAAGTACAGGGAGAAATAATCCTCTGATTGCAGGAGAAAACACACTTGAAAAGGAACACTCCGACCCTTTCAGTGTTAGTGCTGCAAATAGCAGGTGGAGACGGAACTGTAGAAATCAGAGTGCTACAGTAGAGAAATGTGGCTGGAAAAACTCAGTGGTTTACGGTGGGAGATGAGAAAATGCAGGCAGACTCCACTAACTGGATCTGGCTAATATGTTTTAGAACAAGGTGGAACATAAAAGAAAATTATATCATCAACAAGAATATTATCCATATGAGTTTAACAAATATATTTTATTATACATATATTACCATAAACTTGGTATTTTATTGACAATACCCATAATCAATCATAAGGTAAAACTTAAATATCCCCACTTTCAGCCAAAGTAAGTGAAATCTTAAAATGATTTAAAAACTCATGAAACTGTTTTTTTTTTTTTTTGGGGGGGGGGGTTTGTTTTTTTTCTAGTTGGCAGTACAGAACCTAAAGCCAAGTATATTTGGACTGAAGACATCACCCAGGCTTCAAAAACATTCTAGATGCATACAACTGGATCCAACTGCATTTAAACATAGCATATACTTCAAGACTCACATACACTTGCCCACAGTAAATGATGTCAAAAGCCAGGTGGCCACAGAGTCAATTCAGGACAGAAAGAGCTCCCTCACCATATTTGTGCAAGATTTAACTGGTTTCTAGAGAGAACGAATTGGATTTAATACAAGGATTCCATGCCAAGAATAGCATTTGATAAAGAATGCTTTATAATTCATTTGTTTAATACTGTACTGTATAAACTAAGTTCTTCTCAACTAATGTTATTGTCTTCAGATGCCACAAATCTGCAATTTGAATATTTCTGAGAACCATGTCAGAATTGAACCAACGTGTCTGACCAGGATAGCCAGGGTTTCTATTTCCAGAGGGTCCAACCCAGACACCAAGGCTGGGAAGGCTGTTTGCTCTTAGAACAGTGGTTCTCAACCTGTGACTCACAACTGCTTTGGTAATCAAACAACCCTTTCACAGGGATCATATATCAGATATCCGGTAGAGCAGAACTTTACATTATGATTTATAACAGTGGCAAAATTACACTTATGAAGTAGCAACAAAAAAATAATTTTATAGTTGAGGGTCACCACAACATGAGGAACTGAATTAAGTGGTCACAGCATCAAGAAGATCAAAAACCACTGTTTTAGAGGGTATATTGCTACATGATTATACTAAAGGTTAACATAGGCTATAATGATCCTTCCTCTTTTCACCCACAAATTAAACTTTAAATATACCCAGGCTTTAGCATCTAAGTAGATTGGTTCTCATCAAAACAACTTTCAAAAATAGTATTGATAGAAAAGCTACTCTACTGTCATGGCTCAAAAGTTACCACTATCTCTACCTGAATCCTTGTGTTCCTGTTGCTTACTGCCCAGGGAAGCTATGTGGAGGAGACATTTTTAGGTTCTGTTGAGGGTAAGAATCCAATTCAAAATATGAAATTCTGGATAAAGCAATCTGTTGTGGATAGCCTCAGCCTTGTATTTTGATCCTAGTTCCCAGTGGATAGCCCAGCCTTGTATTTTGATCCTAGTTTCATTTTCCTGGGAGGGGCTGCAGTGGATGATTGAATCTGTACACAGGTGACGTCTTGTAAACCTTCTGTCCAATTAAAATCTGTAAAAAAAAAAAAAAAAGGCTAGAGCCAGAGATTGGGCAGGAGAAGCAGGAGGAAGTCGAAGCAGAAGGAAGCCGATGACAGACGAGCGGGAGCCGGAAGGACAACCATTCGGCCTGGATAAACCGCAAGTTATAAGGGATCTCATAGCCAGGGATTAGAGTAGTGTAGTGGTAAATCTGCCCAATCTACCCATAATTATTGAGTTGTGTTTTCCTTTACTCGTCTCCTTCGGGTAGGAAATTTTACAGCAATAAATTTGGCAGTTTAAATAATTGCTGCTACAACAATCCAGTAGTAGTAGAACATGACATTGTTTTATTCCTAATGAAGAATCACTGTGCTCTGCTAAGCACTCAGGGACCAGTGTGCTTTTGCATTTGTTCTGCTAAAAGCTTGAAGCTACCATCTTTCTATATGGTCAAAGGGCCTGCTGCCATAGCAACTACACTTAATTAGTGGTGGAGGACACATCCTTCTTCCTTTTTTTTTTTTTTTTTTTTAAAAACAAAACAAAACAGGCTACTTTGGGAACAATTTGGGGTCAAAAAAAGATGAAACAGGAAATGCAGAGAACTCTTTAACTTAGAACATGTGAGTTAGACCTTAGTCACCTACTCATATCTGTGAGGAACCGAGTAACCATTTCCTGTGGCTTTCTCCCAGATTAAATATAAATCAAGGTTTTATCCCAAAAGAGATAATGAACAATTGGGTGATAACTGGCATTCCTTTACAATAACTGTAACACATGTAAACCATTGTGTGTTTACTGAACTATGCCTCTTTTAGTTACTATTATGTTAAGATGCATTAACACACAACTGTGGTCATACTGTTTTCTGTGAAATCCTCATCACCTAGTGAGTATACATGTGTAGGGCACCATTTTAAACTCTGTGGATTACATAGGCAAAAAGAATACAGTAGGTTTAAAACAATAACTACAGAAGACTTGCCTTACTAAAATGTATTACAATGTAGGACTGATGCTGGAGCCTGGGAGCCATTGCTAGGGCTCAGAAGCATGCCTTTGTTCTTTGTCCAATTGCTGGTTTTTCAAACTCTTCTGAAAGAATTCTAGTGTCTTGTGCAGTTAGACTTCAAGAGACTAACACTGCTTTGTTAAATAATGTAAGAAATACTGCATATTCATAACCCCTTTGTAATTCCTTTTCTGCACAGTGATTATAACACACTCATAAATCCTAGAGTTATAAATCTAATTATGTTGCCATATTTGTAAATTATACCATTCCAAAATTTTTCCCTTTGGAAAGAAATATTTCATGCTATGTCTAGGGTAGAATATTTGGGAGATAGTATGTTAATAAAAAAAAGCTGTAGCATGGTTTAGAGTATTAGACAAAGTTCATTGTCAAAATGGTATCTATTAGAAAGTTAAGGCAGTACTGGGCAAAGCCTGGGACTTCAGAATGGTGAAGATGGAAGATGAAGAATTGAAAAAATAAAGAGATTAGTCAGTGCTTTCTGTTCATATTTAAAATTAGCACCAGTAATGTAAATTTCTACCTGCCAAGATGATTAAAGATACAGCAATAAAGTTCTAACCAGTTCATTTTCATTGTTTTAGCTAAATATTCGTTGTGGGTGACATGTTCCCTGTGTGAGGTCCTTAGCATATGACATTTCACCTTCTTTCAAATCCTTAGCAGATCATCTTCAAATTGTGGTAATTTACTGAAATACTTTAGGACAAACAAACAGCCCAAACAATGCCATCTCCTGTGATGGATCAAATTACAAAATGACATCAGCTGCAAGTCTGCAATGAGTCTCACTAGAAAAGGTTGTTTCTTAGGGTTTATTTTCAGGGTACAATCTGCCACCATTAAGAGTATATACTTTGCTAAGCACATTAGCATATCTTACTTTCATCTACTGTCCCCTTGGAAAATACACAATCCCATTCAGAAGTCTTCAGAAGTCTCCCCTTTCTTATAACCTAATGCTTAAGCCTCTGTTAAGTATCACTGATAGAATCACTAAACCAATAATCATAAACTACTTATTTTTTGAGAATGCTTTCAGTGCCAAAATAAAAAAACTCGGTTTGGCTTGAGTCAACGTTCCTAAAACCCTAGAGGCTTGCCTTGAACTACTGAAGGTACCAGTGTGGAGCTGTGTTTCAGTCCTTTTACCAGTAACTGTATCAAAGTTTTGTTGGCTTTCATCCATGCTATAAAGTTGCCTTTGTCTGCTTCTTGAAAAAATAAAAGAGTATATACTTTGGTTCTTTGTGAGATATTTTTTCTTTATGTTCAAATTATGCTTTTTAAATCTCACAATTTCAACTAAGTATCTTTTTCATTCACCTCTATCCTGTTGTGCTGTCTTTGCTTTAAAAAATTATGATAATGCAAAATGTTTTCCTTTGGTTCATTTCTTTATTCAATACACTGGAATCTCTTCAGTCTTTACTCTGTGCCAATTTACCCCTCACCTTATCAATGTAAACATTAAATAGGTCTCATAATTTTCTTTAATTTTCATCACATATGCATGGGGGTGGGCAACGTATCCTGAAATCAATTAAACCAGTTCTTACCTGAAATCCTATTCACCACTGTGTACAACTCAAAGATCACACTTAGGCAAGACAGCTCTTCGGCAATACAAATTACTGTTGGTTCTATGTCATGATCTTCTAAATGCCATGACATGATCAGAGGTGCTTTCATACATCTAATGTACTTCCTCCAAATCATCTGAGATCAGGTGGGAGACTAGAATATATTCCCCAAATATGCCTCCTTTGTATAAGGAAGGTTTTTAGTTGAAGGTAATCCAGAAGCCCATGCAAGAAACTCTTTGCCTCCCTCTGCCTAACATTGGAGAACATATTTACAGAAAGAAGCATCTTTCTGCAACCCTCTTGACAAAAGAGAACAGAAGGTCACCACAGAACACAACATTAGACATTTAGGAGCCATAGGTGGCACCAGAGGAGCCAATATCACCTTCATTTACCCTTCGTGAATTGCGAGGGTTAATGACTGGGTCTTTGTCCTACCTTTTCATTTTTCTATACATGTACTGTTTTTAATTGAAGATGCTCTATGAGCTAATATTTAAGGCTCCCTAGGGGAACTATGCATTTCACACACATCTCTCATGTGTATAAAATAAGTAAGCTTGCTATATTCTGCTCATTTTTCTCTTGTGACCAGGTCTTCAGGTATAAGGGTCCATTCCATACACAAAGCAAAAATACATATACAAAGATGTAGCAATGAAGCATCTTCCTCATGCTGACTGCTCTGCTGGAGCTCAGATGCACTGTTTTTAGTCTCCCTTTTCTGTGGTATTCCCTTAAGCCCTCTAGCTGACCTGCACAAAAAGTTTCAGGTTAAAACCTACATCAGTTAAAACACTAACTTGTCATTTGGCTCATGGGATTGTGTGTGTGTGTGTGTGTGTGTGTGTGTGTGTGTGTTATGATTTGGAGAAGAATATTAAATGCCTTTTAGTAGAATAAATGACTCATTTATGTATGTTTTAAATGCACCCTTCAAGCCACCATTCCTTCGAGAAAAGTAGCTGAGTCTCCTTTTTATTATGTAGATAGTAGGTTGTTAGATATGTGGGTAGACAGCTAGATACACAGATAATGGATATGTGTCTACACATACTTGGATCTTGTCTGATCATCTAAACCTGACATTGGGTTATCCCAAGTGAATGCCAGGGATCTTAGAATGTTCCTTCTCCTGACTCTTCCTTCCAATTACCCATGACTCCTGCCTGCTTACCTAATTTTACTCAAGTTAAAGCAGTGGCCAGAATCCACTTATTAGAAGTGCTACCCTGTCACATAGTCCCTTCCTCCATCCCTTCCCATTCTCTTCCAAGAGGGTGGTGGTTGTATGGAAGAGTTTGAAGAGAGGAAGGGAAAGGGGAAATGCTGTAATTATATTATAACCGCCAAAATAAAAAATAGGAAGAAAATATATGACTACCTTAAAAAAGTATTACCCAGCTGTTTTGAGTAAAGTAGACTGCTTCTTCTAACACAAAGCAATTTTCAACTTGGGGAAGTAAGGAGAATTCTCTAAAAGGGGAGAGATGAAAACAACTGAGGAATCTGGAGTATTTGAGAAGAAAGTTAGAGCAAAGCGTAGAAAGACTAACGCAGCTTCTTCTTAAAGAGTGTGGGAAAAGAAGAAGAAGGAACACTTTCATCTTAGTGAGAAGACTGAGGACTCACTGTGGGCAACAGAAGAAAGGATGACACATTTCTCTGCCTCTACAAGGTTTCCTTTCCTTCCTAAGTCAAAAACTCACTGTCTCTACTCAGTCTCTTCTTGCACTCCATCATCTTCCTGCATTTGCTCTTTGTTTCAAACATGTCACCTGTCCTATTTGTCAGGCTTTTTATACCTTCACTAAAATGTCACTCTCATGAGGTCCTAGCTACTCCTCCCCACCCACATCTAGAAATTATCCAACTTTTAAATTTGCTTTTCTCCTGATTATTTACTGTCACATAATACACGTTTCTTATACATTGCTGACTAATTTCTGTGCATTTCTACAAAATGGAAACTTTGCCTTTAAAAAAAGCTTTATTTTATTTTTAAATTTTGAGGGTGTATGTGTGTGTGAGGGCAGATACAGGTACCAGTAGAGGTCAAACCTTGGATTACCTTGGCGCTAGGGTGATAGGGGGCCGACAACCACAGGTGCTGGGAACCAAACTAGGGTCCTCCGAAAGAGCAGCGTACACTGCTAACTGCTAAGCCATCTGTCTGTCCAGCAGCCTCTTCTGTATATTTTGCTGTTTTGTTAACCCTGGAAGTTCAGAGCTTAGAGACACACCAGGACCAGAAGACTCCCTGGAAGGACTTGACAAACCGATTACTAACAGAAACACATCCATCCAGTTTGATACGTCTTTATATATTCTGTTTGTAACCAAAACACATCAGGATTTAGCCAAAGTCCTCTCACTCCAGAGACTATCTTCAAACAAAGAGGCTTGATTTTTTTTCTTAAGATCATCAAAAGATATATATATATAAAATCTATTCACCACAAGAATAAAATCAACTCTGTTACTTTCTTGAAAACCTCAAAGTTATACACTATACTCAATGAATATAAGTTGTCAACAAGTGCTTATTCATCCTAGCATATGAGGATCCATACACCAGCCAGGGTAGAGTCTTAAAGCTATGAGTACCACTGGGTGCCTTGAAGTCATTTTAGACAACAGAGAATGCCTGCTGCTCCTAATTTATTGATTAATATCATAGGTTAGCAATGGAAAAAATAGGAAAATAGAAACTATCCAAAGTTCTTAGTTTGCAATGCCGCTGTGCACCAGTTACCTGTTCAGTCCTGCACCTGAGCCCCACCCACAGGGAGTCTGATTTCTTCCTTTGACTCCTTTGGAAGTGATTTGATAGACAGGATTGAAAGCCATTCATTTAGGGAACTGATCTACCTCTGTTCTTTTCTTTGCCCAAGATGTCTCTCAGTAACTCGTTAAAATTCAGTATAATTTCCTTATGCATTGTAGGGGGTTGTGTGTAGGTGTGCCAGGCATATGAAACACAGCTTGCAACTATTGCAGGAAACATGCTAGGGATAAATGCCAGACTTTTAAAATTTTTTGCTTACAGTGGGCCAGGTGCCCAGGAAGGAGGGCTAGCCTGAAAAACTACAAACCATTGATAACTGCCCTCTTACTTGAAAAGAAATTCTCCTTTCCAAACGTTACACTTGGGAAATAATTGTTGAAATAGAATTGGCTTATATTTTGAGAATTGCCTATAAAGTTAGAGATTTAAAATTGCAAACATGGGGTGAGCCACAGATCAAACTGACAAAGTAGACTAGGCAATCTATGAATGCTTTGTCTTAGTCTGACTGACAGTGAGCATGAGATGTAGTATGCAGCCCATGTCTCCCTGCTTAGTAACAGCTTATGCAAGAGTGAATACATTTTTAGCCTTTTTATTTTTATTTTTTTGATATAGAGTTTTGAAGATAGGTCAGATAACTGGTAAAGTGGCTACCTTTTAACTATGAGACCTGAATTCAATTTCCAGCTCCCACATTTCAAAAAAAAAAAAAAAGCCAAATGTCTTGTAATACCAAGATGTACTTGTAATCCAGAGTTAGAGAGAAGGAGACAGTAGGAAACCCATGGCTCACTGGCAAGCCAGGCTAAACAATTATTAGGTGAACTACATACCAAAGGAAGACCCATCTCTTTTCAGCTGACATTTATTCTAAAGCCAAGAAAAAAGCCAGGTTCAGAACTAAGTCTTTTAGTTAGGAGAGATGACAGAAGTTCTGGTTAGTCAACAAAATGATAGACTGGGTATTAGGTCTATCTTGTACCTTACTGATACAAATTGGTATAGTTATGCTCTAATTGTATTTTGAGAGAAAACTTTTATCTTAATAGGAAGGGTGATATGTAGGAGGAGCTAAGGTGGGAGGAGTAACGAGAGGAAGAGGAGGAGCTAGGAGATGAGGTGGGGGGACATGGAGGCGGATGTTCGCGTGTCTCTGCCAGTCAAAGATAGTTGGTATATCTAGGTTGGGTATTGGGTTACACTTTTGATTGTATGAGCATCTTGTTATTGAGCATTACCAAACTTATAAAGCCCTTGATTAACATTTTTTAAAAAAGTTACTAATAAAAAAAAAAAAAACAGAAGCAGCAGGAGGGGAGTTGAGATAGGGGGTTCCTGAGTGGGGGGATGGGGAAAGGGGATCATATCTGAAATGTAAATAAATATCCAATAAAAAATTAAAAATAATAAAAAGAATACAATTTAAATTAAAAAAAAAAGAAAGACTCATCTCAATAAAACAGGATCCTTTGTTTTATATAGTTTCCATTAGCCTCACAAACTAGCTCATTATTATTCTTTACTCAATAAGTACACTCTAACCTACTTCCAACATGCTTAAAGTCAGGTGATGCAGGCCTTTGACCCAGGCCAACACAGGCACCAATTTTCCTTAAATTACATTGTGTCTGAGTGGTAGACTGAGCAAACATCTATAACTAAACATAGACTGAGCAAACATCATTTATGGGATTATTCAGATGGGCTAAGAGACATGCCCTTCTGGTGGTTGTAAACAGCCAGAATATCATGATGAAGCGTCTCTGAGGTCCACATGAAGAAGGTTTATATGGACTTGAGCCAAAAGCCAAAATAGAATCAAGATATAAAATTTAAAAATATCCTTGATAATATCAGTGGAATCTTGGATATAGTTGTGACCAGAAGATGTGTTACTGAGACTTTCAAATATGTGATGGATGGTTCCTCAATTTTGTTTGGCTGAATTTGAGTTTTACTTCTGAGTGGTTAAAGTTCAATCACCTCTATAAGTAGTTATGTACAACTTCCTGCCCCATTTCTAGGCTTCTAGGCATCCACTGCACACAGCACTGTGTTGTGTCACAGCTGTGATCTTGAACATCTAGCCTTCATAACTGTCAGCCAAATGTACTTCTAAGTTTTATAAATTACCAGATCTCAGCTGTTGTGTCAGAGCATCAGAAAGCAGGCTAATACAAACAGACACCCATGGCCGTGTCTGTGCTTCATTATCTTCGCTGCCTCTCAGTTGAAGGATAGGTTATCCAAGGGCAGTTGATTGTAGACTGGGAAGCCAGATTTCCTGGATCCTAAACCACAGCTCTACCCCTCAGCTACTGAGCGACCCTGAGCAAAGCACTTGACCTTTTTGTGTGCTTCCCACAGCGCCCACACTTCCCACAGCACTCACACTTCCCACAGCGCCCACACTTCCCACAGCACTCACACTTCCCACAGTGTCTACACTTCCCACAGCGCCCACACTTCCCACAGTGCCTACACTTCCCACAGCGCCCATGCTTCCCACAATGCCCACACTTCCCACAGCGCCCATGCTTCCCACAATGCCCACACTTCCCACAGTGCCCAGGCTTTCCATAGCATCCACACAGTAGAAATCATTTTAGTACCATCTCCTAGAGTAGCTGTAACAAGCTAACAATTATGAAGTCCTGGACAGCTGGCACATTTTATACAACATGTAAGTAAGCCCCATGTAATTGTGAGCTAGTTTCATTACTATTAATATCACAATAGTGATTACTAAAATTATTATTATATGCAGACCCATTGCATTATAATGGGGGAGTCATTTTAAACTATTATACAAATGAAATTTAATAGGACTTGTTTGCTGAGTTCTGCAGTTTTAACAGGAACTTAGCTACCAGGATCACAAGGCATCACAAGGCTTCCCCTGTGAGCTCTGAATATTGATAAAGTCTAAAAGTCCCTACCTCCTTCCTGTTACTTCTTTCTTCATTCTTTCCATCCCAGACATTACTCTGTCCTTTCTTTTAGCTTTATTATTCATGTTGAATTTATTATTCAACATTGAGTGGGCTCTAGATATCTTGACAATAGTTTTAAATATCTTCATAGCTTCTCGATGCAGGTTGACTTTTTGTTTTGTTTTCCCTCTCCATCTTAAAATCATCTTCCTGAAATACCATGACATGGTAGGTACATTAGTGGGGGCAGCTGACATCAGCTGTAATAGTATCCATTACATAGCAAGGCTTTAGTTACATTCTAACCAAGATTCAAAACAAAACCTTGTGAATGGGGAGATGGCATAATGAGTAAAGTGCTTCTCCTGCATGCCTGAAGACTTAAGTTCGAGTCTCTATACTCCAGATAAAGTGGAACATAATCTACTTTGAAGCACCGCTATAGGAGACAAGGTGGAGACAAAAATAACCTCTAGGTGTTCATGTGACAACTAGCCTAGCATGTGTAGTAGAAACAAAGAACAGATTATATATCAAAGAAAGCTGGCAGCAAAGATCAACATCCCAGGTTGTCTAAACATATGCTATGCCACGCCACATGCATGCCCCCATTCACACACATAAATACAAATACAAACACATATATACATATACACACACAGTTCAAAATGTAACTCCCAAAAATATGCAGGATGTATCTGCATTATACATGTTTCAAAGGGATTATGATGAAAATCTTCTCTTCTAAACTAAACATGCCCCCTTCTGTCTGTTTTCCAAACACATTCAGGGACAATACCTAGATTAGGGAACTCAACTCATCTCCACGTGACCAGTTCAGTCTCATAAGGAAGACCCAAAAGCTGAGAAAGCAACATTAATTGCTTACCAACTAAGGCAAGAGGGGGCCAGCTATTTGCATATTAGAAACACTAGTGGACTATTTGAAGAATACAGGATGTATTTACATCATGACCTTTTGAAGGACTGAAGCAGCAAACGCCATCATTCAGAATGCTACCTGAAGCAAAATGGAGGATAAGGTTTTCACCAAGCCCAGAACGACAAACACAGATATGATTAAACATGAGATGTTTCCAGTGTGCTAAATTTGGAATGATTTGCTTATCAGCCATCCTGTTGGAGGAAATGAAAATGATCAGCTTGGGAGACGATGACAGGAAACATATCAATGTTCCTAATGTTGGGAAAAAAGATTTATCTGAACCACGTGGATTCAAACGTACCCACTTTGCAAAAGCACACTGACTAAATTTGGAACACAACTTAAGAATTTCAAATTTCAGCTCCCTGGAAATTTGGTAATGAAACTTTAAAAGCCATTTTTAGCTTCCACAACAAACAATGCAAGTTGTGGCTCTGTACAGTAACTCAGTCAATGGAGAGCTTTTGTCTATGGCTTGCTACAGAAATCATTGCAGATCAAATCACATCTATAAGTAGTCGTAACAATAGAAGGGATTCTAACATGGTCACTGCATGGAATGTTTTTTCCACTCCAAATGAAGAAAGCATGTACTATGCTAAATATCGGTGGAAATATTAAGCTGTTATTTAAAGGAAAAAATAGACATACCCCTGAGACTCAGGATATAACTGTTATCTAGGTCAGTTTTCCTAGAAGCTGGTTGGATGCCAGTTCCCAGGCAAGAGGTTTAGGAAGCAAGAATTAAGAAAATAGTGGTAAATCAGAGAGTAAGCCAAAACCCAAGACCCAGCCAGCAGAGCTGCAGTGAGATCCCACAGGAAGCCGGAGAGCCTCTTACGGCTCCTACTTCCTCTAACCTGAATTAACATTCACACACACACACAGCACCTCTGTAAAAGGTCACATGAATACAACATACATTTGCATTTGATCAAAGGAGAGGAGGCAGCTGTATATTAGAGGAAAATAATTTTCAAAGATGCTTCTATTATGAATAATGGGAAGAGAGGGGCTGAGAAGAGCTCTGAGGTAAGCTTGTCCAGTGTGAACAGGACCCAGGGTTTAATGTTCAGTTTTTATATCTTATGCCATTGTTATCATCTTTGCTACATTAATATCATGATAAACCAACTTCACAGTCAAACATGGGGAATCTACCCAGTGACGATAGCTGAGTTTGTATTAATCAACTCAACTAAACAAGACTTCAGTCTTTGATTCAACATTTTTATTGGACCAATCGTGTATAAGCAATTCATCATGTATAATCATTGTCCACGAGTGTGGGACTTTCAATATTATTTATATGATATTGATGCATGCATGTCATCTTTGGAACAAATGAAGAAAGGAAAGATTCTTATTTATTTATTTGTTTTATTGGATATTTTATTTATTTACATTTCAGATGTCATCCCCTTTCCCCATTTCCCTTCCCTAGGATCCCCTATCCCATCCCCTCTCCTCCTTTTTGCTTTTATACATTTGAATTACATGCAAGTACTCAGGTCATTTCTAGATTGAGGGACTAACAATACAATAGATATTTCCTTGCAAATAGTCAAGGAAACAAGACAATAAACACAAATAGTCAAAGAGCAAGTAAGGCAATAAACAAAATTCCATGAACACTCCCATGATCACTGTTTCTAAGGGCTTATCAGGATGACCAAAATATCTGAGCCAACTTCCCTGTCCTAGGCCAAAGTCATTTTCATGTCTGAAGCCTACTTCCTTGTTCTAGCCTAACATTTAGATTCCTGCCTGAGATTATTTCTTTGTTCTAGCCTAATGTCAGATTCCTGCCTGAAGCCTACTTTCTTGTTCTTGGCAAGAAAGGAAAGATTCTAATTGAAGTGATATGTCTTGTGTCAAGTTGACAAAGGAGTCAGTTGTGTGGGATAATTTTATGTTGACTAGACACATGCTCTAGTTAACTATTTAAGATCTGGCTGTGGGCAGGAAAGCCTGTGGGGTGTTTTCTTAATAAGTGATTGATGGGAGGGGGGTTGGTGTCTAGCCAGTTGTGTGTGGTGCTGTTGTGGTCCTAGGAACTATAAGAAAGGAGGCTGTGCAAGGCATGAAGAACAAGCCATTAAGCAGCATGTTTCAATGGACTATGCATCATTTCCTGCCTCCAGGTTCCTATCCTGTTTGAGTTCTTATCCTGACTTCTTCCATGATGAAGTGATGTGGCACCATAAACAAAATAAACCCTTTCCTTCCCCCCCCCCAAAAAAAAATCATTGTCCATTGACCACTGCCGTGAGTCCCTCTACCAGCATCTCTGGTGGCCTTGTCTTATCTGCACTGGCTAACAGCTGCACTGTAATGATTTATGGTACTTGTAACTTCTCTCAGTTCCTGTTGATGCATTGGTAAAATGAGGACAATCACCTTCAGAGATCAGAGAGAACACAAGGCACTGAATGTGCACAAGGCCTGGCCCACTCTGAGACTTCTGCATAAATATTCCCAAAGACACTGCGAAGTAAAGGATGACAGCAGTGAGGCTCCAAGCAAGGGCTGTCATGTTGTGTATGAAGTATATCCTGACCGCCCTTAAGAGCTTAACTTCTTAAAGGCAAAGTATAAATAAACAGCAGTGAAATAAGAAGATATATACTTGATGTCAAAAAAATACACAAAATATAGAAATAATTATATTTACTCCTTTTAATCTATCCTCTCCACCAAAATGCTATCTATTCAAACGCTGGAATTCACTGTGGATGTCACAGCTCAAACACTGACATATTTTTAGGTTGCTGACCTCTCCGTTTACATTTGTGAGAAGAAGTCTAGGTTCCTAACTTTCACCTCTGACTTTTCACCTATGACCTACCAGCCCACGTTCCCCACGGTCACACCCTTCATTCCACCCAAGCACGAAATTTCACAAAACTGTCCAGGAAATGTAACATTTTCTACTTTTGGGTCACTGCTCGAATAATTCCGTCTGTGTGGAATATTTTATCTCTAGTACTTATGATAGATGTTTTTCTATCCAAGAATTACAGGCAGTTCAACTCTTCCTAATTTCCTCTTTTGAAACAACTTTGTGCCAATACTCCCATGGCACACCGGTCTACTCCTGGCTTAATAGTTAATGAGAAGAAGCAGCCAAGGAGGGAAAGGGTTGGAGGAATAGGACTCTACCTAGTATTAGCTGTTGAACACTGCCAGCCAGCATTTGATCTCTGCATTTTTAGGCTATAAGATTTCTGAGGCCAGGATGATATCTAAGACATCAGAAAAAAAGTGAGTGAAGAGGGAAGTTGACATATGATGATGCTATAAAAATTAAGACAGAAAATTCCAAGGAAGTAGAAGAGGAAACTGATGTTACGAAGTTCTGAGAAGGCAGGGAAAAACCTGTGTGAAGGATTTGTATAGGTAGGCTGATGGGAGGCTTTAAAATTGTAACTTTCTACAAATACTCTATGAGGTGAATAAGAAGCTCCATGGGCTCCTGCAGCTAGTTTCCAGTTGGTAGTGCTGTGAGGAAGGTTATGGACCCTTTAGGTGGAGTCTATCTGAAGGAAAGATTCCACTGGGTGGGCTTAGAGAGTTTATAAGCTTGTCCCCCACCCCACCCACTCATTCTCTCTCTTCCCTGCTCCTTCCCCTCTGCTCCTGCCAACTGCCTCTCCTGACAGGATGGACCCCAATCCTTTGGAATTATTCTTCCTTAATTGCTGTTGTCAGGGCATGGTATCGCAGAGATAGCAAAGTAGCTAAGGCACTATTCTTAAAGAATATATATTTCACACCTATATATGGTAATATAGGAAAAGTAGTGAAAATATAAAGGTACCAGTGGTTTGTTCATCATTCATAGTCTACACAGAATTGTAAGACCTGGCAGTTTCATGGATTAAAAAGGCATTAGACAGTAATATAACATTAGACAGTAATTTTTAGTATTTTTAAAGTCCCACTTTTATGAAATATTAAGGCAAGTGATTCATTTAAGGGGTAGATTTTAAAAGCTGGAGGGAATTGACTGAGAAGGCACTGCTTTTTAAAGAAATATCCTCAAAAGTGAGTAGAATTAATTGCTGATATAAAATTCCTCTAATAATATAATATGAAAGTTAGAACCAAACACCAACATGAACTTTGGGCAATGCAGTATTTCTCCATCTTGTAAGTAGATCCACTCATTTGAAATGCAACAGTAATTGCTTGTTCACTACTCCACACTAGGAATCTCCTACCTACATGCTCATACCGCTCTCAAGGTCCAGGTCTCCCTTGAAGCTCTCATATACATGCTAGATGCCAAGACTCCCACCCTTTAGAAGGAGAAGCTCCCCAGCTGGGAGCCTACACAGACCACATTGCCAACCTCTGGGGTGAAAGGGGCAAAAAAAATTTAAACAAATAAAAAGGCCTTCCTGCACACAGATAAACCAGAGAAGCCAGGAAAAGTTAAACTCACAGTTTATCTCTTCAATGGAAGGAGATGTTATGGTTCCTCCTGGAATACTGGGAATAAATGTAGTTTACAACCTGGTGATCTTTTGCTGTCTGCTGAGCCAGACTTTGCCCATATCTCCCAAAATTTATGTTTTACTTATCCCAGACTCTTTCCTCCTAAATCTTGACCATTGCTTCCAGGCCATAAAAAATCAATCCTCATGAGTGATGTCACGTATGCTTTACAAATGCTTAAGTGACTGCTATGTTATCTTATGGCCAGGACAATCCTGATACCCACAGGTATTATGTTACCTCAGTCATTCTCCCTAGACCCTAAATCTTGGGCACTACCTGAGTTAACATTACCCATCTTTAAGAAAGAAGCCAGACATACTTTGTAAAGAATTTCAATGTAAACATTTCTTAAATGTGTTGTATACTTGGGATTGAGTTAATTGTTATCAGAAACCCACCCCCCAAATTGTGCTGTCATTAAATATTTCTAAAATAAATCAATTGGTGTCAGACTCTCAAAGTTTTGGTTCAGCACTAGTACCTAAATCCAATGAATTGAGTTTCATTTTTATTCTTTGAGATGATTTTCCCTGCCTGCTGTAAAGCCTGCAGCAATGCTCCACACTAGGAGATGAATTGATAGCTGTTTCCTTGGAGGGGTCATTATTAGAGGTCTTTTCCCATAATGCACTCCCCCTTCTTCCATGTCAAGCATGCCTATTGTCTTCACCCACTTCTTTTCTGCCTATTACCATTACTCTGCATTTTCCCTTTCCTTCACCTAGCTTCAACTTCAAGCCCTCGTTGATTTAGTTTAACAATCAATCGTATGGGCTAAGAAAGAGGAAAATAAATGAACCTTGGGATTCAAATGAAAGCAAGAGGCAGAGAGGTAGGAGAGTACACAGAAAGCAAATGGGTTAATGACCTGAGACGTAATTCCTGCCATGTAATCAAGTAGTTCAATAATGAAAACAGCAGTGGCTAACTCTGTGGAATGCTTACTATGTGGCAGACACTGGTCTCAGCCATTAAACCCATGACATTTATAAAATCATTGCAACAGACCAAGAAGACAGTATTCTTTTCATTTTACAGATGATAGAACAGAAACACAGAGAAGGTAAATGTTTTGCCCAAGGTTACACAGCTAATGAATAGCTGAGGTGGAATTTCCAGGCTAAGATGTCCCATACCTGAAGTTTTCTTCCATCAGTAGTCCTTCATATAATTCCATGCTGTAAAATTTGCTGACTTACCATTTATCATAATTATAAAAGCAACACTTTGCAAAACCACACGAAATACAGAGTATTTTATATTAGCAACTTATAAAGATTATTTGTAAATAAAGAAATTAAAAATAAATATTTTTCAGCTTCTTTATTGATCCAGCTATGAAAGGATAGTTGATATCTAGTGAATAGAATCATATCTAGAATAGCTTCCATTGGGCTTTGGTGGGGTGTGGTAACTAGCTATCTACATTACCCCTATTTATACTAATCACTTACAATTACCTACCTCCCTGTGAGTATATGTACATGGTTCTTGGATTTATGGAGAAATAGAATTGAAAAAATAGGTTTGGTTTAGTTGAATACGCTCAATTCATTTTTAAATAAGCACTTTCTACCTTGCTTGAATAATTTAAAGTAATCTGTAGCCACATAGCCTTATAGACATTTTGAGGCAGGTAACTAGAGCTACCTATATAAACTCACTATAAACAGTCTTAGCAGGTAGGTGGAATCCCTCTGAAAAAATCATCTAGGGATACCATGGAAAACTACAAAATTACCTCATGGTTCCTCACAATATTTCTATGTAGAATCCCCCATCCCACTAGCTCTCTAAGACAGGGTCATACTATGTCGCTCTGGTTGTCCAGGAACTTACTATGTAGATGTGGCTGGTCTTGAATTCACAGAGATCTATTTGCCTCTGCCTCCCAAGTGCTACAATCAAAGGAATGCACCACTTGCCTGGCTTCCTTTCTCTTTAAGACTGCCTGTCTCTAAAATTGTAGCTCCCAGTCTCTACCTTAATCATTCTAAGCAGCTAGTTGTATTTTAAATTGTAGGTTCCTGAGTATCCCCAGAGATTCTGTCTCATTAGTTCTGGGAAAAGTGCCAAAATCTACAATTTGAGGAAGCCCTTGTGGGAATTCCTGCAGATGGTCAGCCCATCTCACTTTACACAACACAGGATTAAAGACAAACTAAGTCAGTGTGACGTGTTATACATGTTTCTGATTTTTAACTTCTGTACTGATGGAGTATTTGGATCAATGGACATTTATTTGGTTTTGCCCACTTTACAAATCTGCTAATGGCTGCATGGTCGGTGTGTGATTACAGTCAATGAACCTCTTTCACCACTGCGATGGATTCTATTTCTTGATAGTTCAAAACAACACATCAATAGTCACATAAGACTAAAGCTGGAGGTTTTTTTTTTTTTAAATATTCAAAACCAAATTGTGTAACATGAATACAATAATTAAAATAAACAAATTAATATTCATATAATGAACTTAACACCTTCTTCATTTCCAATCCCTCCTCACTGAAGAATTGAGAGGGGTGAAGGGTAGTACAGTGGGCAAAGTACTTGCTTTGTAAGCATGAAGATGTGGGTTTGATTCCTAGAAGCCAGGCTTGAAAAAACTGATGGACATGGTGGCATATATTTGTAATGTCAAGTCTGGAAAGAGAGAGACGGGTAGATCCCTGGGGATTTTTGGCCATTCAGTGAAAGCAATTTAGTATATCTCAGGCCAGTGAGATACCCTGTCTCAAAATAAAACAAAACAAGTGACTTCTGACTTCTGTACAAGCACACACATGCATGCAAATGCACATACATGGGAGCATGCACATACATACACACATACACATACACACACACACACACACACACACACACACACACACTTTACTTTTACCCAGGTAAATATAGGACAAATGTTTTTGTTCTGTTGCTGCATGAATGATCTCTGTTCCTTGACATGGCTTACTGAGATCTACACATTCCCATATTTCTCATGGCTGTTAATATCAATTCCAACATCTGGGGAACTGTGCTAACACCTTTACACTTTAGACTGTCTGGAATCGCTCCTGAATGTTTTTTATCAACCATATTCATCTGTGACTTTGGTTGTTCATACTCCTATTAGTCCTATGTAGAACTACACAGATTTACAAATATGTTTTTCCTTTCATATGGTGAGCATGTTGCCAGATCCAGTGTTGACAAACTGGAGACAGACACCATCTTTGTCATGACATAGTGAGGTGAAGAGAGATGGCTTTCTCTCACAGAAAAAGAAGGGTTGATGAGCACAGTGATAGGTAGCAGCTTTCAGCAATGGGCAGAAAGTTGACCTGTTTTTAGAACACGTCATTTAAGCGGTCGCCCAAATGGATGCTGCAACGTTCCTGGTTCATGAGCTTCATAGCTTAGTCAGGGTTGCCATGGTACCCATGCTCCAACATGGATAGAAGTACATTAAAAAAATCTACTTGTTGGAGTACTCCGAGATAAAAAATATTTTATAGTGTTTTGGGAAAGTATCCAATTTTAAAGTTTAGAATTTTTCAGATGGCAGTATGATGGCATGTAGATTGGTTTTAAGTGACCTGAGATCTGTGGAATGAAGGTTAACAATTTTTTTCAGTTACATTTTTTAATAAATCATCTACATACTGAGGTAAAAAAAAATCATATAACTACTTTTTTATGCTTCACTGTAGAGACTTTCATTCTAGAAATCCTTTTTAAATACACATGCATCTTACAGAGTAATTATATATATTTAGAGGTAACAGTATAACAGAGACACACTGTGCACACCCACATGCGCTACCACACATGCACAGGCACACACACACACACACACAAACACACACACACACACTGTAGTGATCTAATCAATGAGACTATTCATCGCTTAGCACATTCTCCATTTCTTTGTGTTGGACATATAGCAAGAGAGATAGCTCCTGCTGTTGAACATCACGGTAAGATAACTATTTTTTAACAAATAATTGAGTATTTCATAATTCTAACAAGTCTTATTTCATTTATAAAAAAAGTACACAACTAAAAGAGCCTCTACAGTGAAGGATAAAACATTGTAGTAAGACTGATGGAGCTCAGTCTTACACATTCAAGGTCCTGGCTTTGCTCCATAGCCTCAGCCCCCATGCTTCTACAGCAAGTATCTTACGTCAAAGTCACCTCAGATAACTGATGCAAAGACAAGAATGGAAGCAGTCTACAGTCTAAGGAGCTAGAGTCCATCAGGAGATCCACGAACATTCCATATAGGTCATTTGCAATCCAAGTATATCTGGAAGCATTTAGTCTCATCCAAAGCATGTGAACACTTTATCCATGGTAAACATATAAATATAAATATTTGTATCATCATAAATATAAAAAACATAAAACTGAGTCTTGGCTTTTGCCTTTGAGGTTATGCTTCAAGAGAGAGGAGAAAAAGAGCAGAAGAGGAAGTCTCTGCATTCTGCTTTGGCATGAATTCCTTCCAGCTATTCTCTGGTAATGGCTTCAGGATCAGTGTCATAGTTTTGTCTTCTTATGGGGACACATGATGTGTCTTCAAAGATTCTAAGGAATCCCCACTGGAGACCTCTACTACTTGACAAGCATGCAAATCTGTTTTGTTTCACCCACAACCTTGAAACTTCTTATCCTTCAAACTTCTCTGTTCATTTAAAACTCTCAGATAAGCATTTATTTTGTTAAGGGTTACTTTTAAAGCAATGGAACATTCTAGGGTGATTAAATTGAAATTTTAATTGCATTTTTTCCTTAAAAAGTTCAAAAACTCCATGGAATATTCATTTATTAGTCGTGAAAAATAAATCTGTCTCTGACTTTTGAGTGTTGCTATGAAAGAATGTTGGATACTGGGTGATCTATTAAAAAGAAGAAGTTTATTGGAGTCACAGTGCTGCAGAGCTAAGAACATGGTAATGCATATGCTCAGCTTCTGGCAAGGGCCTCCCATTATGTCTGCAGATAGCAGTCCAGCAGAAGGGAAGATGGGATATGAAGAACACAAGAGCTGGAAGAAGAGGAGAGGTTAGCCTCTTACATAGCAGCTCACTCTTGAGGAACAAGATGCAGTCATGACAGTTTACTCATTCCCATGGGAATCTCAGCAATTTCTGATGATGATCTGTCTAGATACGAAAAGCATCATCTCCCAACACCACCACGCTCAAAGACACACCTCAATTGGAATACTTGGAAAAGAACCAGAGGTTAAACATAATAACACCAAAGCAATATGAGGGGTTATCCAAAAAAATCTGGTGTGAGCATGTAGGGACCCTATCACTTTCCTTGCAAGATCTCTGTGAATTGCACACTATTTGTGTATGTGTACAACAATAAAGATACAAGGTGAAATTTTAATAATGATGTAGTCCAATCAACTGCTGAGAGTCACGATCTTTTTGGCAAAATCATCCTAGATTCACCCAGAAAAATTATGTTTCAATGAGAAAATCTCATAGCCAAGGCAGCTCTGGGAATATATTTTCAGGAGGTGTTGTATCAGACCTTCTTATCTTTACTGAGTCTCCATGTGCCTCTCTGGGAATCCCGTTTGGAAGATTATTGCTCATTGTTCTAAAGAAGCATGCTCATCTCAAAAGCTGGGCTTGCCTACATTTCTGCTCAAGGTTGTATCAGTTACACACCCTATTATGGCAATGAAAAACCCTGACAAAAAGCTATTGGAGGGAGAAAGAGTTTATTTTGGCTCACAAGATGTAGTCCTTCATGGTGGAGATGAATTAGACTATACTAGACACATTAAATATGTGTTTTAGAATTATGAAATATTTACTTAATTTTTATCAGCCATAATTATCCTATAGTTCTAAGGAAGTTTAAAAGTTATTCTTCCTCCTGATAAATAACTGCTTTTCCTTGAGGCATTGTTTCATTCATTTATTCAGATACTACCAAGGACAGACTAGCAAAGATACTAAAACACTAAAGACAGGGGTAACACTTATCTACAAATGAGCCTTTTGATCTTCACAGTGGTCTTACAAAGAATATTCCAAAATTTTGCATCCATTTTACAGATAACAATAAGGACCCCAAGTGGTATAAACTTCTAGGAACAACAGGTACAAAGAGATGGAAAAAAGTACCCATCAAAAGGGGAATCATCCTTTTCTGCCACTTGAATTTTGTCATCCAAAAATGTAAGTCAGAGTCCACATCCATTGTGCCTGTAAAAAATACAGCATTTAGAAATGTAACCAGATCTTGCAAGATGCAAGAGAGATTAAATGAGGCCAGAACAGAACAAAGTGGTCACTTTCCTAGTGTCTTAGTTAGGTTTCCCATTGCTCAGATAAAACCATGACCAAGCAATTTGGGCAGGAAAGAATGTATTTCATCCTATAACTCCCAGGTCATAATTCAACACTGAGGCAAGAAGGGTCAGGAACTCAAGGCAGGAACACGGGTCATGGACAAATGCTGTTTATTGGCTTCTTCTTCATGTCTTGAAAAGCCTGTTTTCTTATACCACCTAGGTTATCTGCTCAATTCTTGCACTGCCCCGTTGATCTAAGCACTCCCCCATCAAGCAGTAATCAAGAAAACGACATACAGACTTGCATAGAGGCCAATCTGATGGAGGCAATTTTCTTCTCAATTGAGCTTTCTCTACCCATGTGACTCTATCTTGTGCCAAGCTGACAAAAAACTACCCAGGACACCCAGTACTGCTGTCATGTTATAAAAAAGAGATTAGAGACAGGGAGGAGAAGCATGTGAGAATGACAGTACACACCCACTAAAAAGTCTAAAGATACAGTCAAATTTTGTATACTCACATGAAACGACATAGTAGCAATACATTGATAGTTCTTCTTTTACAGGAAATCTGAGGACCCCACTAATCCAAAATGATTCTGTCAAGAATGATTACTCAATTTTTTTCATAATTTTCTGTTTAAAATGTGTAGTTTTATATTAGAAATGAAAGAATCCAGGAGATTAGGTGAGAAAAAGAAGAGAATCTACAGGATTGGAAAGGAGAAATAAAGATTATGGGAATAAAGATGATTAAAATATATTACAATATGCAAATGTATTAAAGAGACCCATTATTTATAATCAATAAACATTTAAAATGTAAATGTGGTTGTCAGACGATTGTTTTTTATATCAGCTCTGGATGACAAAGGCTTAGTGATAATGATGTATAAGTTTGGTCAGAAAAAGTCACCATTGAAACAAAGAGGTAAACTCTATTAATCACTACATACATCAAGATAATTCACACCTCACATTGAAGCTCTTTGACTTCAAATTCAAATTTGCATTCTTGCCTGTGTCACCTGAACACGTGCATAAGAAGTGTTTTTACTGTGATCCTTTAAAAACAATTTTATTCATGCCCAAACCATGTAGAAATGACTTCTGCATTAGTTTTTATTTGCTTCATGAAGCATTGCTCATTTCCACTGCAAAATAAAATTACTTATTCTCTAAGCTCCTCACTGAAATTGCTATTTGAATGAATTATAATCATGAACTCCTTTCTCCTTCATTAAAATTTTCACTCCCCAAGGAAAATAACTATATTTAAAAACACTTTGTCAGCCACACAGGACTTATAGGTGTATTTTAGGTACTCAATTCATATTAATTGAATATAGAATAATTTGGGATACTTATGTGGTAGCTGTGATATGAATAAAACAAAATATTTCAAGAATATAACCAATGAAGAGAAACTGTACATTGACACTCTGTATGAATTATAAAATGCTAGAATCTTTCTCTAAGAAAAAGTCGAAGATCTGGGAAGGTTGGGAAAGTGGTAAGAATATAATAAAAATATATTGTATACAAGTTTTAAAATTAAGATAAAGCATAAATTCCCTGTAATATAAAAAAGAAAAATTCTATGAATTGTCACTGAACATTACATCATGAATTACCCATCATGCCCATCCAAACAGGTTAACAAATTAAATAAAGAGGCTACACATATACATGTAGTATAATTTCCTAATATATTTTACCAAAACATAGGGATACAGACAATAAACACTGTAAGATGAGGAAGAAAAAGTTTTCCTAGACAACCTGAACTTGTCACTCTTAGCATGGCTTTAAGTAGAGGCTAAGTGACCATAACAAAAGACACAAAATCAATGGCTTAAATGAAACAGAAGCTTTCTATTCTGTCAATAGTCCAGGTTTGACACATAGTTCAGGATTGGTATGAAGCTGCACTCTCAAGGATAGTAAGGGGATTCCAGGCCCTTCTACCTTGGTGTTTCATGAGCCCCTTGCAAGCATCTCCAAACCTTTCAATGTTGTGAACTTAGTTTATACCTACAAAGTTCACATTAGAATACTGTACAATTGAGTTACAAAACACATTACAAAAATATTCATAATGTTTTCAGAAAATTCACATTTTTTTCATTGGGCTTCATTCACAGCTATCCTCAGTCTGCATGTGGCCACAGTGTGTGTGTGGCTCACATAGCAGAATGATGACTATGGTGTTTTTATCTGTGTTCAGTTAGAATGCATAGCAGAACAAAACTGAAGGGAGAGGCTAGAGGAAGGGCAAGGAGTCTCACAGTTCCCTTCAAAGGCTTGCTTGTAGTACTTCATGGCTTCCCCCAGGCCCCACCTTTGAAAAACTCTACTACTTTCCAACAGCATCCATAGTCTTTGGAGCAGTGGTTCTCAAACTTCATAATGCTGAGACCCTTTAATACAGTTTCTCATGTTGTGGGTAACACTCCAACTATAAAATTATTTTCATTGCTACTTCATAGCTGTAATTTTGTTAGTGATATGAATTATAATGTAAATATCTGCTTTCCCATAGTCTTAGGTAACTCCTGAAAAGAAGTTTGTTGGCTCCCCAAAATGGAACCCCTCATAACACTCATGAAAGTATCATTATAAAAGTTGGAGAGCGTGCATATTCAACATCCTCTGCTTCTTGGTTTGAGATGATACAGGTTTCTCCTGTAAGCACCTTCCATTTGCCATGAAGATTGTACTAAAGTCTGTGTCAAACTGTTTGGACATTGTGTGTGTGTGTGTGTGTGTGTGTGTGTGTGTGTGTGTGTGTGTGTGTGTGTGTAAATTCTGAGTCCACTATTTCATGACAGATTTTTTTAAAACTCAACATGATATCAAATTAATTTATGATTAATGGTTTAGAAAGGAGTCTTTAAGTTTCTTAGTCCATAGTTATTAATTCCTATCTTAGGCTCTTAATGATACTTCAAAGTGTATAAAAAGGGAAACCTAAAACACAATTATATTACTTGTGATACTAATAGGTGTTTACCTACCCTCCACCCCCACTCCCACACACAGAATGACTAAGGACAGCTCTGTGCAATTGTCACCAATAGAATAATGTGCCATGTTTCACTGTGCACTTGGCATGGTTATCTGAGATGGAAGATAACTTCAATTTTGATGAGAAATCAATAATATCTAAGAATTAAAATCTATAATCCCAACCTGATTACTCAAAAGAATTTTCCATGGTCTGGCTTCTGGTCCAGTCTACTTGAAGATTTTTCTCCTTTGCTTCTTCACACCTTCAGTGCTAGGCCCCCAATGCACATTCATGCTGTGAAAGCCCCTTTACTCAGCACCTTTGTGTCATTACATTGGCTGAGGTGGCACAGAGGGAAACAGAGCCTTGGAGGACACTCCTGCTGTGAGGTGACTGTATCATTTAACACTAAGGAAATTACAAACATGTATACACTGTTCACAGAACTTAGAGTGAATCTGCACCAACCCCACTTCCTTTTGCTTCCTTCCCCTCAAAATAGTTATGATCACATGCAATACAAATAGAAGTTTGCAAAGTAAAAAGTGGACGGAAAAGAGACAGTAGTCTTATGTATAATCTGACTCTTGGATGTTTCAAAACATATAACTAGAAGCAAATGCAAATTGAGAAATCCTACCCAGGGCCTTGCAATTGGCATATGAAAGGAAGGAATCTTGAAGTTTAAGTTTCATTTTAAGTTGCTTCTCTTCTACTCTGTCCCTTCCAGCAGCTAAGAACATGTAAATTCTATCGAGTGGTCATGGACTCAGCAAAACTCATAGGGACTTATTTCTAAATGAAGTAACAAGGGAGGATACTGAAAGACAAGTGGAAATTATTTATTAGGAATCAAGAGTCTCCAGACAATTACTAATTAGTGTCTTTAGGTATTATTCTGCCCAGGTAGGGAATTGCTGAGAAACTAAGTAAATACTTATTGATTTACAGTCGTGGTCTAATGCTTCTATTGTGATTCTAGAAAATAAAACCTAATAATTCACCCTAATCTATTGTAGAGGAGATTTACAAATTTTGAGATGCTTTGTTTCTAGTCTCCTGATCATCTAGGAGGAAAAAAAAGCCCCAGATATCAAATGTCTGCTCATATCTTCCCAATGTTTATCTTAGATAACCTTCCACACTTATTGTAACTCAAAGTCCCTGGCATTAGATGACTTTCACAGCATAGCAGACTGCGTAGATTGTTTTCTTTCTTTCTTTTTTTTTTTTATTGGATATATTATTTACATTTGAGATGTTCTCCCCTTACCCCATTTTCCCACCCTCCCTCCCAGGAACCCCATATCCCATCCCCACTCCTCTTGCTTCATTGAGGGTGTGTCCCCACCTACCCCCCCATACCTCATCTCCCCACCCTTGAATTCCCCCATACAGGATGTCAAGCCTTCATGGGACCAAGGATCTCTTCACCCACCTATTTCTGACAGGAACATCCTCCCTTGCATATATAGCTGGAGCCATGGGTCCCTCCTAAGCGCTCTCAGGCTGGTGGTTTAGATCCTGGGGGCTCTGGTTGGTTGGTATTGTTGCTCTCCTCATGGGGTCACAAACCCTTTCAACTCCTTCAGTCTTCACTCTAACTCCTACATTGGGAACCCCATTATCAGTTTAATGGTTAGTTGTGAGCATCTACCTCTGAATATGTCAGACTCTTGCAGACCTCTAAGGAGACAGCTATGTTAGGCTCCTGTCAGCATGTACATCCTGACACCCACATCAGCATCTACCTTTGGTGACTGCACATGGAATGGATACCCAGGTGGAATGGTCTGCAGACAGCCCCTCCTTCAGTTTCTGTCCTGCACTTTGTATCCATATTTGCTCCCTTGAGTATTTTGTTACTCCTTCTAAGGACTGAAGCCCCCCCCCCCCCACTTGGTCTTCATTCTTCATGAGCTTTATGTGGTCTGTGAGTTGAATCTTGGGTATTTCAGGCTTCTGGGCTAAAATCCAATAATCAATGAGAGAATATCATGTGTGTTCTTTTGTGATTGGGTTACTTCACTCAGGGTGATATTTTCTAGCTCCATCGATTTACATAAGAACTTCTGGAATTCATTGTTTTTAATAGCTGAGTAATATTCCATTGTGTAAATGTACCACATTTTTTGTATCCATTCCTCTGTTGAAGGACATCTGGGTTCTTTCCAGCTTCTAGCTATTATAAATAAAGCTGCTATGAACATAGTGGAGCATATGTCCTTGTTATATGTTAGAGCATCTTCTGGGTATATGCTCAGGAGTGGTATAGCTGGGTTCTCAGGTAATGATATGTCCAATTTTCTGAGGAACCGCCAGACTGTTTTCCATATTGGTTGCACCATCTTGCAATCCCACCAACAATGGAGGAGTGTTCCTCTTTCTCCACATCCTTGCCAGCATCTACTATCACCTGAGTTTTTGATCTTAACGATTCTGACTGGTGTGAGGTGGAATCTCAGGGTTGTTTTGATTTGCATTTCCCTGATGATTAAGGATGCTGAACATTTCTTTAGGTGCATAGCTTATTTTCATTCACAGCTCTCTAGATTTGATGGCAGAGGTATGCTGGCTAGTTTTAAGGTTTCTTGATACAAGTTAGAGTTATCTGAAAGGAAATAACCTCAATTGAAAATAATGCCTCCATAAGATCTTGTTACAAGGAATTTTCTTAAGTAGTGATGAATAGGTCATGGGCCATCCCATTGTAGATAGTTCCATCTTTGGCTGGTGGTTCTGGGTTTTATAAGAAAGCAGGCTAAGCAAGCCATGTTGAACAAGCCAATAATCAGCACCTCTCCATAGGCTGTGCATTAGCCCTGCAGGTTCCTTTCCTGAGTTCCTGTCCTAACTTCCTTCAGTGATGGACTACATTGTAGAAAAAACCTTCCCCTCTTCAACTTCCTTTTGTTCATGGTGTTTCACTGCAGCAATAGAAACAGACAATAGAAATAGACAAGAGGTTACCATCTATCTTTTGCCAGCCTTGATGGAGCTACATATATAGTCTACATGTTCTTATTCAAATACTTCTAGGAACTGGCAAACTCTCTTACCCTTTATAAGCTATCCCATCCTCTTCCCCATGATGGTCCATGGTTCTGAAAAAAAAAAAAAAAACAAGAATGGGCAGATGCTGATGACAAGTTACTCAAACTCCTGTTGTATAACTTCTGTTAATGTCTTATTGGTCAAAACAAACTTTTTGGTTATGCTTAAATTCAGGAAGTAGAAGAATTGACCCAAGGTTTGATGGAAGTAGTATTAAAATATTGGGACTATGTATTTTTAACTTGACAATTAAAAGAGCCTTAACACATGTGCTAACACCTGTCTGAAATCCAGATCCTGCCCCAACTTTATCTCTTGATAATATAACATCATAGAGAACTGCAACTAATTTCCATATATGTCTCTGAAAATGTCCAGAACCAGACTTCCAAATAAAGACTGTTATTACCAATATTGGATTGATTTCTAGACCAGTCCATGATTGAGTCTGAATAACTGGTCACATTTAATAACAATACAAGAGGCATTATAGCTTCTCTTTTTGATTCTCTGTTCCACAAGGTCTAAGAACTTGAGACAAGGCAGCTTGTCCCATCAGGGGTATAGGTAAGCAATGGCGAGTCAGGAACTTTTGTCCAATACAGCTTCCCAGTCACCATTGTCAGGGCACTCAGCTAGCTCACAGGTCAGCATCATTCTTTGTCCTGGCATCAGCATGTCTCACCCATTGCTCTGGCAGCCACCATGCTCCTTCAGCATCCTGCAGAAAAAACACAAACATGCCTTCTTCCCCATATTTAATACCTATGTTCGGGATCATGCCTTATGCTAGTAAGTGGATCCTTCCCTTTCACCTATACATAAGTATGCCTAATTGTAGAGCATCATAGACACTCAACAGAAAGTTCCTCTGAATCCATTTTTTTTAAAAAAAAAATTTAAATAAAAAATTAAAAGAATACAATTTAAATAAATTTGTGGTATACAGGGGTATATCTCCCCTTTTTCATTTTATGAAAATATTGTTTTAAAGTTCCATGGGCCTGTTCGACAGTCTCATGCCCTTGACAATTATAAGGAATCCCCATAATATCGGTAATGGTAAATTGCTGCTAAAGAGTTTCAAATGTTTGACTGCCATAGCCTGTTCCATTATTTGTTTGTTTGTTTTTCATTTTTTTTATTATTGGGTACTTTATTTATCTACATTTCAGATATTATCCCCTTTCCCCATTCCCCACCCCTAGAATCATGGACTGGTCTAGAAATCAATCCAATATCAGAAATAACTGTTTTCATTTGGAAGTCTGGTTCTAGATTTTTTCAGAGACAGATATGGAAATTAGCTGAAGTTCTCTATGATGTAATGTTAGCAAGAGATAAAGTTGGGGCAGGATCTGGATTTCAGACAGGTGTTAGTACATGTGTTAAGGCTCTTTTAATTGTCAAGTTAGGATATTTTTGTTTCTTCTACAGTATTTAATGTAAGTTGCAATGATTGTACACCTTCTAATTGTGTTTGTGTTTTGAAATCCAGCATGTCAGTTACAGAGGTCTATCAACCAGTTTTATTTTAGTGCGCTGAGTATCACAGAACCTTGGTATTCTAAAAATGGCTTGCAAGTACTGGAAGAAATGAGTCAGACTTTAAGCAGCATCAAGAGGGTAGTGGGCTTGATTATTGCTGGTATTAACAACTTTAATTACATTAATTGCTAGCACCACTGCTTCTGCAATTGCTGTGACACAAGAAGTTAAGACAGCTACTTTTGTTAATCACTTAGCAAAAAATGTTACTAATGTGTTGAATATACCAGAGGATTTAGATAGGCATTTGGAACATTGGATCGATTCTCTTTATTCTATTCAAATTATTGGAAGGAGGTTCAGAATTTAAGGGTAAGAAGCAATCGAGTATCATGCCAAATACCATTGGATTCATGTTAGTTCTACAAATTACAGTGGCAGTCATTATAATTAGGAAGAAGTTTAATGATGTGCAGTTTATTTGGCATCATTCTAACACTTTTCTGGATGTTTTAACAATACATAGGGAGCTTATGAATATCAAGAATGATGCTTGGCTGAGCGTTGATGTGGTAGATACTGCAGATAAAATTACCCATGGCCTGAGGTCAGTATTTCTATTTTGGTCAAGCTTCAAAAATGGAATATATAGCTTGATCATACTAGCCCTTTTTGTCCTGGGAATGCTTTTATTCCTGCCCATTGTGTTAAAGCTTTTCTTCAACAACATCAACATGTTGGCAGCCAAAGTACATGGCTTGAACCTGAAAATGGACCCCCAGACAGAGTTATTAATTTAACAGGCTGGCAAGCCAAGGATGGGTAAGATTCTACAGAGCCTTACCAACTTAAGACATATGTGCATTGCTTTTGATAATGTATATTCCATGATGGGTAAGGAAAGCATTCTTGTCAGAATGACCTAAGACAGGCTCAGTCTTGTTAATGAAATAAAAAAGGGGGAGAGAGAGACAGAGAGTCTTTGGGGCCAAGGACAAGGAAATGGGCTATTTGGCAGGAATATGACATTGGCCAAGGACAAGGAAGTAGGCTTCAGGCAGGAATCTGACATTAGGCTAAAACAAAGAAGTAATTTCAGGTATGAATCTAAATCTTTGGCTAGAGCAAAGAGGTAATTTCAGGCAGGAGTCTGACATTAGGCTAGAACAAAGAAGTAATGTTAGACCAGAATCTAAATCTTAGACTAGAACAAGGAAGTAGGCTTCAGACATGAAAATGACCTTGTTCTAGGACAGGGAAGTAGGCTCGGATACTTTGGTAATCCTGATAAGTCCTTAGAAACAGTGATCATGGGAGTGTTCATGTAATTGGGTTTAATGCCTTGCTTTTTCTTTGACTATTTGTGCTTATTGTATTGCTTGTTCCTTGACTATTTGCATCTATTGTATTGCTATACCCTCAACCTAGAACTGACATTAAGACATGCATGTAATCAAAATGGTATAAAAGCATAAGGAGGAGGGGGATGTGATAGGGGATTCTATGGAGGGGAAATGGGGAAAGGGGATGACATCTGTATTGTAAATACATAAAATATCCAATAAAAAATATTGGGACTATGTAATCTATGGCTGCATACCTTAGTTATCACTTTAAATCTTCTCCAACAAAAAATATGCAAGCCTGAATCTCAGCATCCCAACATCTCAACAGCCTCACCTAGTGGTGGGACAAGCTCAAAGTCTGCATTGTCATGTGAAATTTATTAGGTTCAAATGAATCTGTTGGAATGGATGAACAGGAGTAACTCTTCCTGATCCATAGACCAGAAGAACTGAGATGAGGTGCTGCCTCCCTTAAAGGAACAACCAGATCAACCATAAAGGGTAATTCCATTCAAAATAGAAAATGGGGAAGGAAATACTACTACTGTTCTACCCATGCTGAAAAATAATCAACCAGGTACCATTTGGGAATACAAATGATTCCTCCTTTGGTGTCCAAGATTCTTCCTGTGGGTGTCCTCTTCCATCCCTGAACTGCTCATCCTTTTACAGTTTAAAAAATGTTCTACAACTCTGATTCTTCACTTCCTTCCAGCCATGGAAAATGGGAAATTGTGATCCCAGGTGCCTTTCCCTACTTCCCTTCTATTGACTTATCTCCTCAATTCAAGCTAATAGTACTTATATTGAAAAACTTTTTTTTTTAAATCATGTAGTCCTTACTTTAAAAATTAAATGTTTTTTTTTTTTTCTCAACCTTCTCTCACGTGAGCCCCATGTCAAGTAACTTGCCAGTGAATTACTATGGCCCATCATGGAGAGAAGCTGCTGTTCTGATTCCTTTTGGTTCTAGATGAGTGTGTGCTCACTGGTGCAGCAGTGTTAAGGGAGGGTTTCAGTGTGCTCAGTTTACGAAGAAACTTCTATGTTTGAAGTGCCAGAAGTGGCATAAGAGGAGAAACAGAATCTCTTCTTTCTTTTTTTTTTTTTTTTTTTTTTTTTTGGTTTCTCGAGACAGGGTTTCTCTGTGTAGCTCGGGCTGTCCCGGAACTCACTCTGTAGACCAGGCTGGCCTCGAACTCAGAAATCCGCCTGCCTCTGCCTCCCAAGTGCTGGGATTAAAGGCGTGCGCCACCACCGCCCGGCTATTTTTTTTTTTTTTTCTTCTTTTTTTTTTTGGAGACACAGAATCTCAAACAATCTCTAGCCTCTTTCTTTGTATCTCTTTTACCTCTGGCAATATGAGATCCTCTCAAGATTCTTCTCTCCACATATCCAAACTATGCCGCTTTGGATATTTACTGAAGAGGGGTCCATATGCATAAAAGTCTGTGAAAATGGAATTTCTATAATAAAAGGAAGGAAACCAAGTTTCTAGCAAGGTACCTTTGGTTTCTCTAAAATGAATAAATTAATGTTCCCTCTGGACTCTATACAAGACTGAAATAAGAAGAGAGAAATTCATCTCACTACAAATCAGACAAAGTGGCCCAGAAAAATGTTTCTAAAATTTATATAAACCATGAATTGATGGTTCATCAAACTCTCATTCTTTAAAAGAAGGCAAAATGACACTGTCATGAAGTAAAAATACAATAAAATGTTCTGCCAAATTTTGTAGAAAATGACCATGTTATACAGACCCTCAACAATAATGCTTCCTAGACTAATTTAACAGTATTTAACTATATTGATTTTGTTGTCATCGTTGATAGCCCATAACATTCTTAAGATCTACTAAGGCTGCAATTTCTGTCTTAACAGGTGTAATATTTTCACAATCAACTCCCTAATTTGTAAGAGTGATAAAATGTCCATTTTGGAAACACACTTTGAGCACAGTTTTATATACCTTGTTTATTTGTGTAGGTAATAACATGTTATAAGTTGTCTCAAAATTCAAGAGAGTGAGGGACTTTACTTCCAGCTATGGCAGAGTAAGTGTGATCAAATTTATTTACCCTTCATTAAGAATTGAAAAAAAAAAACAACAACAACCAAACACTGGACCCTGTTAACAAGATACCACATCCCTGAAGAAAACTGATTTAAAATAGCTTTTATAAGAAAAGAGGGAAGGAGAGAGAGAGGGAGAGGAAGCAAGGAGAGGCTGACACAGATGAAGAAGGCAGCATGCACTTGTTGCCTGTAGGCTGTGGATAAAAGGTAGGTTCAAGTTGTGTTTCAAAATGTCATAGCCTGGAGGCTTAAAAAGCAGAAATTCACCTTCTCACAGTTCTGGCAGCTGCAAGCAGAAGTCTAGTATTCTGATGAGGACTCATGTCTTAACTGGAAAGAGATCATCTGCTCACCATAGTTCACATGTTCACATAGCCTTTCCTCTGAATGTGCTGGCATGACCAAAATCTTTCTCCTGTTCTTCTTCTAAGGCCATTAGCTCTGTTGCATTAAGACTCCACACTAACTAATCTAATTTTGCTTCTTCAAATCCTGTTTTGAGTTCAGTCACATGGAAGGTTGTGAATTTTAGAGACAAAATTCATATGATAATTGGTTATATACTATTATATCTGTATTTTTACATTTTTAAAAACATTTATAAATAAAAAAAAAGTTTAAGTGGCATCTGCCATCTATATATATACTTCATTTATTAAGAGATAAGACAACAATTCTTTCTAGAAGAAAATTCTGGAAGGCTACGTGGTCTTTTGTACCACTGAAACTTCTTGTTTTTATAGTAGAAAGAGTAGGCAAAGACACTAATGCTCTAAGTTACCTTCACTATTTCCTTTTTTTCTCTTTCAGGTTGTTAGAAGTACAAGCGTATAAAGTGTACAACAGAAGTTGGGGCAACCACTCCCACTTCTGACTTCTTGCATCTAACTAAAGAGAACTTTAGCTTCTCTTAGGACTCATAAACATGGCAAAGGAGCCAAACGTTTCATCTGAACTGTAACAGTCAGAAACTGCCTTGACCTTCCTGGGCCACCCTCTTCTGCCTTGTCTCTTCCTGGACATCATAGTCATTTGGAATTTGTTCCTTAACAGGTCAATGTCATGGCTTCAGCCTCTTGCTGCTGAGTGCCTTCTGCTGTCATGGAGAATGCTCTTGGCTCACACTTTTGCAAGCACCTTCTTGTCCATGAGAAATCCTCACTGGTTTTTCTACCCACCATCCGAACTTGTTGGCCTGCCTCACAGCTACAGCTCCCGAATTTACCCACCAACATGTCTTCCAGTCTCACACTAGCAAAGCTCTGTTTCTAGATATGAGGTCTTTGTCCTCAGTTTAACTATAGAGACCAGTTACCTTTCCTTGTCTCCAAGCACTTTGCTTGAGTGTTTTAATTCTTCTTCACAGTCAGGAAATCACTGAATTGACCTCTCTGTGGACACAGAAGTAAGGACGTTCCTTTCTAGCACCTTGCATGTAACTCTAACTGAAGTAGAAATATAGACCTACAAGTGAATCTTCCTGAATTGCTAAATTCTTGAGTCTTCTGTTGTGACAGAATATATCTGATGAGGTGAGAAAATTTTCAATAGTCAAAGGTGAATCGGCAATGAAGGGCCTTCTCTAGGACATAAATGTATTGTGAAGGTAGTGTTTCTGCTTCTGTATGGCTTTTTGATCTTCGTTTATACTGTTCCTTCTTGAATTAAGACTATCAGTCAGCCAATCTCCTGTTCACATGAAAAAGAATAATTTTAGATGGAGAGAAAACCTTTGCTGCAAGATATTAAATGCAGGTCTAAGATTGACATACTCTATTTTGCCCCTCAGAAATGTAGTTATGCCTTCTTAAATTGTTCCCTAGTAAAGTAATCGTTAATACATTTGTAACCCACAAAATTCTATGTAATTATATCCATACTATTTGGTAGTTTGGAGATGTCAAATTAGAATTAAACAAAGTTTATCCAAAAATGGATTTCAGTATTAGATGATCAGGTATGAAACATTATTCCCTCAGTACTAAAAGTCAGTCTTTAAGAACATGGCAAAATCCGAGATGGAATTTGCACTGCTATGTTGGTTTGGATTCTTTTTTGGATCAAGTACTGAAAATTAGTCCCTACTTTAAAAAAAAAGTAGACTGGGGGATTAAAAGCAGAACATCTGTCAGGACCCACAGGCAAAGAATGCGGCCAGGCTCTGGGAACTGCCAGGCCTGTGTTTTCTGTGCCCCATGTATCTTTCCACAACAATCTGCCTCACTGCAGTGTAACACAGCAGAATGACACAACCAAATGTACTTTAAAATTAAAAATTACTTCTAGGTACCCTCAGGGCAAGCCCAGCAGCAATGAACTGTGAGCTGTCCCCTGTGTGCCCCATTATTTTTAGCCCACAGTTCTGCCTGTATTCCTAGAGGCCAGCTGGCACCAGGGACAACCAGTTGAGCCCCCCTCGCCACAACCCACCGCTCCTGCCACAATCCTAGCAGTGGTGAGATGTCCCCTGTCCCCTGAGGTTCATCTTCTAGTACAAGGCTCTGCATACATTCCTGGAAGCACTAGGAACAAACAAATAAGAATTCTTTTTCCTAATCCCCTGCCTGCCTTCAGGGTCCACCTGAAGCATACCCAGCAGCTCTAAGTTAGGCCTGTTCCCTGACCTCCATTTTCTGGCCCACACCTCTGCCTGCATTCCCAAAGGCCTGCCAGAACCTGGGACAACCAGATGAGACCCCCCAGCCCCAGGCCCCTTGTCTGCCAGGTCCCCTTAGGGCACAACCAGAAGCAAAGAACTTCACCTAGTTCCCTGCAGTCCATTTTCCAGTCTACAGTTCTGCCTGCATTCCTGAAGACCTGCTAGCACCAGGGACAACCATGTGGGTAAAATTCATCTTAAGAACACATACACACACACATACACACACACACACACACACACACACACACACACACACACACACAACACACAAAAGAGCCAGGGTAATACAGCAATACAGCACCCTCCAGAGGCCAGCTATCCTACTACAGCAAGTCCTGGATGTCCTAACACAGCTAAACTACAAGAAAATGACTTTGAATCTAGTTTTATGAAGATGATAGAAGCCTTTAAAGAGGAAATGAATAAATCCCTCAAAGAAATACAGGAAAATACAATCAAAAATATTAAGGAAATGAATAAAATTGTCCAAGACCAGAAAATAAAAATTGAAGCAACAAAGAAAACAGAATCCTGGAGATGAAAAGCCTAGGGAAGAGAACAAGATCTACAGACACAAGCATCACTACCAGAATGTAAGAGACAGAAGAAAGAACCTCAAATGTAAAAGATATGATAGAAGAAATCTATACATTGGTCAAAGAAAATGTTAAATCTAAAAAGTTCCTGATACAGAACATCAAGGAAATCTGGGACACTATGAAAAACTCCACACCGAAGAATAATAGGAATAGAAGAATGAGAAAATTCCCAGCTCAACAGCCAGAAAATATTTTCAACAAAATCACAGAAGAAAATTTCCTCAACCTAAAGAGATGCCTATATACATACATACATACATACATACACACATACATATATAAATACATACAAGAAGCTAAGAGAAGACAGAACAGGTTGGACCATAAAGAAAAATCCTCCTGCCACATAATAATCAAAACACTAAATGTACAGAACAGAGAAAGAATATTAAAACCTGTAAGGGTAAAAGGCCAAGTACCATATGAAGACAGACTTAATCAGAATTACACCTGGCTTCTTAACAGAGACTCTGAAAGCCAGAAAGGCATGGGCAGATGTCTTACAGTCTCTAAGAAACCACAGATGCCATCCCAGACTATTATAACCAGCAAAAAATTTTTTGTACATAGATGGAGAGAGGGAACTGGATGGGAGAAGGTGTGGAGAGGAGAACAGGAGGAATCAAGTATGGGGAGGATGAAGGGAGAGAGCTGGAATTGGTTGGGAGGCATCTCTGGAAGGAGATTGAAACCTAGGACAATGGAAACTCTCAGGAACCTAGGAGGGTGACCCTAGCTAAGACTCCTAGCAATAGGGGATATGAACTCTGAAACAGCCACCTCCTGTAACATAGGCAAGACTTTCAATAAAAGGATAGGGACACCAACCCAGCCACAAAATGATCAATCCACATATTCTTCTGCCTACATGATGTGCAAGAATAAAGAGAGAACAGAAATTGAGGTTATGGCCAACCAGTGACTTGATATCCATGTCATGAGAGACAGTTCACCCCTGACACTATTAATAATATTCTACTAAACTTGCAGACAGGAGCCTAGCATAACTATCATCTGAGAGGCATCACTGAGCAGCTGATGGAAGCAGATGCAGAGACCCACAATCAAACATTAGGGGAGCTCTGGAAATCTTGTAGAAGAGTGGGAAGGATTAAAGGAGCCAGAGAGGTAAAGAACACTACAAGAAAACTTACATAATCAAGTAACCTGGGCCCATACTGGCTCACTGAGACTGGACCACCAACTAAAGAGCATGCATGGGCAGACCTAGGACCCTAACCATATGTAACAGATGTTCATCTTGGTCTTCATGTGTGACCTCTAGCAGAACAGGGGTGTCTCTCTAACTCCATTACCTGCCTTTGAATCCCTTTCCCCTGCCTGGACTGCCTTGTTTAGCCTCAATGGAAAAAGATATACCTAGTCCTACTGGAACTTGATATGCCAAGACAGGTTGATATCCATGGGAAGCCTCCCCTTCGCCAAAGAGAAAAAAAGCAGGATGGAAGGAAGGGAGATAAGAGGGAGGGGCTGGGAAGAAAAAAGGGAGGGGAAGATGTCATAGGGACGTAAAGCAAATGATTTATTAATGGAAAAAATTATTTCTAGATTTAAATACCGAGGGAAGACACTGTCTGCCCTAACTTGGATCCTGTCTTAGTTAGGTTTTCTATTGGTGTGATAAAACAGCATGACCAAAAGCAACTTGTATCTGAAATGGTTAATTTTATCATGCAATTATTATTCCATCACTGAGGAAATGCAGGGCAGGAATTTATACTAGGAACCTGGAGTCAGGAACTGATACCGAGAACAGGTGGTGCTTACTGGCTTGCTTCCCATGGGTTGCTTAGCCTGCTTTCTTATATCACCCAGGGCTGGAAGCCTAGGGTTGGTGCCACTCACAGTGAGCTACACCCTCCCTCATCAATTGCCAATCAAGAAAGTGCCAGACAGACTTGCCTGTAGGTCAATCTTGAAGGAGTATTTTATCGACTGATTTTCCTTCTTGTCAAATGTCTTTAGCTTGTATCAAGTGGACAAAACTAACCAGCACACACCATACGCTTCCTGCAACAATGGGGCATGCATAGCATCATACTTTACCATGAAAACTCTGCCTGGATTCACATAGATGAAGGGTAAGATGAAGGTGTACAAAAGACCATTGTAGCAGGTCACGTAAAGGTCTTTTAACATGGCGTTAGCCTTGCCCAAACCCAAAGAGGTCCTTCAAATCTGGGCACCTAAATTCCACAGATCCTTCAAAGTTTTCAAGATTTATTCTTTGCTTAATTTTACCTCTGAAGTGGTACCTTACTAGGATGTTTGTAATACTGCCATTTCTGGTTGGATATAATTACAGTTGAAGGTAAGATTAAAAAGATAACCACCATGTCTATATAGTAATAATCCGGCAGAGGTTAAGAATCCAGAGGCAATATTAGAATGCATATACTTACTGTTTCCTCTACTTAATATGGATGGATTTCTTCCTTTGGGTATAGTCACCAGGGTTTCTCACCTTTCATTGATCATCTTCATACCAAATCCCAGACTCTCTAGACATCCATCATCTGTGTCTGCCCTGTTCTGTAGGGGACAGTCTTAGTTAGGATTTTACTTCTGTGAACAGACACCATGACCAAGGCAGTTCTTATAAGGACAACATTTAATTGGGGTTGGCTTACAGGTTGAGAGGTTCAGTCCGTTATCATCAAGGCAGGAACATGTCACTATCTAGGAAGGCATGGTGCAGGAGCTGAGAGTTCTGCGTCTTCATCTGAAGGCTTCTAGGAAAAGACTGATTAAGGAGGAGGATCTCATTGCCCACCCCCACAGTGACATACTTCCTCAAACAAGGCCACACCTCCTAATAGTGCCTCTCCCTACCCAAGCATATTCAAATCACCACAGGGTTGTTAGGAAATAAGACATATAATTGCTAGAAAAAAAAAAAACACATATACTGTTAAAAAGATACAGAGACACCAAGCTGGAACCAAATTGGAAGCTTCCTGTTGGCAAGCTTTCATGATTTCAGGTGTTATTCAGGCTTCCGGAAAGAAATGACATCAACAGTCTAACCCAACTGTGAACTCCATAAACTACAATATCAACTTAACAGGCAAAGATGTCCCCAGTGGTGCAATGGTGACACGGGAGTTACTAGGGCAAACAACCACTGCCTGATTGTATTTCAGGTCTGTTCTGCAGGAGGCATTTCAAGCTAGGTACTGTCAACCCAGTTAAAAACCCATGGTGGGACATCATAGGCTAGGGAAACAACTACAGTTGTTTACCGAAATTTACATGGTGTCAAACGCCTTCTAAATATGTGTATTTATGCTCATAAACAAATGGTACTCTCAACATTAATTAAGGAAGCTTTTGTTTACAATAAAGGTAGTGAATGCAGATACCCTTTGCTTCTCAAGAGACTGAGGAAAACGGACAGTTGAGTGAAGGACAGCTATAAAATGATACACCAAACTATCCAAGGCTCAGGTAACATAGCTATACTTCCATTACTCAGGGAGCACCATAGAAGGAACGGAAATAACGTAAAAGCTGGAAGATTGGGAGAAGGTGGCCACACCCTATCTTCTCTCCATGACACAGCCATCGCAATCAGGATGTCACAGCAGCTGCCATTGTCTACACTGGGCCTGTATAAGGTTGGACCTGTCAACAAACAGTTATGTGTGGGATAGGAACTTCTGGAGCATAACTATTGGCTAGATCCTGGGAAGAGGGACAGTATTATTAGTTGTATAGTTATACTCATGGACATGAGATAGTACATACTCATGGACAGACACACAGGCATCTCTAGTTTACCTCAGTGAGTCACACACATGAACACACATGCCCACGAAGACATGAACACATTTCACTGCAAAGGAATGTGAAAGACGAAGGGAATGTTGACAGGGGTGGGAAGGAGTAGAAGCGAGGATGGGATGGGAATAACTGGAATGCATTACACATACATATGAGACTGTCGAAGAACAAACTCAATAATAAAAGACATGCCTTTAGTTTAAAACAAAAATCTCAAGCCTGAAACCAAGACCAAAAGACCTAACAGAATTATCTGGGTATTTCATGATGTCTGTTAGCTTACCAGTTTACAATTGAAATCAGGGCTGGTGAGATGGCTCAGGGGTTGAAAGCATTTATTACTCTTCCTTAAGACCTGATTTTGCTTCTCAGTACCCACCTCACAATCACAGTGGGTGACTCAGAACTATAACTCCCCAATTCACAGGATCCAATGCTTCCTCTGGCCTCCAAACACACCTGGTGTAAACACACAAACAGCCACGTATTCCTATGTCAGTAAAATGTACAAGGAGCCTATATGAACATCACTTAACAACAAAGCCATGCTTACAATAGCTTACAATACAAAGTTAAGTTTATTGTCTGAACCAAGTGGTTTACCCTGTATTCTGCAACTCTCATAAAGCTAAACTATTTTAGGGGGGTTTCTGGGTGAGAAGAAGTTTTAAGTCATGTGACTGGAGAAATAGCTAAATTGGTAGTTTTGAAATGTAAGCCATTAAGGGAATCCTTGATAAAAGAGTACTATCACTTTAAAAAATATCTTCCGAACGTTCTTTAGGGGAAACAAAAGTAACCTTTTTTTCCTGTCCCTTCTGCTGTTAAGACAGTTTAAAGGAAAGAGTTATTTGGGATAAAGTTCTGGATATGTAAGGCTAAAGGCTGCAGCCAGCAATCCCTTTGTACTGGTAATCCTGAGGTAGTACAGGGCTCATGTGGCAAGGGGTGGGATGCATCTGTGTGTCTCTGTTCATTTTTCTCCATCTTCCATAAAGCCATTGAGTTTCAAATGTCATACTCTACCCTACAGCTTCTTTTGCTGTGGCTTATGATCCTGTATGAATTCAAGGGTAACAGGTTTCAAAGTACACAACAACCAAAACTCAATTCAAAATCAAATATGTAAAGAATCCAAGGTGTTCCCAGACTCTCCCATGTTGCATCATGAGATTTCAGCCTTGGTTCTTTGCACATAGCACTTGCACTTTGCACTGTGCATGCCACACCACCCGGTATCAAAACACTGCCTAAAACGACTCTGGTCAGATGCAAGATCATTATATCTCAAGAACTGTGGTGGTTTTTTTGTTTTGTTTGTTTTTTTGGTTTTTTTTGTTTTTTGTTTTTTGTTTTTTACTGTGGACATAAGGTTTTCTGCTCTTACAGAAACATTATGTTTCAAATGACAGAAATAAATACTTTTAATATTTTCTTACTGTCACTCAACAGCACACATCAAATTGGTATGACTTAAGTTGTATTGCTTTACAATATTTGGTTTGAAAAAATTGCTGTTTGAACAGCAGCTGAATTGAGTTTCATTAAAAACCCATTAGATGAGGCCTGGAGACATTGCTCAGCATTTTAAAGAACACATCCTGATCTTGCAGAGGAGCTGAGTTTGTTTCCAAGAACACACATGGTAGTTTATACCTGTTGTCTGGAACTCCATTTCCAGGGGTCCTGGTGTTGATGGTGGCCCAGGCTCTGCTCAGAAAGGTAGATCACTATAACCTAGATGGCTCTCCTTATGTCAAGGCCTGAATTGGATCCTTACACGGCAAGGACCTGTGGGGATACTCGTGGAGCATCTCTTGGCCTTTCCTGAGGGAATGCTTGGTTCACTTTTCCCTTGTGTTTGCATTGTTGGCTTTGCTATTGGAAGTTCTTACTTTTACTTTGTCTGTGACAGATGTTCCCCCAGAATCAGAAAGTGCTGACTGTGACTTACTCGTTTGTTTCTGAGCATTGTGGGAGTTGAACAGATCACTACTCCTGTGATTATTAATAACGGTGATGCAGTTTAGTGAACACGAGGGTCTGGACTGGGTACATGAGCTAATGATTGGATGTTTTCTCCAGATGGGAACTTAGTTTTGACAACAATTTGTCCACTAACCTGTTCCAAACAGCAGGTAGTTGATTATCCAAAGGTTAGGAAGATCTTGCTGGATTATTGGTTCCCAGACTTGACAGGAACAGTCGGAAGTGAGCCAAAAAAGGACGAGGAACTGACTCCGGTTTCTAATTTGCTGAGAGCCCTGGGCGTTAGATGAAAATAGATATCCTGATTAGGCTACGAGGAGATGCTGGTTGTCAATAATTAAATCAGAATTTCCTGGGTATCAGTCTATGACCTCTCTCTACTGTAACTGTGATTCCTGCCAGTTACAGTTACATGGCTATGTACGCATGATTAGGTATTAAGTACTTGCTGAAGCTATGCTTCCTGTTTCTTGATACAGTTGATGGGTTAGCAGGAAACAATGGGGAAAGTGTGCACATTATTGTTGAATGTAGGAAGTTCTTAAAGGAGATTGTATGTGAAAAGCAGAGAAGGTGAATGTAAAACCTTTTCAGTTGTGAAAAAGTAGATACTTCAGTACAGGAGGCCTGAATTCCCACAGTGCCAGTGTGGGAACTGTACTTCTAGGTCCAAGTCTTCTTTGCAGATTCTACATATCCTCCTTCAGATTCTGATCCCCACTGGGGCTGGACTCCACGAGTCTGGTACCCACGCCAGCGTCCTTAGGCACTGGGTGCATAGTCAATGTAAGCACATACAAGAAGGCAAAACATTCATATACATAAAATAGAAATATACTTCTAAAAATAATAGAATAGAATATTTTTACTTCTAATTAGGAGAACTTTCTGAAATAGTCATAAATGCACTTGTGCTGTTTTGTACTAGGGCTTCATGAAGCAGCATTCCCAGCAAAATATGATTCAACTCTGAAGTAGTGTGGATGCTCCAACTCCTGCAATACAGAATGTTCAGGTGTGATTTGGTCTTTAGGGAGAAACAAACAAGCAGACCAGTCTGTCAGATGCACACTCTCTTTTTGTTTTTAGCAAATGGTTAAGAGCATGTCAAACTGCTAAAAATAAAATTGTAATGATTATTGGTAAATATTCGATTTATATGCCTTCTGTCTAGACGTGCATACCTGGGGTCACATAAAAATTTCTCAGATGAAAGGGACTCTGGATAGACATAGCTAAAACCCTGTTCTATTCCAATGATGCAGCAAAGCCTCATCTCTTCTCAAGGGTTCCCACCTCTGCATATCCTCTCAATCCTCCACCTCACAACAGGGGCTAAATTTCAACATATGAATTTCCATGGTAACACTCAAACCACGTTCAAAGACAGCAAAGGTATGCATGCTTCACAAAACTTAGATGTTATTCCTTAGAGAGGAATCGTATGCTCACCCTTGTTTAAAACAATGTGAAAAGGAAATACGAATCAGTAGGTATATGTACTTAAATGGTTTTTAAATGCTTGAAGAAGCTTAGACAAAAAACTAGCAGGACAAATTCCAAAAGTATGGCAAAAATAAAATACTGAGGAGAAAAAGGCACTGAGTTAAAAACAAACACAAAGTAACAGTAGCAGAGTTGGCTTCATGGCAAAATAATACAAGGAAGATCATTAGTGATGTTGACTGTTTATTAAAGCAAAATAGGCAGTATGAAGAGGAAAGTGGTGACGGCAGAGCACTTCTTTAATGAAGAAAGGCTGGGAAGAATACATTGGTAAAATATCCAACATTGGGGAAATGAGGATCGCAAAATAACACAACTCAGCACAAGGAACGGACATGAAGAAGAACTTGTAGGGATTTGCATGGAGTCTCAGCTCAGGTTTATCACGTGGGAGACATTTGCCACTTTTACAGTTGCATTTATAAGTAGATAGCCTATCTTCAAGCTTTGTAAACAACATTATTTTTGTTTTGTATCAACTCTATTGTGAAATAACTTAATACAATTTTTTACATCTGGATTAAGTCAGTGACATTTTCTCCCAATAATTTTAATGATTTTTATTTTGTACTTTCATTTTTCTGAAATAATCTGAGATGTTAATATAATATTGATGTCACAGTGCTTCTTCAGCATTCTTGAAACTTTTCAGTTTTAGAAACTGTTAGCCATTCTATCTTACCTTGTGTGATTACAGTCATCTGTATACTGATTTGTACATTCTCTGTTCTGGGTAATTTTCTATAATTTTTTGACCTTCCCATGCCTTTATCCCACATACTTACTTATAATGTATGACAGTTCAATACTATTTTCTTAGTTGTTAATAAATCTATTATTAAACAAATATGCTCATTTTGTTTCAAGCAGTAAAAAATAAAATTAAATTAATATTAAGGGAAAGTGCTCACTAACAAAAAGCCCCAGGGTCAAAATGACTTCACTTGATGAGTTAACATACCTACAAATACTATGCCCAAGTTCTAATATGATTTGAATCTTAGAGAAGTCTCCTCACAGGGAAGACAATGACTAAAGCATTCCAATTCACTTTATGGGATCAGTAAGTACTATTTGTCTAAACCCTAATGAATACATTAAAAGAAAGGGAAATGTATATTCACTCTCTCCCCGCCCCCCCCCGCAACTGTAAATTTGAAACTTAAAAAAAATTAACAAATTGAAGAAACTGGAGGCAGAAAAATGGAAGAAAAACAATAGGAAGTGACTAATAATTCCTGTAAAATCAAGAACAAGGCATTTCCAACACAGCATTTTTCTGGGCATGAAAAGTTGGAATGGTTTCATGTTTTAAGTGATTGACTATAGCAACAGAAACGGGAGTCAGATTATTTGGTTTCTAACACTGCAACAAATCCCTGGTAACCCACTTATGAAGAGAGGAGCTTTATTTTGCTTGAAGATTCCAAAGAGAGTGTATGGCTAAGGGAAGGTCCTCACCAGATGGATGATGAATGGGGGAAGAGGAAGAGACCAGGGTCCCACCGTTGTCTTCAAAGGCATGCCACCAATAACCTAACACCCCTGCTAAGCTCCAGTTCCCAATTTCCATCACCTCTTAGCTGGACTAAGTCTTTAACTAGGCCTTTGCAGCTTTGTGGGGACATTCTAGTTGAAAAACACAGTACTCACTTGGACATTTCACTAGATATAGAAAAAGTACATGATAAAAACAAAATCTCATTCATGTTAACACCTCAAAAAATTAGGCATATTTAATTATTATGAAGCTCTTTCTCTCTCAACACACACACACACTTATATCAAATATTAGAATAAGCAAGAGCCAGGACTGTGGTCAATGGTAGAGTGCTTGCCTACATTCACAAGTCTTTGAGTCTAGATATTAGGTTACGAAAAGAAAAACAAGAAGAGAAACACTGGATCATTCCTGACACAAAATGTTTTAACAAAAGATATCACAAAATGATAAACAGAACCAAAGCAACTCAAAGCCCAATGGTACATTACAAGCATTACACACTATAACCCATGTTATATAAGGATGGTCCCACATCCGAAAATCATTGTAATATACTATTTTAGGAAGGGAATTTAGGAAATACATGTCTTTGAGGGAGTAAATGCATTTGACAAAGTTCATCACCATTTCAAGACCAAATTTCAAGTGAATTGTTGAATAACTTAATTATTTGAAAACAAGTGTCCAAAATCAGTCAAGTAAATTAATAATAAAAATACAGAACAAGAACGACAACAACAAACACCTACTATTTTCTTTGTGGTGAATCTATCACTCTATAAAGGCTTGAATAAAATAGTCTGTATTTTCCAGACATTATATAAATAATCCAATAAAGCCAAAAATGAAAAACAAAACTCTCAATAAAGTAAAAACAGGAGGAAAAGTGTCTTGACATAATAAACTCTAAATAAAGACAAGGCCACAGCCAACACGTCACATCAAGCATGAAAATCTTTTTCTTGAATATCAAAGACAAGACTAAGAATCCTGCTTTCACTACTTGCATTTTGCAGATATTAGGTGTATCTGGAGAAGAATGAGTATATATTTTATTAGACTGTGTTATAGAGTATGACCTATGTGGCTCAATGATGTCTGCCTTTACACAGGAGAAGTCACAACTCTACCCATGAGGCAGAATTCCTCAGTAGCCCTAGTCTAGAGCTGAAGCCTGGAGAATTCTTAGACACTTGTCTTCAGTCCATATTGGAAGGCCAGAGAAGCTGTGTTCTAATGTAAATGAAAAATAACCTCAATGGTAGTACCAGAAGGCGGAAGATGTCAAGTGCAGGAGGACCAGCCATCATGACATGAATAAAAAGAAGCAGGCAAAAAGAAAGCTTCTGATGCTTGGATTTCTATTTATTTGAGCTGCCACTGATAGATACCACCCAAGATTTAGGGTAGGTTGTCACACTTTAAACTGACTGAGAAAATCCTTTATATGGCTTCTCTATTAGTTGACTCTAGATCCAGTCAAATTGAAAACCAAGATGAACTGTGAGATGTTAACAGTATAGAAGCCATACCAAAGGTGAATCAGCAAGAACAAGAAGTTGGCTAAATTCCAAAGAATTTTTTCTGTTTGAAGTTTTTTTCTGATCTCATTATAAAAAAAAAATCTCTAAAGATGATAGGGAGGGAAAAAAGGCATAAGAGAGGGAGAGACAAAGAGAAAAAACGAGAGACAGAGAAAGAAGAAAACAGGCAGGGAGGGATGGGGAGGGAGGCAGTGGCAGAAGAGACAGTGAGAACTCATGAGTTAATAATTCAGCAAGGCTGAGGAATAGAAAACATACACACAAAGTCAACTGACTCTGCACATGAGGAATGAATAACCTGAAAGAAAATTTAAAAGATTATCCTCTTTACCACAGCATCAAAGAGACTAAAACATTTAATAATAAACTTCACCAAGGAAGCAAAAGCTATGCTGTACAATGAAAACTCTATGACACTCATGAAAGAAATCTAAATACAACTCTTAAGTGGAAAGACAGGTCTCAACAGATTAAATGTTGTCAAAATGCCAATATTAGCCAAAGTCATCTATAGACGAAATGTATAGCTTTAAACCTATACTTTTAAAAATCCCAGTAGCTTTTATTTTGGCAGAAAATACAAAATATCAAGAGACTCCAAATAACTAAGATAACTAATATTAATTGTAGTTTAGGTTTTAATTCTCCCAATTAAACAACAGAGCCAAATTAAATACCTCAGAAAGTGTATTTGAAAGCAATTTGTAAAGTGTTGGGTAAGTTAACATAATGTTTTAAGGATGGACCCTGATCTTATCTAACTGTTCTTGTAAGAGGAAATAATCTGGACAGTGAGAACCATCAGAAATGTGTGCTCTGTGTGAGAGCAGAGGAAGTGTCACATGAGGACATGCAAAGTAGGCACTATAGCCAAAGAAGAAGACTCCAGTAAACATACCTGCTAAGGTATCATCTCTTTAACTAATGTTTTCTTCAATAAGAGGTAAATGGCTATTACTTAACCCACCTACTCTCTGTGTATTTTCTTAAGAGTAAGAAAACTAGAGCTGACTAAGGCAGCACATGTCTATAATATCAGGATCAGGACACAGAGGCAGGAAGATTACACACAGGTTTGAGGCAAACCTGGGAGACAGTGATTTCCAGGCCACCCATGGTTACAATGTAGGATTGTTCTTGTCTCACAATTTAGTAAATTTGAGATTGGACAGACTGCTATGCAATCATGAGAACTGGGGTTTGGACCCCAACACACGTGTAACAGGCTAGATCTATCAAACACCTTTAGTTCCAGCTCCAAGAAATCCATCATGTTCTTCCAGCTTCTGTACAAATCTAGCACACACGTGTGTACATACATTCATATAGACACATACTCATACATATATACATATAAATAACATATATACATATAAATAACAAGATCAATTTTTAAATAAGCAAAGGGAACAAGGTTAGAGATCTCATGCTTTCTAACTTCAAAACTTACCCAACACTACAAGAATCAAAAGAGAAGACAGTACCTCACTTCTTACCACGTTCAAGCCATAAAAATTAATTCAAGATGGGTTATGTATCTAGATACGCCAACATGATGAGCTTCTAAAAGAAATCTGAGAGTGCACATTCATAACTTTATGGTTGGTAATCACTTCTTAAACAGTGCACATAAAGTGGTAGTTGTAAAATAAAAATTTATGACTGCTTCATTAAAATTAAAAACTGTTACCTAACAAAAGACAGTAGTAAACTAGACAGGGTGCTGTGCTCTTGGACTTGGCAAGCTGAGGAAAAAGGCTTTTAAGTTCTAATGATGACCTGGATTATATAGTGAGATCCTGTGTCAAACAAACACACACAACAAACATGGCTTTGGAAATTAATAATGCTGGAGGCCGGAAAGGTGGTTCAGTGGCCAAAAGTACTTGCTGTTCTTGAAAAGAATCTGGGTTTGGTTTTCAGAACCCACAGGCTGGCTCATTGGCAACTATGAGTAACTGCACTTCTTGGAGCTCTGCCGCCATCTCTGATACTCGTGGGCACCAGGCATACATGCGGTGTATAGACATTCATGTAAGTTAAACACTCATGCACATAAAATAAATTAAGTAAGTATTTTAAAAGGAAAACATTAACTTAAAACAACAATTACAAGATTAAAAAGGTCGGCGGAAAACACTCAAATAAATATATCTGATAAAGGTCTTATAGAAGAATAAAGACTGACAATCCAATTATTAAAGATGATTTTGAACAAGAGCCTAATTGAAGACAGGTTCCAGACAATTGGGAAGAATGTGAAAAGGCACACATGTCAGCAGCATGGAATGCAGATAAAACATTAAGAGATTCTTATGTTTGAATGCTTGGTCACCATGGAGTGGCGCTTTTTGAAAGGATTAGGAGGTGTGGCCTTATTGGAAGAAGTATGTCACTGAGGGTGGGCTTTGAGGTTTCAAAGGCCCATGCCAAGCCCAGTCTTTCTCTCTGCCTATGGATTAGGATACAGCTTTCAGCTACTCACCAGTTCCTGCTTACATGCCACCATGTTCCCCATCACAAGGTTAATGGACTCAACTCTGAAACTGTAAGCAAGCCTGTAATTAACTGTTTTCTTTGTTAAGAGTTGCCTTGGTCATGGTGTCTATTCACAGCAATAGAAGAGTGATTAAGACAGAGATCAATCTACCCAACCAGAACCAACTATGGTAGTGAAGACGTGTAGCCTCAAAGACTTTCCTACAGCACTGGTGGGCATGGCTTAGCCCCTAGTGATTAAGTACATGTCTTATTGTCTCAGTGTATATACAAGAGACGAGAGTTCTTACATCTACCAGTAAACAAGGTAAGAATGTTCAAACTGGAAGGACAGTTCTGGGAGTCACTTAATGGAACACTGCAGGAGCCTAAGGATAGATTCCCATGAAATGAATAAATCTCTCAAAGTTGTACAGAAGCATAAATTGAGCATAAAAGTGTCACACAAAGATGCTTTACCTATAAAATACACAAACAAGGCAAACTAACGGGTGGAAAGAAAGGTTAGATTGATGCTTATTTTTGGAGAACACACTGACTAAAGTGGACTTTTGGGTGATAATTATTTACCTATGTGATGACATAGTCAGTGGCATACAAAACATTTGTGCATTCTACTGTGTTCTATATAAAAATGGAACAATTTTAAAAATAGCTCCAAGGCAATTACTTTTTAGACCAAATGAACTATAGGTCCAGTACTTACACATTCCAATGACATGCAAGTCAAATCTACAGGAAATACACCTTTTAACAGCACCATTTTAATATAAATAGTAGAAATATGGGTTATGAGAATAGGTGCTATTTTTTATCATTGTTAAATTATTTGCAGTGGTGTATCTAAATGTTGGCTACACTAATAAAGATTCTCCAAAGAAAGAGAAAACAGAGATAATACAGATATGAGAGAAATTTATTAGAAGGAACTAGTCTAATGATTATGGAGGCAAAGGAGTCCTATGTCCATTCACAAACATTTAAAACAAAATGAGAAAATACTCGTAACATTTATAGTTCTCATGTCTACAATCAGTCACCTGGCTGTGGCTCATGTTTTCTCCTCCTATCATTTCTGAAGGGTACTGACATGAATGCTTTACTACTAGTCTGTTATTGATTATAATCATAGGACATAAAAATGATGACAGACATACTGTTTCCTCTATACCATCAATCTATTCTCTTAGCAATCAGGATCAGTCTGCAACCAACACAGCAGCACTTCTTTGCTTATCAATTCAAAGGCAGAAGGAGCCCCAAATCACCATGGAGAACCATAATTCTATTAGATACAAACATCCTCCCTATGGGAGGAAAATCTCTGGGCCAGCTAAACACTAGAGGGCAGGAACAGGAGCAATAACTAGTGGGTCATGAGGGGAATGTGTTAGTGAGTGGTGCCAGTCTCCTTTGGAGCGCTGAGTCAGAAATCGAAGACTTTTTTCACTATAATGTAATTTGTTCACTAGGTTTTAGGCTTACTGTATATACTCATTTGTCCATCATTCTGTCTCCTTTTTGGAATAGAGGTTCATGCTCTATGTCTATTTCACTAGTGTGTCTTAGAAGTACACACTACTCTGATTTCTGATTCTTGGTGAAAATTTAGCCGATGATATATCCCAACTCATAACAAATTTAGATAATATTCAAATACAATATTAGACTTTAAAACAGAGGAGGTGGAAATAAAGACTTCTGAGGGTTACAGGACGAAATGAATATATTTTACGTTTGTGAAGGATATGGGTTATAGGATAGTGCTTTACTATTTGTCTTGTCATAAAAAATGCCTATGTTGAAACCCTAGGTTTCCACATACTGATGCATAGAAATGCTGCATCTGGGGAATAGTTACATCATGAGACGGGAGCCCTAATGAAAAGACTGGAAGAAGAGAAACAATCTCCCCACAAACTAGAAACACAGCAAGATGGACAGTCTACATGGCAGGAAGAGGACTTTACCACAGAAACCAAGCATGCTCATACCCTCATCTTGGACACCAAGCCTGTGGAAAACTTGTTAGAAATTCCACAATCTATAACCATGGATTTGCCACAGCAACCTAAGGTGATTATGATGTTGACCCTGATACTGATGTAAAAACTAACATTTCTGTTTGAGATCCATAATGGATTGGTACTTAAAAGCAAGGCCATGTAATGGAAGAGAAGGTGGGACCAAAGCTCAGGTGTATATGTCTGTATGCGAGGAAGTCTGTTTATGAATTCATTAAACCACCTGCCCTCCCCTCTTGCACTTGAGAGCCTGAATACATTTCCTAACCTCATTCTCTGTTAATGATGGCTACAATGCGCCCCAGCTATGGAACTGTAGGTAGAAATGACCTGTCATCCCCAGGTCTGAAGTATAACATCCTCCCAGATGTGCTACTGTCTGTTTCCTGAGGAAGGCCCTAATGGGAGAGAGAGACATATAACTTGTAAGGGAAACTTCCAGCTTAACAATATATACGCCAGACTATTAATTCACTGAGAAATTATAAGGCATTACAATGCTACATTATTACACAGCAGACTAGACTCAATGTGAAAGATGAAAGTAACAACAAAATATTAACAAAGAACTTTCATTAAGCAATGAAAAATATCAATCAAAGTTAATCACTGACTTAACATTTTTACTCTGTTTTATAAAAGAAGAGATGTTGCTAACAAAGCGCTACTCAGTACTGGAGTTCAGTCCTTTCTTATGCAATGTGTTTCAAGCTGGGTTGGTACTCATGACTACTAATTCCAAAAATGATCCAATATTGCAAATACATTTCAACAGTCTAAGTTCCTGTGTAAAAAAAAAAAATCTTCATTAGTGCTGTACATTAGGTCAAAAAGAACACAATGATTATAAAACTGAAGATTTTATTAGTTAAGACTCCTTACACTTTTGAAGGAACCTGCCAAAGAATCTTCTAAAAACACTCTATACCTTTTAAAGATATCTGGGATCTCTGATAAAGGTCTTTAGCATCTTCTCAGACCAGATGGCAGCAGCAGATAATGGATTAACCCAGATGGCAGAGGCAGATGATGGATAAAATGCACACATACACATTCTCTATCACTTTATAAATAGGACACAGTTAGAAGGTCAATCTGTGTCTGATTCACATGAAGCAAAGCTTTCTTCAATGATGCTGAAGTAATAAGTGGAATTAATGCTGAGCACTCAACCTTAGGAGAGGGGAGTGGATGGTCACTGGCTATAGAAATGAGAGCTACTTAATACTACTGAGTCCTATAAATTCAGTCTCTTCCATCTGCAGTGAAAGGAGACCTCATCAAAGGCTGCTTAGTCCACTTAGCTGGGACTTAACCTAACTAGAGAAAGAATATAGGACAAACAGATGCATAGAAAAGATAGAATCATAGGGCAGGCCACTCCCTTAGTCTGTGTATCTCCTTGAACACAGGATTTAGCTCCATTTCACTTCCTGGTGCCCTTTTATTACTTGAATCATACATTTTATATTTTTCCTTTCTAAGCTTGGTATGCTGGATCAAAACACTATTCAAGAGAGTAAATCAGAGGGCAAAGTCTAGGCTGGACTTTTCTGAGACTTCCTTTGTCAATCGAAATCTCTTGACCTTAGCCTCAGGTAGACTCTTCAGACAAGGGCAAAAAGCAGCAATATTCATCACCAAAACATCTTCAAAAATAAGAACAATCTCCAGAGTTCAAATCACCCTCAGTACAAATGTCTTGCATATACCTACTAGAATGGCCCATTAAGTCCCACTTAAAGCATTCCTTGGCTTTCTGAATCCAAAATCCCCAAATCCACATTCCTCCAAGCAAAAACATAGGCCTATCACAGCAATATCCCAGTCCCTGGTACAACTTCTGTCTTAGTTAGGGTTTTACTGCTGTGAACAGACTCCAGGACCAAGGCAACTTTTATAAAGGACATTTAATTGAAGCATGCTTAAAAGTTCATAGGTTCAGTCCATCATCATCAAGGAAGGCAGGAGCATGCCAGCATCCAGGTAGGCATGGCACTTGAGGAGCTGAGAGTTCTACATCTTGTTCCAAAGGAAAACAGGATAAGACTGACTTCCAGGCAGCTAGAAGAAAGGTCTCGAAGACCACTCCCACAGTGGCACAGCTCCTCCAACAAGGCCACACATTCTAATAGTGCCACTCCCTGGGCCAAGCACATTCAAAGAACCAAATATGCTGTTTGTTTCCTTCCTCCATTTTTATGTTCTCAACTTCAGTTGGGGCACTATAAGTTCAATTCATGAAACAAAGAAGTCAAACTTAACATTCTTTCTCCAGAATGAACCCAATCAGCCAGCATGAAGACATATCTTGCCTTTTCCATCTACCATTTATATTAACTGAATATGATTTGCTGTTATGTATATGCAAAATAGCATACATTTGGAAATCACTTAATAACCATCTGAAATATTAAACATTTACTTCAGCTCTTAATTCTAGTACTTGTATGCAACAGTACTTATACACAGATCATGTTTCTAAGTTTTACTTAAAACTGTAGGTCAGTTCAGCAACTGACAGAAACAGATGGAGCTCCACATTAGGTGGAGCTGTCGTATTCTACTGTAGAGAGTTAGGATTACAGGAGTCACAGGGTTCATGGACACCATAAGAAAACACACAGTTAGTAAACCTGGACTCATTGGTGCTCACAGAGACTGAACTGACAATCAGGGAGCCTGTATGAGCCTTACCTAGGCACTCTGCATATGTTATAGCTTGCTGGTTTTGTGAGACTCTGAACAGAGGACGCAATCAGGTGCTGTTTCTGAGACTCTTGCTTGCTTTTGGAACCTTTGTCCTCCTACTGGGTTGCCCTGTCCAGACTTAATATGAGGAAAGGTGTCTAATCTTATTGCAACTTGATATGCCTTATTTGGTTGATATCCTTTTTCTGAAGGGAAAAGCAAAGGATAAATGGATGGGAAGGCAGGAGATATGGGTAATGGACTAGAAAGAGAGGAAGAATATAAGAGAATAAATTAATAATGATGAGAATGATAATACTAATCTAAACATAGAAAATGTAGATCAGTATAACATTGAGTTATATAAATAAAAGTTAATAGTATGTAATATAGGATTGGCAAGATGGCTCAAGACTGTAAAGAACTTGTCACAAATCTGACAACCTGCGTTTGATATCTTGAGACTACATGGTAGAAGGAAAGAGACAACTCCTGAAGTTGTCCTCTGACTTCTACATTCATGCCATCCCATCACAAAATAAAGAACAAAAATGTAATAAAGTATATATAATATGTATCACTCTTGTTATATGGCATGGTTTAAAGAATTAAGTTTCATATAATAAATGTTTTATTCTTCTAATTATTATCAACTATGTTTTGCTATAAAACTCAGAGCAACTAAGATGTATGTAAAATCAGATGAAATTATACACAGTGAGGTCTCCTGAAGACACAGAAGCAAAGGCAGCCCTTAGGTGCAATGGGTTTACCATTAGGAAAGAGTCATTCATCCCTGAAATGGCGGAACTCAGTAGAAATCCAAAACCTCAAAAATTTATAAATCTTGGCTGTCAAGTCTGTTTCAGGGGAAACTGAAGTGCTGATCTCTAAGACAGAAATATCTGTTAATAGGTTATAATTCTATGAGAAATACAGAAATCTCGGCCAGCAACAGGCCATAAATCATGAATAAGAAAAGTTGAGATAAAAGAAATGCATTTTTCATACCCTATACACAAACATCAAATTTTAATTCCATCAAATACAAAAGATGGAAAAGCCATTACTCATCGAGTTTCATGTTGAAATAATCCTCCCCACTTAGGCCGCCCAGGCCTCACTCAATAATGAAATCTTCCCCAGTAGTTGAGGGAAAGGAGGCAGGAACAGGTGCCCAGGGTTATCCTTAGCTACATGTAGAATTCAGGGTGAGTCTGAACTACATGACATCCTGGGTCAAGAAAAAAATAAAAGCAATTTTTTTAAAAGTAGATGCCTCACTTGCTCCAATTGTATGACTTCTTTCATAACCTCTCCTTGGTGTCCTGTACTTCTGGTTGTTTAAATTAGGAACACCGACCAAACAGAACATTTTTGGAAAAATGAGTTTCCTCATGGATTTTATCAAGTGCTGGGGAAGGACCAACAGTGATGTTCTCTTTAGAAGCAGAGCCAAGCAGCAGCACAGCGAAACAGCCTGAACACGAAACTAATAGAGCAAGCTGTATCAAAAAACAAGACTAGTAATAGGAAAAGACGCATTCGCTCAGCTCTTTGCCTCCTTCCCTTCGTTTCCAACAGTTGGCTGAAAAGTAGACAGAGTGTATCTACTGGCTGCTTGACTTGTGCTGGCATCACATGCAATAAAGGCCGAAACGTAAGTGTCAGGTTTATTATTGCAACCCAAAAACCAGTGGTTTTCTCTGGCAGCACCCCAATGACTGTGACGAATACTGTGGCTCTGAGGTGTTGGTCTAGAATGAGGCTGAGGACGCCCACAGGAGTGAGCACTTCGCTCTGAGTCTGACATTTAAGGTAAGCTGCTGACATCTTTTAGGACTCTTGAACATGTGCTATTGAGTCTGACTTGGTTCAAACTTTGAGACTTCTATTTCTAAAGCTGTATGATATTTTTTCCCATAGCACTATATATTACAGGAGACCTTGTAAGACTAGGGACCTGAATGGTTAAGGACCACTGAGCTCTAACTAATGATACCTGCTGTATCAGAATTGTTCCCCACTGAGATGGAATATAAAGGAAGGCCAGTGCTATAGCATAAAGTCAAGAACACTTTCAGTTCAACACAAAGTATAAGGCAACTAACATCAAGGCCAATCTAGGAGACTCCAGAGTGAATGGGAACTTCATATGTGAGCTTCTCTGTGCACTAAAAAAACAAAAAACAAAACAAAAAAAACCCACCAGTACCTCTGCAGGACACCAAGAACAACCACTAAAAAAGTTAAACTCAAGGCCATGGATGTGACTTGGTTGGTAGAATACTTGATCAGCATGAACAAAGTTCCGAGTTTGAGTCTCAGCACTATATAAAGTGAACCTGATGACATCTGTCATTTCAGCAATGGGGCAGATAAAGAAAGAATGGGAGTCCAAGGTCATCCTCAGGAATACAGGAAGTGGGGGGCCAGTCTGCGATATATGAGACCCTATGGAGGAAAGGAAGAAAAGGAGAAATGGGGTAGGAAGGAATGATAAAGAAACTTTAACTCAAATATAAACAATTGAAAAACCATGAAAATATGGAAAATAATATCAATATGATCAAAGTGATGTGGCAAAAATACGCAATTTACACAGCAGGCTCTAATGGTATTTCCATTTTTAAAAATTATTCTGTGAGATATTTTAAACCCTTGTAACAATGTATTTATGAAAACATCAACTCAGAAATCCCTTTGACACAAATGTTATCATCAGTACAGTTAGGCTAACAGTACATCTGATAATTTATGTATGTCTGATTCACCTTGAAAAACCCCATTATACAAACTTTATTAAAATATAGCTAAAATGCTCTCAAAATGTATTTATGTATGTATGTATACATGTATGATGTATATATGTATGTATGTATATATGTATGTGTGTAAGTAGAAGCCATATGCAGGCCAGAGAACCACTTATGAGAGGTGTCTCTTTCTATCCTGAGGATGCTAGGTTTACAACTCACAAACCAGGATGCTTGGCAGTCAGGACCTTTATCCCATGAAGCCATCTCACTAGCTCCTAACATGTTTTTCACAGTGTAAACATAAACCACCAGCACAATGACAAACTTCTATTTATTTTATTAAATACAAGCCTCAAACATTAAGTAGATATAACAGAGTCTAAGAAATTATATTTTCAACTTCCAAAATATCTTATTGGTGCTTTGACAAGTAAAACAATGTTTTAAAACATTTTTTTTTAACTCTGGGGTAGGGGAGCAATTTAGGAATATAAAATTAGTGAATCCCAAAGCTCACAAGAATATTCAGAACTGTTTTGTATCCCTAAGGTGGCTGTAAACAGTTTGTCTCTAAGAGTTCATAGCTTAAAGGAATGTGAGTATCACAGTTTCACCGTCTGTCTTGGAAGCCCCTGCAATGCTACACAGTTGTTTCATGTTTCCATAACCCAGTCCTAACATTACCAGTCACATCAGTAGCTAGCAAGGGTCCTTCCTGCCCATTGCTTTTAACTGGTCCATTCTGAACAGCTAAGTTCAGGCCATAAGATTTCTGCTGACTTTCAAGGTCGGCTGTAGCTGGCTTCCTTGGTGCATCTTTCTTACTACTTGTTGAAACAGGCTTTTCAACATTTCGGCTACTTTTGGGAAGTGTGCTACAAGCATCACTGCTGTCTTGTTGGGGTGGGTTGTACTGTCTCTCTCTATAGGCTAAATAAGCTCTCCTACTCCTCGAATGTCCTTCATTGCTGCCTGGCCGGCTCTTAGGTAAGCCATTCTGTACGCTTCCTTCCACGCTTGTTGGGACATCATAGGCATACTCTCGCAGAACTGTGAGTCTGCTGGCCCGGTGTCCTTTACTTCGGTTTTTATGATGGCGGCTTGGGTGCACGTTTGTTCGAAACTGCACGTCTAAAGGAGCCACATGCATTTTAATATCGTTGTCCATTGAGTGTTCTGTCAGACTGTTATCAAGCTGCGGTGTGGCGTTCACAGGTAAGGCATTGCTGTGGTACTGTGCCGCAGCAGCCTGCAAGTTTGTTAGCTTACAGCCCTGGGAAGAGTTTTTGAAGCTCGATGCGCTTTTGTTGGTGCATGAAGACTCTGCGCTGCTATTGGTGCACTTTGGGGCCTCTCCATTAGTCGCACTGGAGTTGGGAGGCTGGACGTTGACTTGCACTGAGTACGAGCTCCGTCCTGGGCAGCACAGCATGATCCATGCAAGTCTCACATCCTCCCTGTTGATGCAATGGTGCACCATGATGAAAGCACTGAAGCTTAAACAAGTGGCTCCAAAGAAGAAGCTAAAAACCAAGTCCAAAGGGTAATACAGAGAAACAGCCATGGCCCCAAACATCCACAAGGTGACATACAAAAGCAAAGTAAGGCTGGCGCCCAAAAGCTGAGACTGAAAACTGTGCTCATTTTCCAATGTGGATGTAGAGATGAGAGACAAAGACATGGAGTCCTGATGATTTATTTCACCATTTTCATTGGCTGCCAGTCTCTGCTGCTCTTCTGTCGGCTCCTTGAGCTCATATTTGCGCTCAGGGTGTCTTTTCAACTGAATAAATATGCTTAGAAAATACATACAGTTTACAAAAGTGATGAAGCTGGCAGGTCCGTAGAAGGCTCCCAAGGACGGTTCCCAGGCCATCCAGCAACTAGGAAAGAACATGGGGAACTAGCTTAGACACTCTGTATTTCAATATAGCACTTAGAAGATTGCCATCAACTGTGCCCACAAACTGCCCAAGAAGTAGTGGGGTCAGGTGCACAGAGAACATGGGGTACTCACTAGGGTGCACTGGGCCGGCTGCCATAGTTCTTGATGTTTGCTGCTGCAGTGATACCACACACTATGATGGGGATCCCACCACCAATCAGGTAGAACCTAGGAGGGACAAAAGCTCATTATCCTGTGTCTAAACGGCAGGGATACTTAGTGCTCCATCTGAACACTTTACACGTCATTCTTTGAAGATTAATTACTCTCATTCCAGTAACACACTGCTTTTATAAATGACCTGTATGGTTTTATAAATGACCTGTATGATTTTGGTTTGGTTCTTTGTTATGTTTTGTTCTGATTTGCTTTTCTATTTGTTTCTTTTTCAAAGGACAGGCTCTGAGCTGGGGAAAGCTGGTCAGCTGCTGCCACCCTGTGGTCAGGTGAAAGAACACTTGGGTCTAACCAAAGTTTTTAGTGGGTTGTGTTTTCAGGGAAAGTAGCTTCTATTAAATTCAGCTGGTGAGCCAAAAAGTGCCAGTCGATTATTACACAGCAACTTTTGAGATTCACACACATAAAAAGCCGTAGGAGGAACTGGGGAGGATGAGATTTTGCAGACTTCAGCTAGCCAATGTTCTTCAGTTCTTTCACACAATGACAGGCACCGGAGCCAATCCTACAGTGTGCCTCTCCAGGCTGGCTGAGCAAACCCGCTGAGAGCTAGAGATAGCCAGTCTATCTTTTTCATTTCATCCATAGCTCATCTCCTAGAAATAGATGCTGCCCCGGGATCACTACACTCCTAACTTCTCCCTAGCTCTTGCTCAGTATAAGCATTGTGTGACAGCAACATGTGGAAATGAACTAGGCTGAGCACTGGTAAACCTCCCTGGTGCTTACTATGCATGCTTTTTTTCTGTAGCATTTTTAGCTGATGGAAACACCATCTGCAGGTGGCCAGCTTCACTGTAATCCTGCAGACCTCTTTACCTTTCTGACGCTCACTCTCCAATCCAGCCAATGCCACACACCCTCCTCACACATCTAGCATAGCTCTCTGGCTCCAGTCCTCAGGGAAAACCCTGGTGTCTCATTGACATTTCTTATTTTCAGGCATCCGAACCTATATTCCACACTAATGCCACACTATCCTAACAAGACACTCTCGGGCCACCCACTTCCTGAGTTAAAGATCTTCAGCAGCTACACATACTTTAACATGGCTATCTGTTGTGCAGCTCTGGAAGAGGCGGGCATGAAATGCATAAAACTCTCAAGAAATTTTCAAAACTCATGAAGCTTACAAAACTTAAGAGGCCGTTCCCTGAGATACTACAGGGAATAAGTGGAACTAGTTGATGACACTTGTCTGTCTGAGTCACCCACGTTCCTCCAAGTCAATCTAACAAATGTATGAGTTCTCCAAGATGGACTAGAATGGGTTGAATCATTTACTTTGTCTCCCACTGACTATTATCTGGTATGAATAAAAATAGACTCCCCTGGAAAATTAACTTCAAAGTCCCTGCACCCCAGGCCCTGGGACCCAGCTCCTTCAGGCCACATACCCTAGGTCAGCAACCTGCGCTTCTCAGCTAGCTCTGCTCCTCCTTTATTTAGAGTACACGTCTACCATTCCCCTAGCCCAGTGCTCTCCTCTCACGAGTGTCTCTTTGTGCAGTTCTGCGCTTTCTAGAGGCCTGAACAATAGGTGTTCCACAGCCAATTCTGCCAACTCTGGGGCAGGGGGTGCTTTCAGCAGGGTGCACATTGGGCCTTCAGTGAACCTACTCACTATTGGTAATGTTGCTCATCTAGAGCAATCAATCCAATCACAATTCTTTTTATTGTAACGGGCAGGAAGAAGATATAACTCCAAACTCATTTTGTCTTTTGTAGAGAGAAGAAATTAATTCTTGAGATAAAGATCAATGACACGTGACCTCAAAAAACTTCAAGAAGCTGGTATTTCAGAGAGCTGATAGCTCCTTCTTACTCTGCACATAGCCATGAGACAGACCCTCTCATTCCTCCTGAGCTCTAGGCGCACAGTGGAGATGCCGATGCTCTCAACACTGAGACTCAGTCAGCTTACAAGTCGTTCCTTTTACCTCTCAAAGTCCACACCCATGTTTCTTGTTGTAAGTTGCGACTGTGGTTCAGCTAAGGCAACAGCAATACTTAATGATGTCCTGCAATACAATAAAGGCTCAGGGTACCTCAGCATTGGCCGTGGTGGAGCAGGTGGCTCATCAGGATCCTGGCATCTCTTGGCTTTCTTAGTGACTTGTTTATAGATATTTCTAGCAGTGACTCCGACCCACAATACCGTGGCAAGGGTAGAATAATGAAGAATGATCCCAACCTACAAGGAAGATTGGACAATGTATGACAAGTAAAAGAACAAATGTTTCCTCAAGTCTGATTACAATGCAGTACGAAGGCATATTGTGATGACTCCCTCATGTGCTCATGAAGAAATCAAGGTTCTTAACAGAAGGTCAAGTTATCAGTTCACCTCCTCACTGCAAGGAGTAACAGAAGGGGAGGGAACAGGACACACCTGGACTCTGCCTGAGAGTCTCCATATTCCAGCAAGAAAGTGATATAATGAGTTAAGAACTAAGCAGGTAAACTCAGAAGTAAAACTTCCCCTCAGTTTAAGACTGTACTGATTTTCTTACCTTACTGTGAGTTCAGCAAAATCATGCAGTGTCTCAAGCACTAAGCGATGGTATGCTACTTCCTAAGAGTACTTACTGTGATGATTCTAAGTGCCATGTTGAAGAAAGTATGTGAATCCTGAATTTCAGTCTCTTCAATTTAATATGGGGACTTTACCAACAGACAGCACTGGGGCTCTGCGGAAACTGAATGGCACAAACTCAGGGGCACACTGGGCACCTGACAGTGTAACTGCAGTGCAGCACATAACACAGACTGGACCCATTTGCCTGTGATGATAGAAGTCTGCTGATCACATGACCCCTCTGGCTGAGGTGGCAATTCTGTATGATGATGAAAGGGAACACAAGAGGCTTGGAACCCTAACTTTTTTTTTTTTTTTTTTTGAAAAGAAAATAAACAGGATCCATCAGCAGAGCAAGGCACAATCTAGAATCCTGTTTTCTTTTATGGGATGGGGGCAGAAGGTCAGACTAAGACTGAATCTGTAGCTTAGGGTGGCCTGTAACTCACTACATAAACCAGATTGGCTTTGAACTTGCAGCAATCCTCCTGCATCAGCTTCCAAAGTGCTGGATTTATAAGCATGACATATCATGGCCAGCTTTCTAAACAAATGACTTGCCACCTTTTCCAACAGTTGTTGTTCTTATCTCTTTACTTATTTTGGAAACATAATGTCAAGGTCTCCAGGCTGCCTTTAATGTCACTATAGTGGATGAAGACTGTATTCCTTCTATTAAGACCCTCTACTTCCTGGGTACTGAGGTACCCAGGGTGCTCCACTGCACATGGCTTTAGATGGTCCTGAGGATTGAATCCCGGGTCAGTACCTTTTCCTCTCACAATTATTACAGGCAAAATTCTAGAAATGCAAAGCACCAAGAACATCTTCTCATTAAAGGGGTAGCTCTAAAACCTTCAGAAAACTCCTGGCAGAAAACAGCCAAACCAAGGTTGATAACAAAAGAACAAGAGCTAACCTGCAGCTAGAGCCTAGAGCCACAAAAGCCCAACCTGCAGCTAAAGCCTAGAGCCACAAAAGCCCACGTGGCTCTTAGCCAGGACAGTAACTACCCAGAATAAACCTTGAAGACTCTGGAAGTGCGAGGACAGTGGATCCCACTTATCTCAACTAGAAAAGTCGGAAGTCACCATCTCCTAGGGACAGCAGTGGTTCCTTGGTTCACGGCAGTTTTACTGACTTGCTAGGAAAGAAAGGTTCATAGAGAAAAACACCACAACCCTCTGGCCATCTGAATCATCCTCAATGCCTTAAATAAAAGGAGCACATGCAAATTTGTTAAATAGAAATCAGCAAATTGAAGAAGAATCACTGAATTTTATTCAAAGGGACAGGTTCTATTGCTGGCAAATTAGAACCACTAAATATTTTAAGTTATAAACATTTCAAAACAGAGGGGCAAGAGAGGTACTTCTCTAATGTGAAAAACTCAATAGTTGGCCTCTGACATGTTTTCTATGGCATTTCTAAATTTCCAGAAAAGTGTTCATTCTTCAAAAATACCTCCCACTAAAATGGTCATGAAAATAGAAAGTTTCAGAGTCACAGTAACAAATAACAAGTAACAAATAACAACCCACAAAGCCCAGGAAAATGGAGCTGAGGTCCAGGAGAGAGACTCCTGGTACTGTGGTACTTTCCAACCTACACTTGGATGGTGCATAAAATACTTCCAAGCGAGTTAGATGGAGTAGCCATGTCAGCAAGCTTCAGGCACTGAGAGAGACCCTACCTCAATAAATGAAGTGGAAAGTGACCCAGGAAGACATTCAATGTCAACTTTGGGTCTCTATACATACCAAGACACATGCCAAATACGTGTACCACACACACACACACACACACACACACACACACACACACACAACACACGTCTCTCTCTAGAGAGGAGGAGGAAAGGAAGGACAATTACTTCCGCACTATATAAGAGGTATAAAGGAGCCGCCTCAGGGCTGGAAGGTGGTGCCAAGGTTAGGAGGGTGTACTGTTGCTACAGAGGAACCAAGTTCTTTTCCCAATGTTCATGCTGGAGTAAGCCTCACTTACTTATACGTCACTTACATAGTAATATAAACTCTGATATATTTACATTGTCTTTTTCCACCCAAGTCGCCATAGTACGTATACACTGTAGTCGTAGACACAACAGCTATACCCAAACCAAACCAACAACAAAACCCACCTGTATGATGAATGTGAAAAGGCAAAAATGATAAGAAACAGCTTCCAGAAATAAGTGATAGTCACATACCCACAAATATATTTCTGTAAGCTACTGACTTAATGCTTTTGGCATCTCCATGAGGTCAGCATTACTAATCTAGGGCCACAAGACAGAGGTCCCTGGGCTCTTCCCACTCAAGTATGATGGTCTACAAGGCCCTAACCCTCAGCAGGGCACAATAAAGGAAGTGGGAGGATCAGATCAAACTCCAGCATTTCCATCATGTCTCTGCTGTGTAACACCACTAGTAACTTGGGGCGCTTTCCTCTACATGATTCAGTTTACATACTTATATAATAGACCAAAGTGCCTTCTAGGTTAATATAAAAGTTAAAGAATCAGTTGCAAGTAATAGCTCTTCTGTTTCCTGATTAGATTTTCCCCACTGACTCACCGTGCCAACACAGTAATTCTCTAGATAACAGATACAAAAGGACACTGAGAAGGGCATCTGGCACTCTATTTGTAGATTAAATCTTGGGACAGTAGAGCCACAAGGAGAGTTAAATAATGTGCAGCCAAATCCCTTTATGCACGGCAAAGAAACCAAGGGCAGAAAATGAACCACTAAGCAATTACTCAGTGGAACATGGTAGAACAGAAATTTCCCAGCCCTGGGCCAGGCCTCTTCAACCTCCCAACTCTGCCTCTTTGCTTCCTCCAGCTCCTTCCACAAAACAGCTAAAGGCAGCAAAAAAAACCTGGAACTGATTCTGGAACCTGGCAGCTGACACTTGTAACACTCTCAGTCGATCACTGTAGGGCAGAATGTGTAGTACCACCCTCTGTTGGGAAGTATGAGATTCCTGAAAGAGGGGGGAGAGAGACAGCTATATAAATTACATGCACAATGGTAGCTAAAAGTGAGCACATTAGGGCTCAGTGATTATATGATTGGTCTACTTTGAGACTGTCAGGTCTAAAAGAAAATAGCTAACTGTGGTGCCTATAGCATACTAAGGCACATCTGGCCTGTTGGCTTTCTCAGTATTACAACTACCTGTGGCCCTCTCACCCCACCTCTACCCTAAACTTCCCCAGCTCACAGGCTTCCCTTTCCCCAGCTTCTCATTTCTACATAAGCCTGCCATTTCTCTCTTGAATCTTCCTCTCTTGGGCTCCTTTGGTGACACTCTTTCTCTATCTTTCTCTCCCTCACCTTCTTTCCCTCCTCTCTCTCGTGTCCAAGTCCAGTCTGGTGGCCATGTTCAGTATACTACTTCCTCTCCCTGCTCTGGACTCTTCCAGATGTCTCTGGCTATTCTCTACCTCATATCTACAATAAAAACCTTTCTCTCAACCATGACTTAGAATGATCATGTTCTCAGTTTTATACATCTGGTGCCAAACTCCTCAGTTTATAGAGAGACAGGGTCTCAGTGCTAGCCTTGAACTCTCAATGTACACCAGGCTAGACTTGAACTTACAAAGATCCATATCATCTACCTCCCAAGTGCTTCTATTAAAGGGATACCTTTTACAGGTCAGTTTTAGAGCTAGAAGAACATAAAGATCACTCTATTTAGCCAGCCTGACACATATTTTACAGAAGAAATACAGAAGCCTTAACCAGGCAGAACAGTAGAACAAGTGGATGGGGCAGGTACAGAATGACTACCAACTACCAAGACCCCAAACCCTCACCAGACTTCTCCACACACCCCTCCAGCGCAACCAACTGAATCCTTACAGTGTGAGCTCAGAGCAAGGAGCCTTGAGTCATGAACATAAGAACAATGCTGCTATGTCTGCCACATCCTCAAAGAGCACTTTGTCAACCATTAACTGGGGCACTGGTTCTGAGTTCCTGAGGAGTCCATACAATTCCTCTCCCTTTCATTGTAGAGAGGCTATAAAACACCATTTGGTCATCTTTTCAATAGTCTCTTCCTATTCATCTCCGTAATGAATAAATTAACATGTCTGCTTCAGGAAACCAAGGAGCACTTTGGGATAAAATTGAGGAGAGTTGTACCAAAGTGTACTGTGGGCTCTACTAACAGGAAGCATGCTCGACAAGGTCTGGGCTTGTTATCTATTGACAAACACAGGCTTCTTTTCTCAGTAACTGCAGAGCACCTATCATAGGTCAGATCTTATGTTGATTCCTTGATAAATGTGGACAAACCAAACCATACAGTTCTCACCTTGAATCCAATGATGCCTTAGAGTCCAGAGACAAGGAAGAGTAATCAGGTATTATGAAATTATAGCCAGCCCTGACAGAGGTACATGAGGGACAGGATCTCTAAACTGACAGAGGTACATGAGGGACAGGATGTCTAAACTGTGACTGATAGTACCTTCCACACAAGCCAGACGGAGAGACGTGAACATGAGGGACCAAGAACAGAGCAGCTGTCTTCTGTCTGTATTGTCTGAAAGTATGCTTTCAAGGGCAGAGGAGAGGCTGAGCCAACACATCACACAGCTGAGATGGAACTGTCAATTCAGGCAGTACTACAAACTTCTTACTGAGAAGTTAGTGTAAGCCAGCTATCATTGAAACTCAGGCGCTAAAGCCTCTTGGCAGTTGTTACAAACACACAACTATTTTAAGTTAGTTCTTAAGAATACAATGATGAATTTATCACAAAAGGCAACAACACAACATGACTGGGCCAAGCATGTCCTGTGTCTGTGCTAATAAATTATTATTCATCCACCAGAAAACTTCACCAGCAAGATAAAATTCCTACCTTGAAAATAATCTGTATCTAACTATGTAACCTTGATTCTTACTCTTCAGTTTTCTTGAAACTACCTTTGTTGAAAGTAGGTTACATTACTCATTTTTAATTCAGTAAAAAGATTTCTCAGTGTAAATATAATTTCTCAGCCTTTTTCTACCTAAGCTTCACTGGTTTTGTTCTTCACTATTCACTATATGGCCAAGTTTCTCACTGTTTGTTTGTGACAGGCATTCATTTGGTTGCTTCCAGGTTTCTGCTACTGCACATAACACTACATGAATATTCATACCCATGTGCATATGCACACCCACAAGAACAAGGGCATTAAACCGAAGCGTGAGACTGCAGGCTCCATGGTTAGCAAACCTTTTGCTTTGAGGGAAGCCTCGAGATGTCCACTCACATTCCCACCCAACGGAGTCCATGGGAGCCACTTGTTCATCAGCACATTCGTGGATCAGATGTATGCTCTCTATGTGAGGTGCACAGTAAAGAGACCACTACAACAGCGGCTTCATGACTGGGGGGGTGGGTTCTTGTGAATAAGAGAGAGAGCATCCAGAGGCATCTGAAAGAGTTCTGAGCAGAGAGAGAAGCAGCAGACTGGATGTGACCACAGCTATCTGTCTGAGACAGAGAGCAGCAGGGGCTGGGGTGGGGGTAACTTTGCCATTATAAAGGGAGGAAGGGGAATAAAACAGTCTAGGGGACATGGGCAGTGCCAGTAGGCTAGCATGGGGGCTTTGAAATGTACAATGGGCACTTCTGAAAAGGGACTGAGGGAACCTGGAGGCCAGCATGGGCTTGGATACGCCAGGACAGGTGACAGGTATATGTTATTAAAGACTCATAAGTCCTTTCTGCTGGAGGCAAGGGAAAGGACACCTTTTGGTAACAAGGTACCTGTTTCACAAGTTCCTGAAGTATGCTGGCTTTAATATAGCAACGAGAAATCCTTCTAGTCCAGTTTGAGCTGACTTCTGGACATATGCACTTCCTGGGACCTAACCCACTCATCTGCAGCACCATGCCTGCCTGCTCCCTGCCATGGATCTACTACTTTCTAAAACAATGAGTCTTATATTGTAGGTTGTCTTGGTCATGGCTTGCTTGCTTTCTTCCTTCCTTCCTTTTTTGAGGGCTGGCCTTGAACTCATAGAGATCTGCCAGCCTCTGCCTCCCAAGTGCTAGCATTAGGGAAAGGTGAAAGCTGCTATATCCAGCTTATCATGGTGTCTTATCATAGTAATCAGAAAGTAACCAAGATACCATATACGCATACTGGCAGGAGACTGCTGTCCATTAAAGTCATATTTAGTCTTTTCTAAACTTTCATGTCTTTTCTAGTAATATATGTGTGAATTAGTTTTGTTTTTTCTTAATATATACAATCATATCACCCAACAATTCAATTATCACTTCAATTTGCAGGTCAGAAACTGAGACAGACACACTGACTATAGGAATCAGGATTTCAAACTGATATTTAGATTGTATTTTCACTGTAGCTTTACTAAAGCCAAGGGGTGGAGACAATTCTTGTTTATAATGAATACACAAAGGCACTAAAATAGAATGGTATTCGATCATTATAAAGAAGGAAATCCTATCATATTCAGCAACACAGATAAACTTCAAGGACATTACACAGTGGTAGAATGTTACATAGCCCCATAAGTCAAAGGCAGACAAGCAAGAGAAGGAGGGGACACCGCTAAGTGTTAGAGGGCTGGGAACATGGGGGGGGCTGTTTGGTGGGTACACAGTGGACACTCCCAGAGCATCACCAAGAGGAAGGCTCTGGGATGAGACGCACACAGAGTACCACACTATAACTCAGCTGTGTACAATGAGCTAAAGGCAGATCTCACCTGCTAGGTTTTAGGTCACAACTACAAAACAATTCAACAAATTGCCTCTCAGCCCACTCAGCAAGTGGCAGAACTGAGATGCCAAGTCCTCATTACGGTGTTATGCCTCTTATTCCTAGGTAAGCAATGCACAAGTAAGAAAAGAAAACTACGTATCCCCCATTCTGGTATAACGACACTATACCTGAAGAGCAAAAGTCATAATTTAAAAACAAGAGGTAAATATTTAATTCTTTACATTTAGCAAACCTAAATGTTTCTTAGTTTCGTCCAACTCCTCTTTTCCATCAGTGGATATAAGTCTTCCTTTAAAATTGTCAGAAAAATGACATTTCTTTTTCACTCATAGTTGGGATTTTATAAACATTTAAATGAACCGTTAAACACCGTAAAGGGCTTGACAGATAACAGACAACTGCTAAGGACAGAGACAAGCTTTTAGATCGTTAGGCTGGGAATAAATATTCAAACCTTCGAGAACATTGCCAGGCTGCTTAGTGGACAGGCATTAGGCTGGGCTGCAGGTAAGGGAAGACTCCAGAGAAACAAGGTTTTGTTTTACAGTTAATGAAACACTGAGTTATTTTCTAGTATCATAATTTTTTTCCACCCTAAAACCTTTCAAGTTTGACTTACTGCTTGACAGACGCTGGCATTTCTGGTCTGGGTTATTCCTCCCACGAACACCACACAGGTCAGGAAAATATGAAAGCACAAGTTCACGAGCATGTGCCAGCTCTTGAGACTGATTCGAATCAAGCTGTTGGGGAAAAGAGGAACATGAACACTCAGTCTGGAACACTGGCAGCGGGGCCGCGGTGAGCCGCTCCAGCGGAATGCCAGCTGCACGAAACATCGCATTTATATGCTTTAAGTTTAAACTTACCTAAAAAAGTGCTTACTTAAAATGTGATCTTACTAACTTAACATATACCACACACACACATACACAACTTGACAGTCCATTTAACCTAACATTGTTTCTTGACACTTCGCATTATATATTCAAAAGACATTATTCATGGACCCATGGCATGTACAAAAGCTGTACCCATTCTCCATTGTCAGAACATGGACAACTGTCACTAATGAGGTTGAAGAAGCCTGAATTACATGTTTAGATATGTAGAAATGTCTGTAGTGTATCAATGAGTTTCTGTCCTGCCCAAGCTGGATAGCACACATGGCCTAAACGTCCAACACATTTCCTCCTGGTCTTTTATAACAAAATGTTGAAGTCTTTCTTTTTCTTTTCCTTTTTTTTTTAAAATTCATCAAAATCACCTTTAGTTTCCGAAGCAAATGTCAAGAAATGCCATACATGTCTGACTTAAATAGGAAAATACATTCTAGCAGAATCTTTTGTAAGGTAAGTTTCCTACTTAGCAAATCCTTTTAGTTCATTACTTCCAATCAGAAAATAAAAGTTTCGATAGCTGTGTCTCCAATTAACAGAAACCAAACCCTCTATGTAAATGTCACCAACTTTCTTAAACGTGCTATCTTTAAAGATACTGCAACAGTGAGAAAGCTGTAAGATTCAAACGTGGACAGTCTACTACCTAGAAACAGCTCTGCAAGGACCCCTAAACATGACAAACCCCCCCCTCTCCTTCAGACCCCTGCTCCTGTGCCCACTACCCCAGCCTCCAGTTCACACTCCCACAGTCTCTTCCAGGTACAACTCCAGCAAACTGGAAATGGAAACATGTCTTCAACAGAGCAGAGAAGGAACAAGAAAATTCCTCAGGGCTGAAATTAGCTCTGGAGTCCCAGGTGTTCATATCCCAGATGGTAGAATGAAGGCTGTGGGCAGTTGACAGTAAGCATCTTTATTTTGTAAGGGTACCACCGGTATCACAAGTTTATTATAACCAATCTCTTACCTGTGGTGGTACATGTAACTGATGATAACGGCCAAGAGACATAAGAGGAGAGTGATGGCGGTGGTATAAACCACAGGGTGCAGGAGACTGGCTGCTGGGGTGTACAACTCTGACCCAGTCAGATCCTGAGGGGACAAAAAAAAAAAATGGATGCAGGCTATTACATTTAGCTACTGGGCATTTCTTGAATGTTTGACATGCTGTTGACCAAAACCTCTGGCCCCAAATGACATCTCTGTGCTCGATTTGGACTAATGTCTTCCTATCTTATGTTAACTATTGTACAGTTTTGTTTGTTTGCTTAAGGAAGAGATTACTTTGGCTCACAGTTTCAGAGAAGAGTCCATCACCGCATGCAGTGGTTACAGGAGTGGGTAACTGCCTGATCTTACTTCCTCCACACACAGGAAACAAAGACAGACAGTAGGAGGTGAGGTGAGGCTGTGAACCCTTAATGCTTACCCCAGAGAGGCAGGTCCTCCATGAGGGCTCAACTGCCTTAAGATTCCATAACCTCCATGCCCCACCATCAACAATGAATAAAAGATCACTTGAAAACTGCGCTACTGTCCTTCACACAACACTCTAAATTAGTGTTGGTTGAAGTGAAACTAAATGTGTTAGGAAAATCATACTGGGATGTCTTGAAGAAAACAAAGATAAAAAAATTAATTTGCAAAAAAAAAAAAAAAAGGAAAAATTTAAAAGGGAAAAAAGGCAAGTAAAAAAATCCTTGTGAACTCGGGATAGGCTGGGATTTCATAAACAGGATGTAAAGATCACTGACTGCAAACAACCCTAAGAAGCCAGGCATAAGACCCTGAAGGAATCCTGTTCACAACAGGGGCGGGAGGAGAAAAGGAGAGTCTGAAAAGGGCTCTGCAAAACCTATGTGCACAAAGAGCTTGTATGCATTCATAGCCCACCAGGAACCAGAAAAACAAGCCAGGCACACTTGGGCTAGCCTTTCCCCTCTTACTACACTCTTGTAAAACAAGAAACAGACAGCAAAATCACTCTCATCAAACTGATGATTCCAAGGATCAGTGAGAATGACAAGCAACTAAGAAACATCCTATGAACCAAGACTAAGCTGGTACCAAGTGCACAGTGTGAGCGCAGTCAACAACTTACCTATGGCACACAGTGCTAGAAAAGAGGAGAAAAAGCACAGAGCCTCTAAGTGCTGGAGTAGCAACCATGGTGGTTAGTGGTGGGTATAACACGGAAATAAGGTTGATCCAAATTCCCAGCATTTATGTATTTTGCCCGGTATTGAATGTTAATGAAAAAGTGAAGAGCTGGTCCCTCTGATCCTTATTTCATCTGGCAGAAGTTTATCCTGCATGGACATCATGAAATGTGTAATGTGGCACTGTACAAGTGAACTGCTGAAAACAGACCCAATGGAGAAAATCTTAAGGCCATTAAGGCAGGGTTAGAAGCCACTCCTCAGAGGGAAGAAGGGAGGGAAGGACAGAGGAAGAGAAGGAGAAAAGGAGGGAGGGAAGGGAAGAGAGACACAGAGACAGACCAACAGTGTGTTTTTCTCCCTGTGACATGTGAGATATGAGATTGAGGTATTGCGGCATAGTTAGAACAGCAATGCTGGATCACACTGCTTGGATTCTAGTTGTTTGTCCAAGGCTAAACCTTAGTTCCAGACCTATGGACAAAAGACTATGACAACTGCCTATACCATAAAAACCACAGAGTGCATGACACTTGAGTGCCTACTGCAGATCAGCCTCCACCACCCCATCGCCACTGCCTTAGCATCTGCAGCACCGTAGTGTATCCAGCAGTAGGTAGCAGATGTCTTCTGAAATCACTTTCTATCTTACATTTTGCTTTTGGGTTATTGTTGTTGTTTTGAGACAGGGTTTCCCTATGTAGCTTAGCTGTCCTAAAACTCACTCAGGGTGCTCTTGAACTCACAGAGAGCCAGCTTATATTTTAAGGTGAACCTGGAGTTCACCGATTTGAGTAGACTGGCTGGCCAGGGCACTGTGGGTCCCTCTATGTCTACCTCACAGTGGTGCTCCTCTTTAATGGTATCCACAACGACATCTGGCTTTTACTCCAGGTCCTTGATCTTTCACAGCAAGCGCTTTACCTACTAAGTCATCTCTCCATCCTGGAAGCATGGTTTAGGACAATGTATACAGCAAGCAAGCATGTGTGAAAAACAGGTGGAAACACATTCATGTTGTCTGAACATAGAAATCTCTTCAATATGCAAGGAGCTATTAACTGTAGTTATGTGAAACTGATAGCTGAGGGGTTCCCACTGTGTCTTCACATACAGACATAATTAAAACATCTGATGTAGATGAGTGTGCTGTTTAAAAGTTGTTTAGGCAGAAACCTTGCTGGCATTCTGGTCAACCATGTTCTAACTAGAACTGGCTTGCTCTTACTCAGCACACTCGGTTAGCATTATTACAGGACTATGGAAGCAGCCACTGGTCTTCACATCTAGATAATTGGAGCAGCAAATGCAAAGCAGACAGTGAGCACTTTGGCCTCACTACTATTGCTGAATGAGGTATTCAGATCCTACATAGTGTCTACTCCTATTTGCTTCTCTTGCCCAGAGCTCCTTTGATTCTTCTGACCCCCACTGGGTACTTCTGATATCAATGTAGCAATTCCAACTTCTGCTGGGATTTCGCCCTCGGGTACTGAACAACTTCTCTGTAACCGACTGTAGGGATGGGCAGAACCAACCAGGATATCTACTGTAGACACAGCAGCAAATCCAGTAGTTTCTCATTCTCAACTAGAGCATAAAAGAGAACCACACGTCTCATCTTCCTAGAGACATGGGCATTTAGACTTTACATAAAGACCTAAGGAGACAGCATGTAAGAAAAGCAGGATTACACATATGAGTCAGTAAAGGTTAGAAGAAAACAAAGCAAGAGTTTTCAATTTTAAAATGGCATTACTTCTATCTTAATCTGATATGAGTACTGCAGGACAGGTGGAATTTTCTCTTGTAGTCCTGATGATAGACCCCAGGGCTTCATGCATGCTACACAGGCGCTCAGAGATATGCCTACAACCTGAAGTGGGTTTAATTCTACAAGTCTGTATAAGGAAGAAGCAACTCTAAATTTTCCACACACTCTAAGGTACTTTACAACTTTGTCAATAATCCCAGATGTGTTTCTAGCTTTCTGCCTCTAGGTGGCAGTTACATCCCAGAAAACAAGATTCTCTGAAAATAGGGGGGAAAGATCTTAGCAGTCTTCCAGCTTTGAAAAACTGTGTTTCACATTTTTTAAAAGATTAAAAATCTGAAAGATAAAAGAATAGCTTATTCCTTCTAGAAAAGGATTATACTAATTTAAATAGTTTAGAAGAACTGTTAGGAAGTTCAAAAATAGAAGCTTTCAACTAGTATTAGATTAAACAAAAACAAGTTTCACATGGTGGGGTATCACAGTGAAGCTTAAAATGCAGTATTTCTGTGTTTCCTTTATTTTGCTCAACTTCTGATCAGAACTATATACATTTCAGACGATCTTTTATTTCCTATTGTTTCTCCTTTAAATGCTACATGGTTTCTAAATATTTTATTCTCACAATGTGAAACATTTTAGCCAAAAACCAATCAAAATGCAGAACTGTGGAACCAAGTCGCCACTGAGACATCTACCACATAACTCTTGCTACTAGAGCTCCAGGATCACCGAGGAAGAGGAAGTGGGAAGATCTCAAACTCTTAGAGAACAGGAAATATCCTGTGGGATACTGTTTCTTAGGTACGTCAGAAGCTACAAGTCTCACAACATGACTGCCCAGACATGAGCTGGACAAGGACACCATAGATATACTAATGTGGAAGGCTGAACTCACAAGGCCTCAACCTTACACACACAAAAACTACAGGCAACTAAGGAAAGCTGAGAGCTGGAGAAATAGTCTTCTCTATGGAAGACATGCCAATACGCTGTCCAATACCCAATGGTCAGCCCTAAAAACATACACGGTAATAACATCATAGACTGAGCAGGTTGTATTTAAATATTTAGAAGCACACACTACCACTACCACCATCACCACCACTACCATTAATAATTAAGGGAAAAAGAAGTAATGAATTTAAAAAAGAGCAAGGGAAAAGAAGGAATAATGTAACTGTATTAAAATCTCAAAGTAGGGGCTAAAAAGAAATTGTTTCAAACTTTAATTAATGCTAACTCTGGGAAAACTCACATTTTACTTATGTATCTTGTGTGTGTGTGTGTATGTGTGCGCATGTGCGTGTGTTTGGGGGAGGGGGTTGAATGCCATGTGGCCTGGATAGAAGTCAGAGGATAACTTGAAGAAGTCAGTTCTCTTCCTCCACCACACATGTGGGACCTAGGGATGGAACTCAGACCTTCAGGCTTGAAAAAGAGCACTTGACCTACTCAGCCAGGTCACAGGCCCATCAAAGCTTTAATTCAAAGAAAGTATCAAAACAGTGAAATGTGAATTTACAGAAACCAGACACCTCAATTAGCTAAGAATACTCATTTAACGCATAAACCGTAAATAATATTAAGATTAATAATAATGATGATGATGATAATAATAAAGTTGGTTCTAGTGGTATGTAGTCCTCCACCCACCAAAGATCCCAGGAGTGTGCATGCTGAAGTATAGGTATGTTGGATATGGTTCAAGTGCACTGCTTACAGCTGTGTGCAAAGATTCATGGTGTTCCTGTCATGACAATCCTATCACCTGCAAAATATCTATTTTCAAGCCTCATTTGCCAAGAGACCAGGAAAAGCATTAAAAGACAGAAGCAAGGAAAATGAAGCAAACACTGGGGAAAATAATCCAGGCTTGCCTCAAGATCATTTCTATTGGCAAATGCTATCACATTTAAAAAAAAATCACCAAGTATGACAATGTTTCAAGATAATTTATACTTGTATAAATTAAGTATACTTGTATACAATTTATACAAGTATAAAGATAAGTATATTTATCCAAATATAAGTATATGCAATAAACATAAGTAATACTGTCTAGATATCAGATTGACAATTGAAATTAAATAAACAGGGAAGTCTTGGCTATTTCTGGGCAATGTCTCCATACCTCTAGTGTTCTCTCTGTGCTCTACACACACAACCAAGATTGGTGGCACCATGTCACAATTGCAAAGTAGCTACAACAGTAACTAAGGCAGGTAATTTAATCCTGATGTGCTCAGGACAGAAAAGACTGAAACAAGCATCTCAAGACTCAGGCAAGTATTTTAGAAGACCTGACCGCATGTATTAATGGAAGTTCCTTTAAGAATAGGTAATAGGCAACAGCAATGGTGAACAAGAGTAGGCAGTGGCACTGACCGCCACCCAAGTGACAATCAAACCAACTCGGCTTCAGTACTGTTCTGCAGCCACAAAACTTATTAAAGTCCTATGGTCCATCCATTCCTATGGTCATCATCAAATCAAAAGGCTAACAGAGTGGTTAGGTGGTCAGAAACCTTTTGTTAACTGCTGTGCATCAGCAAACAATCAGCCCCACATTGAAGGAGTCAAACTGCAGAAACCTAAGCCATGTCTTCCTGTTTTAAGAAGGTCAGAGCCTAGCTGATCGGATTCCCTTATGGATCACTGAGCATCCTCTACAAACTACAATTTCATTCATTTCACTTGGTAGTAACTCAATTTCCCTTGAAATTCAGAATCACCTCTTACATAATTAAATGGAGCCAGTTATGTTAAGCTAAAAAGTAAATCCTTCATTTGGGTTTAATTATGCATAGAGAACCATTAGAATATACAGTATTTATACACCAAGCTAACAACGGCCACACCATTAGCACAGCATAGTTGCCCAGGGAGCCGCACTGAATGGTGGTGATGTTCTCATCCGAGTAGAGTATACAGCACCCATCTGACTTCCAGCCTCCTTGTCCGTTCAGCAAGTCAAAGTCCCACTGCGCTGCGACAGCATCTGCTCCGTGGGCGATTCGTCGCAGCGTCACATTAACAGGGATGTGGTGGGTATCTACCGTCACATCATCTGGAGAAAATGGGAAAGAATGGTATTTCTCAAACAAACTTCATAAACTATTAAATGCCAACATATACACTGATGGGCACTCTGCAAGATCTTTCTTCACTAGTGACTCATTAAAACAAAGAACAAAAATAAGCATTATTTAGGAAGAGCAACCAATAAAGCCACAGTGCCCAGCAACGGCTGGGTAACATCTGCCACACAAACCTATTTTTGTGAGGATCACAGGAGTCACTACTGTCCGACGCTTGCCATCGTCTGCCAACTTGGTTGAATTTCCAGTGGCTGGAAAAAGCTTTCCGTTGCGGAAGGCAATGAGCTGAAGCTTATAGAGGGAGTCACCAGTGGCTCGCACGTCTCGCTTGTGTTTGGGTGAGAAAAGGGAGGAAGGGAGCTGAATAGAGGCCTCCATGATGGTGTTCTGAAGAAAAAAAAAAAAAATATATATATTATATATATAAATATATATATATAAATAAATATATATGTAATATATATTTATATATATATATGTATATATATGTACATATGCACACATGTATATATATTATAAAATTTAACACTAGTATAAAAAACTTGAACAATGTCAGATAGTCATGAGAATGTTCAAATTATATGCTAAATATGTTTCCAAAAAGTGTATACAAAAACAACTAACATTTTCAAACAGCTGACAAGTTCAGAAAAAAAAAAATTCTGAGCAGCACAGAATGGTATAGGTCAAAAGTATAGAACAGAGAGAAATGCAAGTTCTTTTTCCAAGAGTTTAAAAATAAGGGACTTGTTAATTTTCCCATGACAACACACACAGCTACAACGGACAGCATTAGGCAGATCAAGAGTTTCACTCATCAGTTTTACAGTTAACAAGAATAAAGAGGAGGGGTGAAAAGAGTCAGGTTCACACAATAAAACAGCAGAATCTTAGAGAAAACAGAAGTTTAAACTCAACACACTGTTACTTCGGCATTCAGTTCCTCGAGACTAAGAAACAGTGGTTGGTTGGAAAACCATAACCAACAGAAGAGAAAGTACTTGATGGCCACAGAATGTGTCCTCATTTCCTCTCACTTGACCTCTGCCAAAAGGTCAAGCAGCAATAATTTCTGTGTTTACTGTAGATTTTAAGTTACACATTCAACTTTAATAAAACACATTAACAAAGCTAAGCATTCAACTTCAATAAAAAAAAAAAAAAATATGCTCAAGAGATACAGATTTCAACTAACCTGAAAATATTCACTAAGGAAAATCATTTTCCTGGCCACAAACCCCTTTCTCTCCCCCGCCCCCAAAGCAATCTTCAGGGAACCAAAAGAATTTCCTCTTGAAAGACAAAGGTGACTAATATTTTACTTTAATAATGCTTTACGTGTGAGACTTTCAGAATACTGCCCCACATCCTAAGGCACTGTGTAATTTGACTAAAGACTCATGCTTACATCTATGTCCTAGCTCAGGCGTGGCGACGAGAGCTCCACAGCAGGAGCCTCTGCTCTCCGCCTAGCATGCTGGGCAGACAGGGCCCTGACAGCAATGCCCAACTCTTCTGCTGTCCAACAAACTCTTGAATCCATCTACTGGACTTGCTATTTAACAAGGTAATTCTGTTTACAACAGAAGAGACAGATCAGAACACATGGCTGGCAGCCAAGAGAAAGACTTTACACAAGTCTGAACACTGTGTTCTATGGTGGAAGAGTCATTCCAGTGGCTTTCTAGGTGGCTATCCCCTCTTCTGGACTCTAAATAGTGTGCACATCTGTGTTACACAACCAAGGCCTGCAGCTTCAGCACATGTCTCTCTCTGCTTATTAACTAGGCAGGAAGGAATTTGGGCTGCAGATAACATTATTCATGTTTTTCTATCTCCTATGTACTACTTCCTGTCATTTACATTTACTATAAATAGCTCACTGTTAATAAATTTAACCAAGTCAACATGCTCACTGAAAGAAAAAATTAAAAGGTTCTACTGAAGCAAATGATTGACTTTGTAATTATTTAAGTGCTCTGCTTACAATGCAGGCACAGCAAATAGCTGGCAATAATCTGTTGGGTGTTATTTCAGATATTTACATATTACTTTTAAATTAAAGATGTCATGAAAATATGTGTCAGAATTACTGTCTAAGGCAAACCATGCAAAGGCTCCTATTATTCTTACAAATAGGATGGAAATCCCTCCTCTCAGAGTCCTGGAGAGAAGGAAGAAGGTGTAAGAGCCAGAGGGGATGGAGGACACTCAGAGACTAAGGCTTTGGAATCAAGTAAACAAAGTGTGCATGGATTTGGAGACTGAAGCAGCAAGCACAGGGCTGGTGGGTCTGCAGCAGGTCTTCTGAGTATTCGTCACGGCTATTAGCTTAGCGTTTCTGTGGCCTCCTGACTGTGAGAATGAGTGGATATCTGACTCCTCTGCCTGTTTTTAGGGCTCTTTTCTTTGATATGAAAATGTATAAATTTCTTTGAAATGTATAAGAAGTTACCTAAAGATAAAAACCAAGCCATCACTCAATTAATAGTTCATAATCCTACATAATAAGACATCTACTCAAGCTTAAGAACTACAAAATTCATAAAATAGTCTTACCAAAGAAGTCAAAATTCTCTAGGAGAGTGCCAGTGATAATAGCCAAACTAATGTTTGTGGTTGAAGCGCACACCGCAGCCCAGCCCGATGTAGGCCTGGATTTTCAGGCATACTGGGAGTCAGAGAAAAAACCAGTGGGCGAGGACAAAAGAAGAGGGCCTCCAGCCATCCTAACTCAGGCTTAGATGCCAAATGAATTACCAAATGTCAGAACTAACATTCAACATGCTGAAAAAGGAAATGTAATACTCTGAAATTAAAAAAAAAAAAAACAACTAATCTTAAGCTTACAAAACTAATCAAAACAATAAAGAAAAAGCTCACAGCAAGAGCTACAGACTCACAGACTTTACATAGTCAGAGCTTCTAAACTTCCTTCAGAGCCCAATAAAGAATATTACCAAATAATAATTACAGGTTCCATGGGATGAGAGAAGGAGCCCCAGGGTGCTGAGGAGATGAATTACAGCTGCATCAATAATGTCCACAACTCATAGTAAGAATGCAAAATGTACATTTCCTTCCTTTAAAAGAAGTGGACTCACCACTGATGGGATGGTTGTAAATCTAATTTTAGAAATCACTGAAGAACACATAATTTGTTACATTCCTCATGACTATACCTTTGTCTGCTGGCCTGAAGGCAGGAAACAGTTTATAATTTCAATTAGTCACATGTGGGTTTTAGGACTGTGCGGATTACAGCAATGAGCAAGATACATACACGTAGGAATCACAGCTAATAAATGGGAAACTTCTCTTAAGGAGCCTTGAGAAGTGCACCACTGTGGCTTCTAGTAATCATTGTTGGAAGATGGCAGGCAAACATGTTTTGAGTGGCTGTGGCTCCCTCATGCTTGAGAGACAGGGTAACACTGCTCAATTTCCTTCAATGTGTGTCTCACCTTCAGAGAACTTCCTTGTAACAAAGGATGGAGGGAAGCATGGCCAGGAGAGGCACAGGAGCTCTACAGCTGTGAGTGCCATGATCACTATTGCTCTGGCAGTGGAAGGACAGTAGTCGGGACCCAGGAAGAAAAGAGTGCTGACTTAACAATATGCCAGAACCGCATGTTCTAACATCGGGAGTTTAGTTTCACTATCAATTTTAATACAAACAGGTAAATCATGAAAACATATGAAAGGTATGTTATCGTCAGCCTTTCAGTATCATCCATGGCAAATTACTAGAAAGAAGCATGATACATGTTAACTCAAACCTGAAAGCACTTTGGATAGACATTAGCATCTTATGAAATAATACGGTCTTCCTCCATAAGAAATACTCAAATTTTAAACAATATTTTTTAACTTTTATAAAATTCTAACAGTAAAGACAGGATGAGTTAAAAAAAAAAACAAAACACTGAATTCAAAACAACAAAATACCAGTTTATTCACTCATGCAATTGTAAAAAGATGGCATGTCCTACGGCATTTTCTTGTCTGTAACTAGATATTTAACTACCCTCTTGCTATCTTCTTGCTATAGATAATGAGGGTGGGGAGCTTTTAGGATTCATTTTCAACTGGTTTTCTTTGTTAAGAACATTTAACTGTTAATTTTAAAAATTATTTTGTGTTTGGCCCTGTATTGTCCCCAAAGACAGGATCAGGTCCTTGCTCTCAAATATTCATAATTTAGACAAGAGAGAGGTGATACCCATTGCCACGAAGAATAAAGCTAACCCTGAGGAAGCACTGTTGTAAACATCAACATAGCTTCTAACACAACCGTCTAAGTTTGGTACCATTTCATGAGGCCCTGCCAATAGCATAGAACTGAGAGTCTGAGACGCAGCAACCCTGGTCTCTGTAGACACAGCTGGGTAATAGGGAAGGAGAAGACAAGGGATGCAGGCTATGTAGCTGCAGAGACCACAGTCAGTCATATCACATGACCTTGGGGAACCAATGCACCATCAGAAGACTTGCAAGTATTCTAGCAAATGCACAAAGCACCTTGGGATTAACAGGGACTAATTCTGTGAAGAAGGAAAAGACGCAGCAGTCTGCACAGAGCAAGAGTGTCTTCCAAGCAGGGAAGAGCTATACACTTGAGGAAGGGCAGCAATCAAGGTAGGAAGAGTGAAGGCACTTAATGTCTGGCCTGGAAATAGTGAGGGCTTCAGCTGGGATAGAGTCTCAGGTGTCTGGGACAAGAGACATGTAAAATGTTCAAGGATGACTCTGCTGTATCATACAACATCATCAACAACAAAAGGAATCGTTGGGGCAGTAAATACTTGAACAGGTTTGCATGCTGTACATTCACGCACCTGGAACTCTTACTGTGGAGTCTACTGAGGCCAGACTTCATTCAATCTGCAGGAGCTGACCTGCCTCGTATGATCCTTTTAGCCCCTAAACATAACCATTGACAACAAAGAGTGGACACTGTCAGCAGAGCATGATGAGAAGGAACCAAGGACCGAAGAGTAGGGTATGAGAAGACTGGCCAGATAGTATTAGCTAAGACTTATTGGAGGTGACATTTGCACTGGGCCTTATCATGTAATTAAGGAGCTGGAGAAGTAGGGAAAGGTATACATTTCCAGTTAAAGAACTAGCATGTGCTTGGTCTCACAGTGTGGGAGACGAATGAAGGGAAGTTTGCTATCATTAGACAAAGAGAAGCAGTAAGAAGGGATGTGGGACAGGAGCTGAGGGAAGTTGCCCAAGTCAATGGCAGAGTCCTCCAGAGGCTGGCTGTCCTTATAAGAGATGTATAAGGTCAACTTTGCACCAGGGGATGACACTATATAGACATCACAGGCATCAACAGCTGTCACTCACTACGAAAGATTGTCACAGTGCTCGCAACAGAAACCCCATAGGGCCAGTTGGCACTCAAGGGCTGGAGCAGCAGCTACATGGCTGGAAGGGATTTCAGCATGCATTCACTAAGAAGTTAATGATAGTACATGTGTTCAGCAGTCAATAGCCCAAGTAAAAGAAGGACTTAAAGGAACAGCATCAAGACACAGAAGTTGAACAGGAATGTGCAATGGTTTGGCAAATGCGGGCAGCTCCTAAAACATAGCATGACTTCTTCACTTATGAATTTTGACAATGAGACACACTCAGCAAAAAACATCCTTTGACCTTTGGTCTTCCCTAATAGTAACTGGTAGTGTCATACTCTCTTGTAATACTGGGCAGCAGCAGCAAGCACAGGTCTCCACTGGCCATAGGTCACAGAGTGTATGTCAAGACTCCACAGCATAATGTGTTGTTCAGCTAGAAAACACAGGATTTCAAGTATATTCCCTGTATTCTCAACAGCATTATTTTCGACCAAAATTGTTTTATAAGGATGAGTCTATACTACAAGCCAGGAAAATCTGCATGGGAGAGTATAAATATAGCTAGGGTGAGAGTATGTAGGGATGCACAAAACCAAACCCAAATACCAAAGAAGCAAACAAGCCAGATGCCTTCTGCTTCGTAAAGGCATCTTTTATGCAGATTCAACTCAGGTGTTAATGTGTGTCCACACAGAAGGGGGATGCATAAGTTCAAGTAACCAAGTTAGCATATTTTTGAAGCACTTTTTAAAGTATGCACAGAAGAAACAAACCAGTTGCCCAGCTTCAATTTTCAGGGGTGGGGAAAGTCCTCTGTTAGAGTGACAAATCTGAAGTGCATTTTCTACTACTGACATCCAACCATCTAATTCTGCATCGTGAAGAGCATGTTCCTCCCTACCCTGTCTCACCATAACCAACCATGAAACAGGCATAATGACACAGAGTGTCTTGTCCTCTTGCCACAGGGTGATCATTAAAGGAGAATGGTCTGTAAGATGCAGATTCCAGAGTGTTCACGTGATACCCTCACTGTTAGCTGGGAGTGTTCTCCTGACACAGGGGCAGGCTGTGAAACCCATAAAGTATAGGGTGGCATCACTTCTGTCCCTTTCTACCAATTGTAAGCCATCAAATCTCAAGTCCTCCTCAGAATCACGTGCTTATCTTGAATGCGCTCTGCATGCTGCTATCTCAGGTGCAGGAAGGTAAGTGAGTTGGACTACAGGTGGTGGGCTGTGGTACCGTGTACTCGCACCAGGCCAAGAGTAGCAGATCAGTCTAGCCAATTTGCCTCTGAGCACAAAGTACTGAGTAAAGGCATCATCAAATGTACTCGCCCACTTCAGACTGTCTTAGTGGCTACAATAGCTCTACACTCACCATGCTTAGCTGTCCTTATGAAGGGCATCAAGGTAAACTATGAGAAAACACATGGTTATTCATCCTCTGAGTGGACACATTAGGTACCTTTAGCATATCAGAGCATCTCTGTGAGCAAGTATTTGGCAGTCTCTTTATAGCTAAAAGCCACTGAGGACATGACAGAACTAAGTGAAATGCAGACGTGTGGGCCCATCAAGGGGCTGCCATTCTGTTTCCATTCCTTCACTGTGGCTGAGGCAAACTCTGAAAGTGTACAAATAAGCTTTAAGCTTTTCTTTTTCTTTTTTCTTTTCCATTGCTCAAAAGACAATAACAACATCGATACTTTTAAAAATATACACTGCAAATTTTGGATTTTTTTAAAAATACATGTCACATATTGACATTTCTTTTCCAAATGTGACATACACCAAGGCTGATTTCTCTAGACACTATAGGCACACTGCCAAGAGCCCACAGTAATTTTACGGCTCATGAAAAAATGCTTTAATGTCTTAAAACCAAAAGAAAACTTTTATATGAAAGAAAATATTTTGATAAATAATATTAATACATCTGCCTTTATACCATGGCAATCAAAAAACCAGTAGTTTTTGGTATTTCCAAATAGAGAAAGCAGTATGAAGGCAGACCTGAGTGGTTGTGAAGTCTCCATGTTCTACCCCTGTCAGAGTTTCCTTTAAAACAGTAGCACAATATTGCAACCCAACCGCTTCTCCCCAAGCACTTTAAAAAGACATACATGTAAAAACAACAGAAGACCCGAGGAAGAGATCCCCTCCCCTCCCTTTCGCCAGCTGCAGTTGGGAGAGCTGGTCCTGATGAGGTCATGAGAGCAGGAAAGCTGGTCCTGGATATGGGGGTTATAGGTGAGCTGGCCCCAAGCAAGTGAGTGTGTTAGAGCCAGTGGGCTGACCAGCTCAGATACCTCTCAGGCCCAGATGCAGGGCTCTGAATTGGCCCACATCACCATCTACCCAATTGATGAACTGCTGGAACGCATGAAGGTGCCTAACCTTCTACAACTACAGGATCTTCATGACACAGGACAACAGGATATCCGAGCGGAGTCCCAGTGAGGTTCCAATATTGATAGAGTGGCAGAAGCCAGAGGCCTCATACCAGACCAACGAGTCACTGCAATGAACATTTGCAAGAAAGGAAGTGTGGACAAAAGGGTGTGTGGAACACACTGTGACACACTATAGCTTCCACAATGAGTTTTTTTTTCCTCTGCTAAAGGAGAGGTTACAGGGTATGAGGGAGGAGGGTAAGTACAAGGGGAGAGAAGTAGGATTGGGGTGCATGATATGACATTCACAAAGAAGCAATATTAAGAGTTTAACAAGATTTCTGTGTAAAGCCACAAAGTATTCAACTTTAAGCAAAGGTAACTTTAAATGAATAGAGAAGACAGCACACACACCTTCAGGGCCAGGCTTGAGAAGGTGCTGGAAACATTGCACTTGAAGCTCAGCTGTTTGTCCAGGTTTCCATCAGGGTCCCTTCGCCCATAGTCAGAAAGACCTGTGCGGTCGGAGGCAGCCACTTTCTGGAACACGGAGCAGGTCATCCCTGTGAAGCCAGAGCCTTGATGACATAAGCTTCCAGAGCAATGTTGGGCGAATACTGCAGAAGTCAACCAAACAGGAGTTAGAATGTGGGGTGGGGGGTGTTCCAGGACTTCACAAACACACACACACACACACACACACACACACACACACACACACACACACGTACACCTTAAAGAAGTGGAGAAGGTTGTGAATGTGAAAGACTGGAGGAGGCAGGCATGGAAGGGGCAGGTGGGAAAGTGAGGAATGATGTGACTGATCATTACATAAAGAAAGTAAAGGTAATAGGAACCTGAGGCAGGCTCTGTAGCTCAGAATAGAGCGTTTGCTTAGCACACATGAGGCCCCGGTTTGAACCTCAGCATTACAGAAAAAAAGAAATTAATAAAAATAATTTGAAAAATACCTTACAGCTAATAAACTAAAACTTGAAGTTTTTTGCTCACACAATGAGCTGTGGAAAAAAAAATTTGTAGCAACCCCCCACATGCACGGAATGACTACAGAAAGAAGAGGAGGGAATCCTGGTACCACTCAGAGTACCCACACTGTCTCTTCATGTGGAGAATGAGCAAGCTGCTTGCACTGAATTCACAGAAAAAAAAAATCTGCAGACTCACTCTAATGCTTATTTTTTTCCCCTAAAAAAGTAAGGCAGATGCTGATCCAAATGGCAGAAATTAAACTAAGTTAAGCAGTATATTAGGTCTGGATAATTGCCTAAAACAGATGGCACGTGCTGACCCCCCAGCTTTAAAGGTGACCTGAACTTAGGGTATCAACTGTCCATCCACAAACCACCATGTCTGTACCCTGGAGGATACCCAGCATGTCTCCCACTCACCACCCATGCCAGGGAAGGCACAGTTTCACTTTCTAACCTGCTAAAGTGGCAGGATTAACTGCATATCTAAGGGAGCCATGGTGACCTGCCTTGCTGTGACGATGATTACGTATGCATTAGTGTTTGCTATATGCATTAACCCTTTGAGATCAGCATTAATTATACACATAAACTAATAACGTATATTCTCAATCACTGCTGGATAATAATGCACAAAAATCACATCAACCACAATTGACACATGACGCTTCCCTGGGGAATAAGAAAGCTGTCCTTCTGGAGAAGCCCTCATCTTCATATTCTTCTTCATAAACCATCTTGACTTACTATACCAACCCTCACCCCTGCCCTTTTCCTGGTTTACTTTCTCCAGGCTCAGACAGCTATGGTCAACCATCATCTTAAAGTACTAAATGGAAATCTCCAGTTATAATACTCATAAATAACTTCCTTCACTGTTATAATCGGTCCATGTTACCATTAGATGTTATTATCAATCTCTTATTGTGCCTGATTTATAAGCTGAGCTTGGCAGGTGTGAACACAGTGGATAAAATGGCATATGCAGAGCTCTTGACTACCCATGGCTTCGGGCATGCACTGGGGCCTCAGAATACTTTCCCAGGGATAAGGGAGGCAGCTGCATAAGCAGCTGTGTAACTCTTGGAGCCTGTTTTGCATGTTGAAATGGCCTTCACTCAGGCACCGTCACTTTTATTATGCCCTTCTATGGCAGAAGGACCTGGGAGGGCAGCTAAGTAAGAAGGAAGCTGAAAGATGGGAGCAGGTGTAAACAGTTGGGGAGGCTATTGAAAGACAAGTGGGTCTCAAGTCAGGCCATGCATTTAAGAGTGAAACTGCCATGAACTTAGTGGTGAGACAACAGCTACATTATGCCTCTAATTACATAATTATTTGGGGACAGAATTCTAATCTTAATTGAGCTAAAGGTACAATAACACACAGGATGATCAAAATGGCCTCAGGAACTGTAGAACACTCAACTTCCTTGTAATAGTCAGGGCTTAAAACCATTAATCAGATCAGAGTATGACAGCTAAAGGAGTAAGCCATTTATTTATCACAATTTTAGAACACAAGTAAGCAATACATAAAAAAATTTACAAGTTCAACTTAGCATGAACATAATTTAATACTGTTTAACTGAGAGATGATTATATTGTACTAACTGCTTTCCAAATGTTGGAGGGCAACCCGGTCCTTTAAGATCGAACCCGAAGCGAGCTATCGGATATCTACCTGAAACATCCTTTGGGGCTCAGAACTGAGAATTACCTTGGATGGACAGTGGGGAGCATGCCGGTAGAGCCACACAAATATTTCTTATTTTTGTTGTAGAGTTCATTTCAGTGGATTAGACGGTGACAGCCACTCAAATTACATAATACAAAAGCATTTTCCAGTTTCTGAGAAAACAGATTACTCAGAAGCAAATTAACTCCTCAAATGGTTTCAGAGAAAGACGTTCTGTGCTATAGCAGGAGACAGCGACACCATGACAAGGGAGACACGAGGCATTTCTAGGTTAGAGTGGCCATAATCAACTCCTCCTGCGGGCCTATGACAACACTGTACTTACTGTGGAGTACACGTGTGCCCCACTGGCCAGGCGATGTGTGGCAATGCGCTGCAGGCACTGGACAATTCGACTGCAGGCCTTTGCTTCCCTCTGTGCCAGCCACAGGACCCGCTCATCGGCCAACATGATGTTGCTTGCCACATCAACCATCACATCACCAAGCTGTGGAGCAGACCAGAGAGAAGAGAAAGATGTTAAAAGCCAGGGTGAGCTGCTGAACACACACAAAATAAAAACTTAAAATTAAAAAAACATTGTTTTAAAGGATGAGAGTGGCTTCTGTGTAAATCTGATGTGAGAAAACTGTACTTGTCTCTCATTCAAGCCCACAGATAGGAACAGCATGCTCAATTATGGCCATTTGGTAATATTTAGCTCCAAACAGTTCTTAAGTAGCCACTACATCACTAGTGACAAGACTGCTGTGCATCATCTCAGAGGAAAAGAAAGGCAATTAGATTAATTAAGGAGGAGAATGTGACACACTGTCACACACAGACTTCAGCTCATCTAGAAAACCATTATCAACACTTTGTGTGTATCAGCTTAAACGTCTATTAATTATACACACTACTTACAGTATCTCTTCCATCTCCTGGCATACTCAAAATACCCATCACCTTCACCACCCCGAGTACCCAGAGTGTGCCATGTACACGTGTGATTCCCCCACTGTGAATCAACTCCCTCCATTCGTCTCAAGTCACAGAACACCTGAGAGCCCAGAGCCATGGAACACTGACCCTAGGAGGCGCTCCCCCGGCTGCTCCTTCCACTCACAGCACTGGCACCCAGGCACCCACTCTGTTCTTGTTTGGGTCATTGCACTTTCCAGGCACCAGGAGAAGGCAATAGCAGGAACAGGTCACTTGCTTCCTGGTTACTGCAGTCAAGTTACCAAGGGAAAATGTACTGGGCAGCCTGTTTGCTAAGGAGACCCACCCAAGTCAAGTGAATTCTGAACAGCATCTTGAAGGAAGATCTTGGCTGAGGATACGGAAAAGAAACATTCCGGAGTCTGGAGCAGAGCTTTGCAAGCCGGCTGGTCCTCATACCACAAAGCAAGCATCAAAGGAGTTAAGCTGCAATGCCAAGCCAGAAAGCCAGGGCTGCTTCAGCAAATGGCTTTTGATCATCCCAGAAGATCCCAGCTAAGGCCATCAACCCTGCTCTGCATCCAATACTCTGCATAAGAAGTATGAATAAGATGGCTGTGGAGGTTTAGGAAGAAGTCCAGTGCACCCTAACATGGTCCACTTAGAAAACACATCAATGGAAAACCACCAGATCCTCATTCTATGACCATGGGCAGAGCAATCTCAGTGCATGGGTGAATACTAGCACTCTGGATGCCAGGCCAGACAGGTACCTCTTCGACCAAGAAAAGAGGGAACTACAGTCCAGTGCCTTCTAAATGATGAGCACATTTAAGTGCCAGCAAAACAATATCAGGCTCCTGAAACCAGGCCTCACACATGCACATAGCAAGCACAAAACTATGTTGGCTTCTTTCATTATTGTACTACTCCTTTTGGGGGGAAAGGTAAAGATAAATTTCAATCTCCAAAGCAAGCCTGCTTTCTAAAACAAAAAGCTTTGTACTAGATAGAGCCGTAAGAGGGCACCTTGTTCAGATTTTCTCTACAGATTTAACTGGCAGAGTAAACGAATCTGATGAGGACCCCTAGACAGTATCATTTTGGAGACTCATCTCGGATTTCTTTTGGGGATCACCAACTCTATAAGACGCTACTTCACATACATGACGAGTTCCTCAAACATACACAATCAGCAAATGGCTGTCTGATGGTATGCATCGTCAAAATCCATACTGGTAAAGTTTTATTCTGGCCCCTTAATAGACTTTCCTCTGAGGCACTTGACTACTGCCCCTTGACCTTTGCCCCTTTGCCAACTTGAAGCAGCTAAGAGCTGCCTTCACCCCCAAATGTATGAGCAGCAGTTAGGGTGATCTCTGAGATGGAAGATTGAGAGACTGAGAGTTAGACTCCCTGTTAGGCAGACAGATAGGGAGAGGGGCCACAGCTAGGTAATAAAGGGGGATGAATTTCCAAGATGGCCAGCTTCTTCCTCAACCTCCTGACTGGAGACAAAAGCCTGGCAATTTAAAACAATGTCCTTGTCTGCTTTTGTGTCCCATCAGCATGCTTCCTGCTGAAGGCCTGGCTCAGCAAGTTCAAGGACTACTCAGGATTTGTCATAAAATAGTTCTGGGTCAATCAGGTTTAACTTTCTTCAAATCCTAAGTTAGGGAAAAACAAACAAACAAAAACAAAAACAAAAACAAAAAACTCTTCAGAGGCTATAAAGCCCCCAGCTCTCTAGAAAAGACTGGATTTTTCAGCTTCTGAGTCCCCCGCTTTTTCTCTGGGTGCCTGTTACATGTATATTTCCTCAACCACAATGGAAGACTTCCTTCACATCGTAAGAAAAGAGGTGGGGGCACTTTGTGTATCTGTTTTCAGATCTCAAGGTTTAATGCCTCAGCCACAAGCCTTGCTCTAACCACATATCACAGAACAGTTCCTAACTTTATAATGCACATATCACAGAACATCAAAGCTTCCTTCCAACTTTAATACCCTGCAGTCAGGGGAGTAAAATGTGCTATTCCCACATATACCTTAGTACCTGGGCAAGACTCAGTCGAATTGCCCATGGTCATTTCATTGACGGTTCAATGGTCATTAGTGGTGCTCTCTCACATTATCACTGAATAAACACTGACTGACTGTGACTCACTAGCCTGAGCAGGGGGAATGGATCATTGGAGGAAGCACGCATGCTTCACTTTCCAGCTTACAGCACAGAAAGAAAACAAGCATGGAATTCTCATTTTAAGATGTAATTCCCACTGAGATCACTGCCATGACAGACTTAGCAGGGTAAAAATGTGACAGAGAATGATGACATATAATCAAAACATTCCATTTCAACTGACTCCCACATTCTCAAGGAATGTTTCTCCCAAGCATGAAGCAGTACCAGGGTCAACTGACAGAATAGTTAGGAGGAACTGGGCAGTCGTGGTGGTCTACAGTTACACGTGGAAAGCAAAAGTGGAGGGTTGTGTCCAAGAGTTGGGAAGACCAACGTGGGCAGCAATGAGACCTCCTGTCAAAATGAAGAGTAAGAAGAGGAAGTGGAGGAGGGGAGGGAAGAGGAAAGAGGGGAGGAACACGAGGAAGAGGAATAAGAACAAGAGGAAGATGAGGAACAGGAGGAAACAAAGGAGGGAGGGGAGGGAGAGGCAAAGGACAGAGGGAAAGTGTAGGGAAGGACAGGAGGCAGAGCAGCAGCAGCCACCACCAATCCGCACAATTTCACTCATTTAATGGCAACATGGGAGTACCCACACCCTACATTTTCCTACTGACAACAGACAGTGCTGGTAAGGACCCTTATTTCTGAGTATATAAGATGGCTACTGACTCTACACCAGTTTCTGCACCTGCCAATCAGATCAATCAGACATTGACTTGAATGAACTCCATCCTTAAATGCAAATTGAGAATGGCTGGAATAATGCTTTTTATTGTCTACTATTCTGGTTTGCTGTTACTTCAGGATTTTATCCAAAAATGTAACAGGCTGTGTGATGAAGTCCTCAGACACGCTGGGTGACCATCAGAATTGAATTGCTTTTGGTTATGAAAACTTCAGAGATAAAATATACAAAAGCACTGATTGCACTTAAGGCAAAGCCACAAGCATGAGCTACTAGAGAATGGCATGATTTTAATGAAATGTGCTCTGTATTTTTTACAGAATTAAGCACATGAACTTTCTGAGGATCTCACTGGAAGCCTGACAGGCTAGTCACTCCTCCTGAAGCCCTCTGGTTATAATGTGAAACAATCACTCTGACCTCCAGGTCATGCCAGGGTCAGAAAAGAGCTTGTGCTAATCACTGTAAAGGAAAGAATGGCCCACACAGAAGTCATGAAGCAGCTCTGAGAAGTTCTTTGACCACATGCACACTTCCTGATTCTTCTGACCCTTTCATGACTGGAGCGGCCTACACAGAACAACCCAAGAAGAAACCCATGCTTAACCGAGACTGTAGTTCAATCCTGCTTTTGTTTCTTATACCTGTATGTGTGCCTTCAGGAATATTTTCTGATCTATTGGAGCTTTCCTTACCACTGTAACAGATTCTAAACTCTTTCCATAACTAAGTCACAGAAGCATGGGGTGTTTTGTGACTCTCTGCTATAGGGAATATTCTGGTGACAAATCCTTTTACTGAGTTCTTAGCCATTTGACATGGAATAATGAGAAAAATGGCTCATTCTCAGCTAAAGCTGTCAGTCTTGTTGTCTCTATATTTCCTTGTAGTTAGTGTGGTTACAGGATCCAACTTGGGTTTTCAGGCTTAGCAACAGGCTCCATCACCCACTGAACCAGCCCTAAAGGTATTTTTGTTGTAGAAAACTTATGTATAAAATACAGCAAGTAAAGTCAGCTCTTAAATACTCCATCATTGAGGGAGGGGAGGAGGCTGGGAGGAAAGAAGCAGGAGAGAAAACCAAATGCACAGGCTATATAAATAAGATTGATGACTGAAAATCGTCCCAGTTAGGTGAGAAGACGAGACAGGAGTTAACAATAACATTTTCAACACTCCTGAAATTTTCCAATAAAATGTTCACAGGAACCTAATCCCAAAGGGGAAAAAATTCAAATGAACAATATAATGTAGAAAATGAAAACTCGGCAGCAGGTCTCAGAGCCTCTGCTGAAGAAGTGCTGCAGCAGATTCTCAGAACCCATCCTAGGATAACAGACTGGAGCACAGGCAGGAACAGGGAGAGCAATCTGGGTTAGGAGCCCAGCAGGGGACTTCTCCAGGAGGCTCACACTGCCAGGCACTCACTGGATCTTTGAAAAGCTTAGAGAGCAAAGTCTAGCAAGTATGACTAAGCAAAAGAGCTGGGAAATACTGGAAATAAAGATAACCGAAGCATCAGAATGGAATGGCTACATTAATATAAGTATATGTGCACAAACATGAATTTGTTGATAGAATGCAAAAAAAAGGGCTAAGTGAACTCACGGGGGACTTTTGTTCACAGTCAACTGGAGCACAGGACAGGATTCTAAGGTAAAACCAATCCTGCTCTTCAGGAACCTCCTCCTCATCAGACATAGTAAGTATTGGCTTCATAAGATAAACTCCTCTAGTAAATACAGAAGACACATTTACACCCAGACAGAGAACTTAGGCTGCCTTTTTATGGCCACTAAATACACCTTTTTAGGTCTGTCAGGGTGGTATCTTTCAGTAGCTATCCTGACACAATTTGGCTCCTGGCTTAAACTAGCTGAAATCAACCAGTTTAAAGAGCAACAGCATCAAAATCTGTTAGCTATGTACAGAAGCATGGGCCATACCCACTGCAAAGACCCTGCTGAACGTGCTTGAGAAATTCATTTAACTACTGTCATATCTTATGTACGTGCATCTCAGGGTATCTTAGCATAATTTAATGCAGTGGTAATTAACTTAAAACACAGTCCTTAAAACACACACGATTTCTATTTATTACCCTAATAACTAGTGAAAGGCAAAGCCTGCAGTTCCCAAAGGACTGCACGGGATGGTAGTCACCAAATCACAGGGAATATGTGGACACTTCTAGGATTCAATCATGAAGCCTATTTTTCCTTTGATTTTTGATAGGTTAACATCACTTCTTTTTGATGAGAACTGTAAACTTTACTGTATTAACCAGACAGTGACAAAAACACCCTCCAATCAAATGTTCAGAGAACTACCTGAAGCCCTGAGTAGTTCTTAGATCGGCACAGAGATCAGAAGGTACGGGGCCATGAGGTCAGATCCACAACGCTGTTCAATAAGTAAATACCTTCTGAGATGGGAAAGTTTTAGAATCCCATAAAACCAGACCCAGGCTTGGAAACTACCTTGCAACACTGTTTCCCCTCAACTCTTGACTTGTGTATAGAAGCTCTGTAAACTAAACAGAGCCAATATCATCCTTATTTTAGAGAAGACAAAGCCATTTTAACTATTAGGTCTTAACCCAACAAGATGCTGTCACCTGAGACACGGAAGCAAGGCATCACAAGCACCAGACACCAGCTACTCAACCCACAGGGCAACACTGCTCCTTCTGTTTTAACTTTTAAAAAAAGTTGTATTTATTGTCACTGCTGTTTGTGTCCACTGTCCATGTATAACTACAGGTGAGCGCATGCCCTGCGCGTGTGTGTGCCCGCGCATGTGTGCATGTGCGTGTGTAGGCAGAGGACAGTTTCCAGGAGTTGTTTCTCTCTCCTTCCACCTCTATACAGGCTCCGTTATCAATCGGGCTTGCACTGCCGGCATTTTTACCTGCTGAGCCATCTCACCAGCCTCTATATTGCTCTTTATAAGTCAGGATCTGAAAAGTCATTCTCCACATCCAACTGCAGCACAGGAGGAATAGACATTACGATGCTTCAGAGCTCACATTCCAAATGTCACTGTAATTATTCCGCTAACTAGAAGCACTCCACTTTCAGAAAGCAACAGCAATCATGTGGGCCGCTACCCTGTGATTATCAGCAACAACGGAGGGTAACAGCACCAGTCGAATCCAAACAGTTTCTCCCAGGGCTAACAAAGCTTCCCCGGGAAGTGGCTGCTGTCAAAAGCATAGCATGGTTTATCTGAAAACCAGGGTCCATGAGTTCAGAGCACAGCACTGAATCAGTCTCACTGTCCAGCAAAGTTGCCAACTGCCTAAGTTCCATTTATATACACATACCATTTTCCCTCCTCCATTAACTACACCCTATCAAGTAAATGGCAACTACAGTAGAGCTGCAGTCACCAAGTCACTAGCAACGTGCAAGACTGGAATATTCTAAAAACGGAAAGAAAATCCTTGGTTAAATGATGTAGAGAAAGAGGATATATTATTTACCTAAAACACTACCAGCAATGAACCTGTAATGTTCAGCTAGTTAAGCTTCTTATCGTACAAGATAGGACAAGGCTGAAAGCAAATGGCGCACTGCAGAACAGACTTCCAGTTCTTTCGTGAGGACTCCCATACTCTGTGTTCAGCTCAGCTCTAGCCTAACTGTGTACGCTGATATGTCAACTTCATTTTTTAACAGGCTTCAGCTCATACTTGACCTAAATTCTTTCTGTCTGCCTTTAACTCCATCTAGTTATATCACAGGAGAAACAGTACACAAAGTTCTTAAAGGGTTCAAAAAACCACAACTTAAGTAAACATTACCTTTGCCTCAAAACTTAAACCAGTTTTTCTTTCTCTTTTTTCTTTTAAATGCCTAAGAAATGCCATGTTGACAAACATCATAATTTTAACATATCTATTTAAATACATACCTTCTCAAAAAAATCAGTATTTCCTTTAGATTGTACATGTTTATACGTACGATGACATTTCATCAACATATACAGAAGTTCCCCAGGAGACTCTCATTTCTGCTATATAATGAAAGTGACAGGATAGTTTAAAACACGGTCCAGGTGACTACAACGATGAGAGGGGCACACAGCTGTGCAGACAAATGACTCCAAGAGGCTACAAGAAGCAGCCAGCTAACACACAAGATGGTAAAAGCTGCTTCTCCTGTATCTTCCTCTGCCATACAGGGCTCCTAGGTTCTGAGGAACTAACAGCTCACCGCCATCTCCCAGATACACAGGTCACCATCACTGGTGCATAAGCTTCTCAACGGCACGTTTGGAAATCAAAAAGTGTATGAAGTTCAAATATAGAAAACATAAGCCAGCTTTAAAAATAAGTGCTCCACTCTATCCCATTAGAGGTCACCATGGTTGACATTTACACTGTAAGTCTGAACTTAGGAACTTACCTCTTTTGATTTTTCCTCTTTGGTAAATCTTCCAAACTTTTCTATCATTTCAGCCACAAATATAACATCCATTTTGTCCGAGAAGTTGGCGGCCTCCACAGTGTAAGCCAGCAGCTGCCGGGCTGTAGCTACGGCATTTGTAAGATTGAGGGGCATCTATAAAGGAAGGCAGACAACCACTTCACAAAAGGACCACTGATGTTGACATTGCTAACTGACTTTCAAAATCTACCGAGGAGTTAAAACCAATATATTCATCAAATAAGCTTTCAAATTCAAGAAAGTTAGATTTTTATAGAAAATATCCTGGAGAAGAGAGGATAAATTAAACTGAGAAATAAAGGAATGCTTAGAGACACATGGGAAAACACACAGCTCTATCTACTCTTTGCATAACCAAATTCTATGCAAACTTCTCTCCCAGTTGCTGAGGAAAAGCAAGTTCCCAGTTCTCCAACTGGGAGTGGTAAACACATCCCTTACTACCCAAAGGCAGGACGCACTTAGTACTTGATCTCTATGGCCATGTTTGTTAATTCACTAACTGACACTGTGACAGAAACAACTGCTGTATAATGGTTAAGCTGGTACTGAGGAATAGAGAAAACACCCAAAACAGACCACATCACATCGGGTGAGGGAAGGTTAATAACGGTGACAGAGGCAGCAACAATGAGAGTCAGCAGAGAATTCACAGGGATCACTTCGATAAAGGGGTTATGGAGATATACAGTCAGAATCCCAGATAAGTGGGACTCTGGCAGGTCAAGCAGTAAAAGAAAAAGATAGGGCCGCACAGAGCACAAAGATATAAAGGAATTTTCATCCAACACTCACTCTTATCTGACATGTAAAAATACCATATTTTGTGCATTTCGTACATAACTCATATGAATCAGAATGTCCTATAGTTACCTGATTAAACATATACAGGACTCTAGTGACATCATTTGCATACTGGCACCGAGAATAATCATCATCTGCCCAAAAGCCACCTCTGTCGCATCTGCGCCATGCCTTCTTTCATCCTGTGTGGTTCCAGGATAGATCCCACTGCTGTGGGTGTTCCGGGTACACTGGAGATACGCTGTGATGCCCGCCAGCGTCCTGGGCCATCTATACAGGCAGAAACAATACAGAATAAGACAACCTAGAATGGCGGAGGCTAGTAAAGTCCGGATGGCACAGAAAAAAGTAAGGATTGAGACATGAATATGATCACAGAGAAAAAATATCACACACACACACAAAAACCTGAGACATTTAAAAAAAAACGTTCCTATAGATCTATAGATTCATTTATCCAGTCTATCACCTGAGAATATTTGATAGCATAATGCAATAAAATAATTTTTTGAAAATAAAGTCTAGCTTGCTATGAATGTTCAAGGAAATTATATCAAATCCAAGAAAAATGAAAATTGGTGTTATGAATCAGCTTATGTTTCTGTTTAATAAGTGTTACTGTAACTTTGGCATTATATAACAAATATGACATGAAAGAAGATTCTTGCTCAATGAAGACAGAATTTGGTCTTTTGTACAAGTATGGCTAGGAAATTTGACAAGTAAAAATGCCACAGCAGGTCCGTCAGTGACATCCTGAAAAAAAATCCTGTTTGCACAATTGACCCTCTCAGTGGCTTTGTGGATTGATTGTCTGTGACAGGAACTGGCTGTGCCTATGCTACAGGATTAGCTGAAGACCTGCTTCCCTCCTGCAGTCTGGGAGGTTTGGTTGTGCTAGAGAGAACCTAAAAGACCAGCGCTCAACAGCAGCCGTGGGTGCTGAGGCATGCTCCTTGGCAGAAACCTGCATGAAGGCTGCTGTCTACCTGTTTTATTCTACTGGAGGAGTGACTGTGTGAAGCCTACTCATGGATTCTTCCAGAATCTGACTATGTCATTTACCTTTAAGCTCCAACTATGTCTACTCAGAGATCCCACACTAAGTTTCCCACATGAGACCTTGAAGTGAGTTTCTGAATAGCACCATCGGTATTCAACATAATTTATCAGTGAGGAGTTACTCAAACCTGCTGACGTTGCACGTCAACCCTCAAGGCTGGAAGAAACCTTTGGTATTTGAACTCTATTTCTCAAAATCGGAAATGAAGTTGTGCATACTTAATACAAATCATAACTGATGCATAGCAGTGGAACTGCTGAGACATATCAGTCATACCAAAACAAAACCATAACCAAAAACTACATAAACAAATCAAGCAGCGCTATACCAAATGTCATTAATGCAGCAGTGTTTTAATACTGCAATACCTTAAGGAGTGTCAGAAGAGAAATAATTCATTGCAATCAATTAAACACATAAAACACTCCAAAAACCGAACAAAAGACACAAATCCAACATAAATGGAAAAACATTGATCACCTCATAAAAGATGTGAGTGTCACAAAATTACAAATTGCAATTATGCTTCAAAGTACTCAATGTAAGCATATGTTCATGTACATGAAGGTCATGTGGCAAGATGGATCTCTCTCTCTCTCCTTCTCTCTCTCTCTCACACACATCACTCACACACACACACACAACAATTGTTTTTAGAAGGCAGTAAAAACAACACACACACACACACAATTGTTTTTAGAAGCAGTAAAAAAAACACACACACACACACACACACACACACACACATTTTTTTAGAAGGCAGTAAAAACAAATGCAGAATATAGTGATGGAAAGACGTAACCGCTGCAGTGTCCCACAGATTGGAAAGATAGACACTAACAGTCTTTCTTACTCTCAAACTGTTAGGGGCTACAGCCAAGAGGTAATAATAGCCCCCTACCAGAAACAATGCAAACTCAGTATTAAATAATCTTACTACATTTAAAAAGAAATGTATTTCTTTTGTTTACACTAGAATCTCGTTATTAAAAACCTCTAAGCAGATAGGATATCTGGAAAAATAAGTAACAACACTTTTAAAGTAAGAAAGCCTAAGGGAGAGCTGTTCATGCTACAGGCCCGTCCTTCTAGACGGATCTAACTGCTTCAGCAGCTTTTACAAGAGCCCTGGAACCCAGATCCCAGCAACTGTTCCAGGCTATAAAACCATGTTCCTTCCCAAATTCTTCCAACTCAATTGTAATAATTATTGAATGGAAGAAGAAAAGTAGGTCTCTGTTTCCCTGATGATATGACTAAATGACTTAAGACCAGAACCTAGCCAGGTGGTGGTGGCACGCCTTTAATCCCAGCACTCAGAAGGCAGAGGCAGGTGGATCCCTGTGAGTTCAAGGCCATCCAGGTGTACACAGTGCATTCCAGTACAGCCAGAGCTATATACCCCTTTCAGGGTTCATCGTAAAGGTCATTAGAAAAAAAAATATGACAGTCTCATCAACCTGTCAGCACTGTCTCCGAAAGCAGGGGTTTGTAACATCTGTAGCAAACCATCTGATAAGTGACAGGGGAGAGCAAAAGTAGATATGATCAAGCTACACTGCATGAGTGTAAAAATTATAAAAAGGACATTTTTTTCTAAAATGACTATCATTCCAGAGGCTCCTAAATCAATATTTAGCAAAAAAGTTCAAGTATTGTTTTTTTCTATAAATGGTTCTATAATTATTACTACAAAGAATATTCCATATATATGAAATATATATATGTGAATATCCATATATGTGTGTGTGATCTATATGTACACACACACACACACACACACACACACACAGAGTTTTGTTATTGAGGATGAAAGATCAATTATGTGTCTTTGAAAATACAAAGCTTTATGAAAAATAGCCATTCTAGTATTTCTATGTACTGACCTGAAATCACCTTTGTTGTTCACAACCCTCTCCGGCGGACAGTATTGAGCAGAGCTTTCTAATACCACAATATCAACAGTTCTTGTATTATTCCCACGTTTGGTCTGAACATGACAGCCCCAATTTCCAGTAGATCCAGCTTGAATATTAGAAATCGTTAGGGCGCTACATTAAAAAAATAATAAGAATTTTAGAGATCGAGAAACACAATTGGGATCCTGAAGATAAAAGAGAGCTCAGAGAGGGTGGGAATAGGGTCCAATGCTTTGTGACACACAGGAATTCCTCAAGCGTGGTGAAGCAAGAAACCAGTGCTGAAGTGGAAACATTTCTGTAAGTCACACCATTTCAAAGACTCTGAACAAAATAGTCATGAGGAAAGGTCAATTATGAAGTGATTAAAAAACACTTAAGAAGACAAGGCTGGAGAAGTGGCTCAGTGGTAAAGGGCAGTTGCTTCTCTTATAGCAGAACAAGGTGTCTCAGCGCCCAGATAGTTCACAGAAGCATCTGTAGCTCCCAGTTTCAGGGGATTAATGACCTCTTCTGGCATCTAAAGGTACTGCATGCACGTGATGACCATACATACACTCATATATGTAGGCAGAGCACTCACACTCATAAAAACAAAAGTACTTGAAAGTTATAATAAAAACTAAAAACGGAGGTAGGGGGAGGTCAGTAGGCAAAGGTGCTTGCCAGCAGAATAACTTTAATTTGATTCCAAGAACTCAACAAAGAAAGAATCAACTCCTGCCTTAAAATCCTTCGAACCCCACATGTAAATGTACAGTGTGGCATTCATGCAAGAATACACGCATACATACTGAATAAATGTAAATCTCATGAATGATTAGTAAATGACCAATTAATGATTCCTAAAGAAGTTTCTACGTGAAACTATGTTTCCCCTTAGAGCTGTATATCTACATAATGGTCAATAAATCTCATTCTCAAAATGAAATCATAATTCCCTAATATAAAACCTATTAATTAAAGAGCAAGTGTCAAAACCTTCAATTAACCTCTATTCCTCTATATGATTCACCATGCTTTGTTGTTATGTAGACACAAATGATAAGAAATAATTAGACATAAAGCATGTATCATCTTAATTAACTTATCAAGCTATGTCTGGAAGTGAACACACATTTGTCAGCTCTCCCACATCACCAAGGGCTAGCATCCAAACAGAGGCTCTGAGGCACTGTCACTTCTGAATCAAAGAAAACGAACATTAGCTTGCTAAGAAATAAGTCAACAGCTATAATAAATACTTTAATGATAAGGTACATAAAACTGAAACTCTTTATTAAATAACCATAAGTCTACAGACTTCTATTGTGCGGCTATACAGAGCTAGAATGAAGTACACAGAGATTATGGTGATGAAAACCATATATAACCAGGCTGCTAGCTCAGCTCAAGAGTCTTTACTATGTAACTTTATCACTATGTGCCTCAAAAAATATTATGGTAGCTCCAGTAGTAGGATAAGTGTCAAAACCAAGGCAGTCGTTGTGGAACACACTACGATCCCAGCATGGGAAGGCTGAGGCAAGACCACAAGGTCAGCCTAGTCATTTGAAAGATACAGTTAAAACAAAATAGAATTAAAAATTATAAAACAATAAATTTTAACCCTATTTTTAAATAAATACAATGATTCCACATGGGAGGTAACTTCCTGCTGGCTACTATAAAAATAATCATAGCTCAGAATCTAATCAGGCAAATAACACTCTCTTCTTCCATAATACTTTGACAAAGTACTTGACCTAACTGCCTAAAGTCCCACATTTCAAAGCATAGTGCCATCAAGAGATGTTACATGTTTTGATGGGGACACTGTACTAGTAGCTAGCAGTAACATGTTGTTTAACCAATGTCATTGCTTCTGAGGATTATTCTATGTGATTATTCTATGTATGTTGCACCTTCTGAAAACCACGGCTCTTCATACACTAGGCCAACTGTTTTTGTGAATAACTTTTAACAATATTTTCAATGTCTAAAAGCATCCACTGGAATAAAAGTCCCAGGAATTGCCCAGACAGCAGATCTAGAGACTTAAGGAGATTCAAGAAGAAAGAAACAGCCTGAATTTCATCTTCTAAGTAAACTACAAGCACACAGTCTTACAGATGAAGGATGACTGACATCAGGAGACCTATCGGGAATCAATAAGCTTCAACCTCACCCACATCAACAGCCATGTGCTTCCTCTCTCTACATATTCTGGAGTGAACTCTGGGGACTAGACTCTCCATCTTCATATGAAAGACTGTCATGTCAGTCAAGTGTTTCTAACAAGAAAAAAGTTAGGCTAAGTTGTTTTTCTTAGAATTAATTTTTTGTGCCGCTTTAAAAAATTATATATACTTTAAGCATGACTTATAAAACAGATTTAAAATGTAAATCCACTTTAGTCAGACATCTTTAGAGTTTTAAATTATCCAAAGATCTTTATATATAGAAGAGTCTACTATTTGTAAAGTTTTGTTGTTGTATTGGGTCGATTATTGGCTATTTATACAATAAACTCCTTAAGAGTATATAATTTGATGCATTTTGACATATGTATATGCCTGTGTAATTATCACCACAGAAAAGATGGTGTAACAATGAATACATCATTCCTTACAATTAACATCAACCCTAACAAAGAGTTCAGCTGCTGAGGCTAAGCCCACACTGAGCCATCCTTCTGCAGTGAGCAGTCAGCAGCTCTGAGCACATTAATAAAGTGTAAGTATGTAGACACTGGGATACAGAGAGAGTGATCAAAAGCAGACAGAAACTACAGAAGATTTGATATAGGAAGAAGGGATTGGCACTGGGAAAGAAATCAGACACTTTTAAATGGCTTTGGCCCAAGACTCCTCTAACACCAGAAATATACAATCTTTGTAGCCTGAAAGGTTAGAAGACGAGAGGGAGCAAAGGAAAAGCCCCGACATCTTACACAGGGAAAGCATACAGGAGCTCTGGATGTAGCCCAGAGCAGAGCATATCCCTAGCATGTGTGGGGTCGTGTGTTTAAACCCCAGTGAAGCTCTCACTAAACACAGACATATTTCAGTTGTCACCTACCAGAGACACAGAGCTACAAGTAGAAGGTTAGCCAAGCTAACTGCCCAGTCAAATAAAACTTAGTTCTCCTAAGAGGAATACAACAGAACCTAGAAGAATCAAGTCATAAACTATTTCCATGGTGAGACTGTAAATATTTTTGACTCTGTAAGCTAAAAAGCAACATGAAAGATATTATATCACTGCGTATATAACCATTTGTAAAGCGACTGCTTAGAAATGTAAGTTCTCGGTGGGACAGAGCTGGCCCAGAATGCTTTATCAGTATTTCTTTCATTGTACATTTATTAAAAAAAGTTTGGGATTTAACTCAACATTATTACTGTAGAAATATTTTTGGAAAAACCATATTCAAAACAAATGTAGTGAGGAGTCACGACTGTCCTACGATGACTCAGATACTGGAGGAAGAGCAAGGGTTAAAGCATCTAAACCCTGAAGACACTGAATGGAAATACGCTTCCGGGTTAAAAAAAAAAACCACTGTAAACCAGAGAATTCAACCCTAAGGTTTCAGAGATGACTGTTGGTTTCAAGAATCCTTACTTTCTCACGGCATCCCTGCCTTGGCGATGTGGAAGCTTATGCTTTACTTTAGGAAAACTCCCAGACATGCTCTAGGCAGGCAAGTAGGCAAGAGAGAGAAAATCAAGAAGACAATCGGTACTGTATCCCGAAAGGGGGCACACGTATGTTAGGCTGTTTTTATACGTTACAGAGTTCATTCTGACCAACCAGCCACAGGATTGACAGCTCAGAGTTATACTTTTACACTAGCAGTGAGTGGGCGAGGATACAAAGGGGAGATAAAGTTTCTTAAAACAGCATATTCAGAAGACGAAATAGTGAAAGGGTGGTGATTCCTAAAAGAGAAATAAAAGTTTAGTGGCAGAAATGGCTAGCCATTAGGTTTAACACTAAAAGTTTACATTTTCCTCTTAAAACTTTAAAGAAAAGACTTCAACTTTTAGTGTTTCTCTTTATATTCAGCTTTTTCTTCCAAAACTAGATGAGGAGATAGTTAACTAATTTAAAAGGGTGACAATAATCATCAGGAGAAAGGAATGTCGTGTTTAAGGCATTTTTAAATGAGGGGAAAAAAGCCATCACAAATTGCAGCTAGGCCCTGTCATCCCAGAGGGCAGCAAACCCGGGAACACTGTACCTCGCAATCAAGGAGCAGTTGTGAATCATGCTTTTCTCCACAAAGATCCCTTGAGACTCATCGGTCTCCACAATGCGCCCATCCTGATACCACAGCACTTGCATGTCCTGGTCTATATAGGAAGCCATGCACTGGAAGGGAAGGCTGTCTCCTTCAAACACAACCTGTCGGTGCGACGGAGTCATGTAGAAAGACGGCAGTTCAAGGGGAGGATCTAGACAGAAAACAAAGAACGGCGTGAACGGAAGCCCCAGCAGTTCATGCACTAGACTTAGAAGCTACGGATCTCCTGTGGGACTTGACGATAGCAGAAGCACAAACACGCCTCAGTTACCTGCCTTCTACTGCTAGTCCCAATGTGCCTATTGAGTCCAGTCAGAGCCAGGGCTCCAACCTCCCGTGGTCATGTTCTGGAAACTTGGTGCCCAGTGTGGCAATGTACAAGGCCATGACACTTTAAGAGGATTGGTCTCCTGGGAGATTCTTAAGTTATGGTAGGTGCTCCCCTCAAAAAACTCATCTCCTGGAATGAGTCTACGACGGTAAGTTGGTACAGCAGCCAGAGCCTGAGTCCTAGCATGTGGCTTCCTGTCTTGAGATGTCATCTCCTACTTCCACACATACTCCTATCGTGACGCTGTTACCACCAGGCCTTGATCAGAGGCCAAAGCAATGCAGAAGCATGATCCTGAGCCACAGTTCAAATCTCTCTTATCTCTAATGTTACTTGACTTTGCATATTTTGTTCTAACAGAAACAGACTAAAGCAAATAGGTCATAGTTTATAACAACATTGAAACTGAAAGCATCTGACATTCATTGCTGGTATGCAGAGCTCTTCCTTTCCAGCAATGCCCTAACAACACACTAACACAAACAGGAGCAAAGAAAATGGCCAAAGACAAAGTACTGAGATCTAGAGCCTGGAGCTACAGAAGAATAACTGATAGTTACAATTTAAAGATACATTCTGGTGATCATATTTCCTTGGATTAAAATGCTTTCTTCTGTTTACAAAATTATGTATATAGTGGAAATTTTAAAACATTTAAAGAAAAAGATTTTTGTTTTTGTTTTTTTAAAAAAAGATCTTTTCTTTCAATCACTGTTTAAAACGTAATTCCTTCCTGTGTCAGAAAGGGAAAGATTTTACATATAAATACAAAAAAAAAAAGTATACAAATACCACTGGTTCATTAAAAAGACTTTAAAATCTTTCGTTCATTTATCTCACACAATTCTGTTTGCAGCAACAGTATATAAAAATCAAAACCAAAAATATGCAAAAATGTATACAAGGAAATTAACCACTGTTATTTATGGAGTGAGAAATTATTAACAAGCTGAAAATGCAGGAAGAAGAAAGCCATTCCATTATATCTACATATGGGACTCTATTTTATAGTAAGCAGGAAGCTTACATTATCTCAACTTCCAGAAAGTTATCTTCAGGAGTAAGATGGCAGGGTTTTGTGGTTTTTTTTTTTTCCCCAAGCAAATACAGGAAAAGCTGTAGAAGTTAAGCATTAAGCTCTCAATACTAGCAATCCTTGAACATCATGAACTAAGTATGCACACAGTTTGCTCGCTTTGAGTTTCTTGTTTCAATTAAGTCTTAATTTTCATTGAGAGACCATACCTTGCTTGTAAAATAACAATGTTACTGATAATAAAGAGAAAGGGGAGAAAGACAAGATCATTTATTTTGTGTCTGTCACGTGTCTCTTTTATTCCTATGGTGGTGCATTTTTATCATTTTACACAGTTACTGACTATTTCTCTCACGTCTGCAGAAATTTCTCAAACTCATGATTTTCAATAATTGCATGCTACATTATTGAATGGAAATGCCAAACGTCATTCAACTATTTCTCTGTAATTATGAGCTTCAGCATATGTTTATATACAAATGATCAATTCCTTTAAATTAACTCTCAGATATAGAATCCTTAGGTCTAACTATATCAGTCCTTTATGAACTGACATATACTGCTGAACCATAGTTCAAAGGTCATATTATGTGGCTAGGGGTGTGACTTAGTGGCAGGACACTTGCCTTGCTTGTGTAAAGCTGAGTTTGGTTCCCACACAGCAAAACCCAAATTACAAGCAAAAACCAGAGACTACTATAGAGTCCTACTCCTACAAATAAATAGTGAGAGCACCCTGAGACAGTCTTACTCTCAGTTACGTTCCCCATTTGCCTACTGGAGGAAACATGAGTACTTTGCTAGTCTTGGAAACTGGTTTTCTATCTGCTCAGAACCAAGAAGAGCCACCCTAAAGGCCATGAAAAGACAGTTTTCTAATCTGGCTACCTTAACCACTGGTTTATATCGCATATTATTAAATTCTTCAGGATTGTTGTGCTGAGATTCTGTCAAAAGAACTTCAGAGTCTGTCAAGAAAAACATGATAGCATATCAAAACAGGATAAACAGTTTCAGTTTGATTTCTCCCTTACCGCAAGTCAAGAGCTCCTGCTTCACCCCCGTGACTGGCTGGGCCTGCAGCGACTTAGGATAAACACACCTGGTGTCCCGCACAGTGATGTTTCTCTCCTTTACCCAGCGATGCATCCACAGTATGTTACAGTCACACAGAAGGTACTCAGTCTGAAATTCTCTGCAACACACAGATTAGGGTGGCCGTGAAAGCACCATGTAGCTGTGAGCTCTGGACTGGTCCCTTTCTGTTAGAACTGTTGGCCTTTTTGTTGAACAGCACAAGGTGTGGATCATAAACTGGTTAGTCCTTTCCTTATACCGTCTTTCAGAGTGCCAGATCCCACCAATACCTCCCATGATCCTGGGACTGCCTCTTATCAAAGTTGACATAAATAATAAAATGAAACACTCAATTTCCCAGACATCTTTCTTATCCCTCTCTTCTATGCAAATCTCCAAACCCTGGCGTTTTGGAAGACCAGGTCCTAACCCATCCTAGCAAGCCTTTACTTCTTACTGTAAAGCACAGGATAATAATATGGGATCTTGAAGCCTTCCAATTTTTACAGCATCATGGCCATGTTCTTGGACCAAATGCTGCCACCTCTATTGTTGATTTTGGCAATGAAATAACTCGTTTATTTTACGAGTACAGGCCTATGCTGTGGTCATATTCTGGACAGCTGGCTGGATTGTAAGTTTTTCAAAGGTGGGGACCATTTTATGACACTCTTCTCCTATACACTGGGTGACTACACAGACTTTACGAATAAGAATACTTTAAAGTCACTATGAACAAAAACAGAGACTGTGCATTGAACAGTTGGCTTTATATTCTTACAAGAAAGGAAGATTAGGTTACCAGCCCATTAATGTGAGCACTCCTTTCACTAACCAATGACTATCCCTATGATGCCCTGTGTGGTAGAAACTCACTGTGGAGGCTGGCCCTGCCAGCATGGAATATCTAAGAGTAGGAACAAAACATCAGCATTAACTCATAACGATGGCACAGGAGCCTTAAGATAAGTCAACCAAGTGCAGAGGTGGCAATGTTTCTAGTTCATAGTTGGTTAGCACATGGGATCATCTCATAGGTTAGTAAAAAAAAGTGGGCGAGAGGAAGGATACAATGCAGCAAAGAGATAATAAAGTTTAAAATATTACTAAAGGAATGGTTTGGTACAACTCTAATTCATGACTAAAAACACTGCCAATGTCTCCCATTTCTTGGATGAAATTATTTCTGAGATGCCTGCAACTGAGGCTCAAAGACAAGGTATGACTTGGTGGCAAAACACTTACTTGGCATATGCAACAGACAGCATTGAGAACAGGGGATGGGGGAGGCAGCATTTACTAATCAAAGGCATGTGGTAAAGGAAGAGCTCCCTGGAAAATGACTCAACCCAATACATTATATATAATGAAAACTTCTGTTTGAGAGGAACAAAACAATATATGGAACTACAGAAAACTGTGAATATGATCGTCCACTGAGGGACTTCTCTATAAACACTCGTCCGAAAAGCAGAAACAAGCTGGGGATTTAAAGTGGAACAGAAACTACAGGAAAGAATTAAATCCTTAAATTATAAAAGAGTCCCAGAAAGGGTTTTTTAAAAGGAGTAATGGGTTATTATACCCTGGGCATTAATTAGACAACAACAAAAACATGTGAATCTGAAAATGGAGTCATGAGGACCAAGTCTGCACGTTTATTCTTCCTGACCACAGCTAGGAAGGACACATTCTGAGGAGATGGCCATCTCAGTCTGAAATATCTCCTGAGATTTACCTCGTGGGCTTCAGGCCAGAAGGTGGCTCCTGAAAAAGCCTAACTTTGGCAAATCTGCAAGGCATCTCGCATAAAACCTCTTAAGCTACATAGCCACTGTTTGCTTTTTAATTTTCAAAACTGGATATAAATTAAATACAAAAAAGAATTCTTACTTACAAAGACCGCAAAGAGCCAAGATAATCAAAAGTTCCTTGAGACAGTGAAGTAAACAGATTCCCTGAAAGGTTTCTAGGGGGGAAAAGAAACAGGTTCACTTCATAAAATACTCAGTTCTACATCATTTTTACTTATCATATATCATCTTAAATGTCTTATGATCAGAACAAAATGCAATGAAGGATTAATTCATGAAAGCCGCTTGAATTCTTAAAAGAGGGAATGTGTAAATGCCTCCACGCAGCTAGAGGGCAGCAGTCTCTGCCTCACACAATGGACTAGGCAGAAGCTTACAGCACCTAATGTGAGATAAGATTCTTCTGCCCTCATCAGGAAGACTTAACCGATTCCTTATGAATTCCCAGACAGAAAGCCTGATCACATGTCCACTCAGGATCATTCAGAAAAGGAACAAATAAATAGTTGAAGAAAAAATGGCCTTCATGGCTGAGAAAAAATATAAGCAAAATAATATGCCCTGGGGTAGGGAGGGCTCAGGGAATACAAGGCAACTCTGTAAGCTCTCCTGCCCTTCTCCCATGCAAATGCTGGACTGTGTAAACCCTTCGGCAAGTTGTATGCTTAAACTCAACCGTCACCAAAGTGATCAGACCAAAGCATCTTCCACACCTCATTACATGCCCAGGAGCTAGAGTGAAGAAAGCACAGTGTGTCTTCTTTGGGGGAGTGCTTCTCGAAGGCAGGGGGGATAGAAAACAGGTATCCCACATTTTCTGGTTCTTTAACCTTTGTTATATATACATGTACATGTACAGGGAGAAATTATGCATGTACATATACATATACAGAGAAGGAAAAAGAATTTCCATATATAGAAAAATATCTTACTTAAAATTTTGACAAGTTAAAGATATGGCTCACATGTAAAAAGAACAGTATATTAACTTGTAGTGCTATAATCTTCAACACTTAGTATCATTTTATCATTATAAAAATATAGAAAATAGGTACTTAATATATTATGGTGGTGAGTGTTCAGGATAGGCGGCACACCCTCTGGGGTTTCTAACATTAAAGTAGTATGGAAGTCTCTGGAAAAAATGACAGCACCATTCAAACACAAGGACAGATAAATCTGTAGGTTTCAAGAAGGGGAGGTGGGGGCAGAACAGAACACAGGAAGGCACAGGACAGAGACTTAGGGATTGTGAATAGGTCAAACTCTCCTCCGAGGTATGGGCTGAATCCTTCAATATGACAATGCCAACTGTGGAGAGAGGGTAGAGAATGACAGGGGTGAGGCAGGTGACCCTGCCTCCTGTCACATCTGCAACAATGGGTTCTTAGACTGGAATGCCAGCCCTGCTACCATACAAGCACCAACATTCAAAATCAGTACACGATGACCTCCAGTGAGACCACAGGACTGGTGTACTGACATAGTGTATTAGAAGTCCTTAATCTGAAAATCTGAAATCCAAAATGCTCCAAAATATTTGAACTCCATGAAAACAGCATGGAAAACTGTATACTATGAAACTTGTGTTTTTATGCGACAGAGTGTTTAAAATATTGTGTAAGGTCATCTCCAGGCTCTGAGTGCGGGTGATGATGGAAGAGAAATGAATTTCACGTTTACATTTGGGTCTCACCTGCAGGGCATCTCCCTGTGCATACGGTATCACCTCAATTCTGAAACACTCCTTTAGTAAGGGATGCTTAACCCATCTCCTATTCTGAGAATACTACATCTCCTGACCCAGCTGCAAGCTTCCTGTCCCTGTGGCTTCTGCAAGGCCTACAGTTCCTACTTGAATATTAAATATGCCACTGATGTCCAGAACCTCGAGTATCTCCTGGTTCAAAAACTTACATTTTAATAGGGTAGAAATAGTACTTACAGCCGAACCAGATTGGTGAGTCCTCGAAATACATCTGCATTCAGACAACCTATTCGGTTGTTTGTCAGGTCCCTAAGAGAAGGGGGAAGGGTGTATCTTTTATTAGTTCTCTTAATTAACACAGGACCAATTACACTCAGTAGTCAAGAACATTAAGACCCTTCTTTTCTGCATCCTCCCTCAAGTGAGATACGAAGGGTACTCAAGAACACTAGTTTTGGTTTATCTTCCTTCTGGCACACAGAGACAAGAGGCTATTTAATTATATTCCAACCACTGACTCTACAAAATTATTCAAAATCAAACTAGAGTAATAAAACGAGACTCACTCCATCTTACTATGAACTCCTAAGATGCCCTGCAAGTCAACCAAGGAAGGGGCTGGAGAACTTAGCCCAATTCTCCAATCACATTAACAACATGATTTCAGTACTCCATCCTTTAGCTACTCAGACATTCTGACTAGAATGAAGCAGGGCACTAAATTAGTTTTTACCTTACAAAACTGTCATTTACTCTCAAGCCAAATGATTTTCAGCAACATCTAGATAACAGCCCAACTATCCTGCCAGTCGACCCTAATGTCGAACAATTCCTAGTATGCATTTCCTTCTAAATATTTTCCTCTCATGAATCTATAAAGTGCCCTTCTTTTACGTATTCACAATTAACTATTATTACTATTTAATATTAGGAGGAACATGCCTGAGCACAAGAGTATGCAAGTGCCACAGTACGTACATGAAGGTTGGCGGGACAAATTCTTAAACTTCTCTTCTTCCGCCCTGCCCTCCACAGACTGAGCTCGGTAAGACTCAAGAGACAAGTGCTTTTGCCTGTGGAGACCCTCCTACCTGCCCAGTGGTGAAATGCTAGCTGATACACTGTTGCACATTTCCTCTCTTATTTTACTTCCCACCTGGAGCAAGGGATACAGTGAATTTACATTTAACCGGGTTTCAGGGAACCAGAGTAGGAAGGCAACTTCAAACATCTACCTGGAATGGCCTGCCTTGCATCTTGGCTCATTAGTGGACTTGACTAACTCTGGTTATTAGTTGTTACATTTTTAAATAATTCAATTTCACCTGGAATGTTATAGAGAAATCAGAAATTTATATTAACTAAAATCTCAAATATATTTATCCATTTCCTTTAATGTCCACATCGTTTTCTGTCATCGAGAAAGCAATTCCTTGTTACACTCTGAGCTACACTATAAAAAGGAAGAGAGTACTTAAAGTGCCTATTTCCAAACAAAAGCCTCTAAATTCTACACTGCACTTGGTCACAGCAGAAAATGCATGGTTTGGACTATAAATTCGAAGAACAGAGCATTTGACCTGGGTGTCTCCTCAATGAGTTTTTCCCTTTCGTATTTCAAAAGGCGCCCTCGGTTATCTGGGCAGAACAGGATGCCTTAGCTCTGGTTTCTGTATGGCTAATGTAACCTTAAGCCACACAAAGCCTGCTCTTACGCTCGTATTGCTCAAGCTCCTGAGGATATTAAAGCCAAGCACTTAATTGTGCTGGATTTTTGTAAATGGATTTTTCTTTTATTTTAGGTTTTACTGTTTAAGAAAATGAGGTATCATCTTGTGGGCTGTTGCTTGAACAAGTGTGCCTTGGTCCTATTCATTACCCTAGCTCACTTCTGAGCTTTCAGTGATGTAATTATCATTGACTCTTTGGGAAACAATTTCATTATAGCTATGCCTACTTAAATGGAACTTAGGTATTGATAATGAGTTTCATTTGGATTGAGAATCAGCTTAAATTCGTTGATAAAGCAAAGAAGCAAGTGAATGGGTTTGAGTTTCAACTACTCCTGGTAGTTAATCTTTCAAAAGCTACTTAATCTTCCTGACTCTAATTATCTATGAGTACAGACAAAACCAGGACACTGACAAAACACTTTGTGTGGCCATTGAAATGAATGACTTAAAGTCTTGCAAGAAAGCGAGTCTGGGTCTATAAAAGCTAGCAACCACTGACTAAATGGCTATCTTTACATCCCACTGAGTCTACACGTAGGAATCCTTCAGCTTGCAAGCTGTATGCTAGAAGCTCAATTACAAGTCAGCTGTTTGGAATTAAGAATGTATTTTCTGGCAGGAAGAACACTGTAAATGGCAATTACCTTACAAGGCAGGAACACCAGAAGAGCACTTACTGTGCGATGCAATGCAAACAGGCTATGGCAAAGCCTAGCACAATTACCAGTAATTAAGTTAAATGCTACTGAACAGGATTATTAAACTTTTAGACGGCAGTACTTGAGACATTATTTAGGATAAGGAACTAGGCAAGAGCCTAAGGTTTTCTGAGGCACCTTCAAAACACTGTCAGGAAACTGTCTTTAACTGCCAGTTAAGCTCCTTTGGCCTGTATCTCGGCATGGAGGTGTTATAAATATTAACCTTTCTGCTACCCAAGCCGCTGTGAAGACAGTGGTGACCCACACAGGGAAGAGATAACGTGTAATGATAACAGAAGGAAGAGGTCAGAGGGAGAAAGATCATGGAACGGAAGCATCAGTGACTGGGGGGATATGAGAACTTGGGCCCGCTCCTGAATTTCAGGCAGGGTAGCACTTTAGCGTTAATTCTTCATTTACCTTTACTATGAGTGCTTTTCCTTCATCCTGATATTTCTCTCAAAACTATTTTCATGCCTTCTTAAAGAGGCTCAGTAAGCCAGAGTCCTAGGTCCTTGTCTAACAGCCATTCACTCCTGACTCTGCCCACATTGTAAGCACATGTGTGTCAACAAATCAGATTTTCTTTCTTTAGTTTGTCTTTTTCCATACAAGTCCAGACCAAGAACGTGAGAGGCCACTCTCCCCCTCTACAGCTTTGTGCATGCACCAAGAGCCTGAGTTCTACAGAAGCGGAGTGTGTAAGCGGCCAGAGCTCAGCAAATGTCTTTACAAAGAACACTGTATGGTGTGGTCGATGCGGCTTTAGTTCCTTCACTTCCCAATGTGAGAAACTGTGGCAAGAGGTTAGCTTTCAGAGAAATAAAACCAACTCTTTAGGCTTTGAAGTAAAAGTACACAAGGAAATGGGCAGCCATTACATCATTAACAGAAATGGAATTTCTGTAACTCAAAAGAAGCAGAGTTTGACTGGATCATAGCTTGAGGACTGTCTCTACAGGAGTTACGGCTACAGAGCTGACATGATAATGAGTTTGTTAGTACAAGAGAGACACCCAAAGCATACTGACAGAACACTTAACTACTCTACTCTGGCACGATCTGCCCAGATGAGCCTCTTTTGTCAACTTGGAGTTCACTGCTAACTAGAGAAGGAAAGGTTCAGACTCCCAAGCAAGCAATTCAAAACTCACAGTCTCTTCAGCGAAGACAGTCCCCAAAAGGCACCAGGGGCTATCCTACTAATAAGGTTGTTCCGGAGGTCCCTGTGACAGGAAAAGTAAGAGTTAGTTGAACAGTCACCATGAAATTAAATATTTCAGAATACTACACTTACCTGCCAGACAGAAGCACCAGGACGGGAGAAAAACCAAAGCAAAGAAGGTTACACCAAGATCTCCCCAGCACTGAGAAACAAATTGTGAATTCAAATTTAAGAAATCTGATCTTAAAGCTTTTTTGTTTCAAACAAAAGCAGGTGTCATAAAAGGTTACAGGGTCCTAATCATCCTGAAAATTCAACCAGTTTAAACAGATGTATTATTTATTTTGTTTTAATTCCTTTTGCCGTTTTATGTGTGTGTGGAATGCATTGTTTTCAAGCATGTTTGCATACAGGGAGAGGGCATGTCCATGTGGCTGCATGAGCAAATGCATATGTGCATGTATGTGTGAACTCAAGGTTGGTGTCAGGAATCACGCTCATTAACTCTTCCCCCTTACTCATTAAGGAAGGTCTCTCAATCAAACCCAGAGCTTGACAACGGTGTTGCTAGTCAGACTGCTCTACAGTCTCCTATGTCATCCTCCCTAGACTGAAATCACAGGGAGGTTGCCATGCCTACCAGGCATTTATATAGATTATATTCTAGGCGATACAAACTATGGTCCTCACTCTTGCAAAGCTGGCACTTTAACCACTAAGTCAGCTTCCCAGAACCACACACCCATTATGTCTATAATTTCCTCCTTAGCATACTATACTTTTATAATATGTATCACATATAATATGTGTGATACATATTTTATATGTGAGATATATACAATGGTTGTGCTTATCACCAATATCATTGAACTCTTCCAAAAAATATATTTAAAATATGTACTCTAAAAGTCATGTGATTTGTTTTTCATATTTTTCCCTCCTGGGATTCTATAGTGATGTTCTCCATATAGTGAGGTTATAAATAAACACATTACACTTCATATTATGTAGCCCAAAGCAAACCAGGAAGCCTGTATCCCCTCTCATTTTACTCTCCTTCCAAGCAGTCAGAATTTCCACGCCAGTGTTCAAGCAGAGCAAGGCATCAGTGAGTGTCACAGTCATGTCTCTCGACCCGGCAACCTGCGAGAGGGTCAGGCCTCCAAAGACAATCCATTCAAACATGACGTAGACCTCTGCAAAAGCCAGCACATCCACCAATCGTACAGTAGCACATTCCTCCCAGTAGGTGGCCTACCCAGATGCCCTAAGTAAGCCTGTGTGCCAGGACCAACTTGAAAGTCTTGTCCACTGAGTCAGTGCCCTCTGGTCCTTTGTCTGCAGGATGGATGCTCACAAACAAACACAAAGTCCTTAAGCCTCTCTTCTCCCCAAGTCTATCTCTAATGGTGGCAACTTTGACCTACACAGCCACTTGAGTCTCCAGTGTCACGTCTCTTCACACGTGGGTTGGTGACATATACAATAATGGTCAAACAACATAAATGAGGAGAGGAATGCTCACCGAGCCAGAACAATAGGTAACTCTGAATTCCAGAGTTCCTCCCATTTATTTCATCTGGCCATCCTAGAAGCAGATCCTGGACATTAACAATACTTGTTCTACAATATGGAGGTGACCTGCATCAGGCCATCTAAAAAGCTATGGTTCTACAAAGGACCCTCAATTCCATGCTCATGGAGTCTCGAAGACTCAACACACTAGACTCCTCACAGGCAAGCTCTCCTTCTCAAACCCACTGCAGCTCATGGAGTCTCGAAGACTCACACACAGTCTCCAGGCAGCCTTCTCAAACTCACTGCAGCTCATGGAGTCTCGAAGACTCAGACACAGTCCCCAGACAGCCTTCTCAAACCCACTGCAGCTCAGATTTCATCAGAATCCCTGTCTACTTATGTTCAAGAAAAGACTCCAAAGAACAAGTCTCACAAAGTGAGCAATGATCCTGGAGTTTCTTCCATCTCATCTGAGAGGCACACTCCACATTACTGTCCTCCCAGCTAAAGAAAACTGTGTGCAGTGGGAGCTTTTCTACTTTTTCTTTTTCTTTTAAAAGCTTATTCTAATTGTCAAAGCAGGGGCTGCTTTCTGGAAATGTCGCCTGGGAAAATTCATGTGTACATTCTGGTGAGGTTGGTCTCTGCTCATCTGCTCATCTGTTGGCTTACTTACTGTAAGCCAACATTCCTGATGTGTCATTTCCCACTCGGTCCACGAAGCTGACTAGAAATCCTCCAGACCATTCCAGTTTTATGAATCCTGTCTGTCATGGCCTCCACTGAGTGCTGGTACATTTCCTTGAGTGTTAGGGTTTGAAAATGAAATGTCCCTCATGGGCTCATGTAGTAAACACTTGGTCTCCATAGTTGGTGGTGGTACTTTTACAGGTGGTAGAAATTCTGGGAGCTGAAACCTCCCTGGAGGAAGGGACTTGCTAAAGGTAGGACTTTAAAGGCAAACAGCTAGACACCAGCCCTTCCTTTCTCTACTTCCTATCTGCCATGATGTGAGCTACTTTTGCCTATCTACTCAACTTTCATTTGGATTAAAATGGAGCAAAAAAAAAAAAAAAGAATTCAATCTTTCCTTCTCATAAACCCTCATGTACAAAACAAAGAAAATGTGGTGAGGTTCTTGATGTCAGGATTTAAGCACATTTTTCATGCAGGAGGAATTCATTAAAGGAGCTAAATAAATTTATACCTACAGCAATTGAAAAATTGATAACCAAACATGCCATGAAGTTGGTCATCATTAAATCAAGGTGCTGGAGATAATTTCTTTCAGCCTCACTGGATGTTTGAAAATGAAGTTGAAAAATAAATTATTGTATATGATAATAATGTCTCAAGTCACACAGTCCTGTTCAACCCCCATGGCATTATCTGAGTGCAGATTTTAAGACAGTTTTCACGTGTATCCTATCTCCTCAGCTAGTCTCCATTGCTAGTGATCTTCCTGAGCAGAATTTTGATCATGTCTTTCTGTTAAAACTCCAAAAGTTCCCATCAGTTGAGGGGGAAAAAGGAAGGCAAAGTCCTTAGAGCAACTGGCAAAGATCCCTGAGAGCCTGACCCTGTCTATCACTCCCACACTCAGGTGTTCCACTTTTTCTACTGTGACCTATTTTGTAGTGAGTCTAGACAGGACCATGTCCATGCCAGGCATGTAGTCACTGGCAGAAAGCTTCTCTGGCACAAGAGAGGCATTGGTTTCTATGCCCAACATCAAGTCCTGCAAGAGCATATTCTACCTGTGCCTTAGGGAAATGAGATAATTTACAGAGGGTGAGGTGCATAGACAGATGAATGGATAAAACAATAAAGCAATGCTGAGAGACACAGTTACATTAACAACCTCTCACTACCTATACAAACATCAGTCAACTACAGAAAGCCACAAAAATCATCCCAGCTACTCACCAAGCTACAGTGTAAAGAACATGGATCTCACACAATGCTATTAACACTTCTCAGAGACGACAGTGTCTTGCTGTCTGTCACACTGACTTCAGATGTGTACATGACGTAACGACGTATTCCACTGAGGAGAGGTAGTAAACTGCTAATCATTATTAAATTGCCGAGTGGGAGTAAATTGTTGATCTGAAAGATAACTTGGTCTTTTCAATTGTTGTATGCAAGCTTTCATAATAAGACTTTCCCTTTGTCCTAACTTGCTTAAGTTTGTAAGATCTTAACAGCAGGTACATACATCAGCAGCCTTAACTTTTCTATATCCTATCTCTCCACTCTCCAGGTGACCACCACTGTCTACCTCAAAGAGGTATATGCATTTGAGTGTAAACAATCCCTATTTTTCATTTATTTTTTCAATAAGCTAAGAAGAATCTCTGCAAATAGAAATATATAATGTCAGTCCTATTTTTTAAAGCATAAGTTTCCCTTCTCAGATTCTAAACAGTTTCAACAAGAGAAACTGATTTCACGAAGGCAGGTCATAAATCTGTGGTCAGTGATAAACTGTGTGTGATTCTACAAAATACCTCTCATGAATAACTGAGCAGTGTAATATGATTTAAAGATATACATTTTCTTTAATAATAAAGAATTCTTGACATATTATATAATATTTAATAATAGCCATATTAATCAGACACTGCCAAAAATATTTATAGTCAGACTCTCACATTTAATATCTCTCCCCAACAATGCAAAGTGTGTCTAGTACACAGCAGCCTAACTTCAGAATGTACTGCTAAATCAGAATGCATTCAGTCATAAAAATCTACCTGAAAAGAGGCACAAGACCTGTTTTTACAAACTGAAGGCCTGTTTTAAGTGCCTGGTCTCACTGCACAGTGTCACCCTTCAGGCTTAGGTGTGGGAACACTGGTCCCCAGCAGGTGGCACTGTTTTGTGAGGATGAGAAAGAACTAAGGTGGGAGGCATGGCTACTTGAGATGTGTGACTATGGGTTCAGGGGCTGGCCTTGTCAGAGTTACAGCCAGCCAGCTTCAGGTGGAACACTGCACTTCCTGTCTGTCATCACCATGGGACTATGTCCTCACTGTGTGTTATCACTGTGTTATCACTGTTCCAGCCTCCTAGGCTATCCTGGCTTCCATGACCTCTCTGCCTCGGTGAACAGTAAGCCAACACAAGTCTCTCCACAACCTTCTAGGTAGCAACAGAAAAGCACCTGAGGTGGTCAGAATTAGAAATGTCCTCCATAGTCCCGGACATTTGAATACTTGGCTCCCAATTGGTGGTACTGTTTGGGGAAGTCTAAGTGGTGTGTGGTTCTGCTGAGGAAGCATGGCACCAAAGGAGTGTGTTGAGAGCAAAAAGTCCTACCTACTTCCAAGTTGTTCTCTCTGCTTCAAGCTATGGTTGAGATGTGAACTGTCAAGTTTCCTGCTTCCGTTACTAGCCCAGCCTCTTGCTGTCAATCTTCTAAGCCATGATGGACTCTTATCCATATGCAACCCTAAACCTAAATAAACTCTTCTAAAAATTGCTTTGGTCATAGGGTTTTATTGTGACAACATAAAAATTACCCAGATGCTTGGTAAAAGCACTGACTTCTTTACGAGAAAGTACAAGATCTATGGGATGAGATGCTTAAGATATAAACATCCCAACCTTGCCTCAGCTGGGTGTGGCAGCCCACACCTGCCATCCCAGCACTTAGGAGGCAGGACGCACTTTTGCAAGTTTAAGGCCAGGATATATAATGAATTCATGTCTCAAATAACAACAAATGAGGTAATGAATGTAATAGTAATAATAAAACTATCATCTCACATTAAAAGACATCGAGAAGCAGAGCAGATGTGGCTGGTCCATAGACCTCTCAGAGCCACTGTCCTCCACAATGGAAGTGCATAATCCTTATTCATAAGGCGGTATCCCAAGTGCCCAAATCCCTCTCAGCACAACCATGAAAGAACAGAACAAAAGAACAGACACTGGCTCTCCTATTTCCTTAGAAACTAAGAACTCTTTCTCCAAAGCCCTTCAGCCGTTAGGATCTAAAGACACTCTGTCAAAAGCTGAAATGAGATGTGAGTAGTTACTCGAAGTGGCCCCAGCATAACACATAAGATTGATTTAACAATTGGGAATCGGTCTTGTGTATAAGATATTTTTTTTCTCACAAAAGCCTGGTGGTATTTTGGAATTCAGGTATTAAAAAGGCTAAAAACACATTTAATGTATCTTAATATACCCACAATGGCAACTTAATTTATTTCAGCTATTTTAGAGATTTATTACCAACAAAAGGCAGAAAATATGGTCAAAGACAAAGCAAGCTTAAAAACTCTGTGGAAGAAAGGCATAATTCCCAGTGCCGCACTGAGTATTAGCCACGCTAGCCAGAGTGTTTATGGTGTACATGAGCAACCACATGAAGCCAAGCAGAGTGTCTCTATATAACAGACACCACTGATAAACCGCAAGTGCCTGTACCCTTCCTCTGACCATGGGAATCCCCTCACTGCCTGCTCGGCATATACTAAATGCCCAGCACTGTGCTGCATGCCGGGATATCTGCAAACAGTTTTTCAGCAAGAATGCTTGATGGGCAGATGTTGCCTTCTCCATTCTAATGCCCAGTGATGAGGGTCCAGCAGTGTCTCCCCACTGCTTAGTCACTCCTAACCCCACTCTGGTGAACTGCTCCCAGCAGACAAAGGACAGGCTCCTTCTTTTCTCCTGACACCGAGGAAATTTGTTCCCTCAAGCCTCAGGCACATCTCCACTCAACCAAACTGATCCAAATCTCCATTCCTGTAGCAACCCACAGAACGTGTACAAAGGATTAGTTTCAGCAGTCGGGCCTGGAGTTGAGGATGTAGGTAACATCCTCTAGATTCATGAACTGTGAGGACCATGACAGGAATAAGTCAATACGAACAAACATACAAAATGTGCATACTAAGTCCTGAAGTGCCAAGAAAGCTTTTGTGCATCTATACATGTTTGTACGTAGTCTTTCTGCATGTTTACATGCTTTGTACATGTATGCGTAAAGTATGTAATGTACTATTATAAAATTATCTGGATATCAATAATATACACACATAACTTAAAGTCATGTAGTAAAATGAAAAAAACAGGGCCATGAAGAAAAGGACACAGATTACTAGGTGGTATATGCCCAAGCAGTACTTCCACAACCAGCAATCAGATGCCGGGAGTTTCACTGCAGAAGCCCCTGGATGAATGGTGAGGAGAATGCCAAGTACAGAAAAGTCAGAGTTTTGAGAAGAACAGAGACAAGAAAACTACGTTAGATTGTAACTTTACAGAAATGTTCACTATGATTGGTTCCCTAATGTACTTCCACATTTTACAGTAACTGTACACCTACCAGTACAATTTTAAACATGATACGTGATACAGCATTCAGAAGACAAGTAAATAGCATATCCATTCCCTAAAATCCACCCAAAACGACTGTTAGTAACACATTAGCTCATGAGAAAACTTTTAAGTAAAACATATTATTATATTCCAAGACACTGAAGACAATACCAGTTTACCTAAGTGGTACTCATTGATAAATTTGCCTTCTATTTTATGATAGGACACGTATCATTTTAAGATACAGTTTTAAAACATCTGTGCAAAGCTAGTAAGTGGTCAGCTAAGTCCACAGCGTGTTTAGTAGACAGCTTTACTGGACTCGATCTGCACAGATTCCTTCACTATCAATGTGCTATCATGTATAACACATCAGTAAGTACTGGCTCACTACTGTCATCACTTCGGGTCAGAGCACAGACACTGTGACCAAACATGAAGCTCATATGAACTGGGATTAGTATCTGGCTCTTCCGAGGAAGTGTACTGACCTCTGAATCCATAATTGCCTCTCTTTTAAACATCACTTCCTAAACTTTTGCAGAATAAAATATTAAGGAAAACTAATTATAATTAAAATTGTTGGCAGTTCCACTGGCAGGTTTACAATGAAAACATATTATCTAAATCAGGAGAAATGACCATGAGAGAGAATACTCACAGTCTTTCGAGGAGACTTAACCCAGAAAATGAACCATTCTTCAGCTCAGATATCTTGTTGTTGCTCAAAATCCTAAAAATGACAAGAAAAAAAATATATATAAATTGTCTAGCACATACCATCAATATCAAAGTAACTGAGCTCATGTTGTTTAAACATAGAAAGAATTCTCAGAAATCATCAACCAGAGTTTTTAGACACTTCAAAATAATGCAGTTTCTTTCCCAAAACAGCTTCCACATCTTGTCCCATCTTAAATCATTCTGGTCATATTTAGATGACAACATTTAAAAGGAGAAAATGAAGTGACAAGAGCTATAGGTTCGATACAGGGTAAAGCTGGACACCATGTACTGGTTCACTCAGTCAGCTCAGGAACTTAAATACCTATGTTACAACTAGAAACTTAATAGAAAACATGACATGTGATCCAAAAAGTACCAACCTAACAAAGAAATATATTTTAGATACTGTGTGAATACTGCTGGGTCTTCCCTGCAGTTTAACAATCTGCAAATGCACTAGCTGTGTGAGAGTGTGTGTGTGTGTGTGTGTGTGTGTATGGCCCGCTTTGCCTTAGCCCACAATGACAAACAGGGTGGCTCTATCATCATGGCTTATCTCATATTGGAAGACAGAGCTAAATAAAAATCAAACTAAAACCACGGTGTGGAGGGGTGCCCCTGACAAGACTCCCCACCAAAAAAAAAAAAAAAAATGAATGGATTTTCTATTCTTTCCTTTCTACAGTCTAGAATTTTCTACAGTGTTAAGCACTTGACTATCAAAACAAGGTGAACAAAACCTACTTCAAGAGGGTGGGAACATGAAGAGGAGAAAAAACAAGAACTAATCGAACAGCCAGACGATATTAGCAAACAGCAGCCAGACTTCAAAGACTTCATTTTTACTTATATGCATGTTTGTGTGCTTGTGGTCATGCACAACATATGCGAAGGTGCCCTCAGGGGCCAGCAGAGGGAGTTAGCTATGATGGGGCTCTGGTTCACAGGCAGTTGTAAGCCACCTGACAGTGGTGCTGGGAATTGAACTCAGGTCCTCTGCAAGAGACTGCAGCTCCATCAGTCAGATTTTGAACCCAAACAATGTCTGTGCTGCCCACATTTCTCAATATCCAACCAGGTTGACCAAGAGCAACACAACTGTCATTTGGGACAGTAACCTGTATCACACATGATGTTGCCACTCAGGAGCAGTCCTTTCCACAGGTAGGACAGTCTTATTACATGGAGACACAAATCCTAACCGGGTATCTCTGCAGGGCAAGATTGTAGGTGTGCATCTCTGACTTCTCCATTAATATAACAAGTAAACAGAAAAGCCAGTTGTCACTGAACTTGCTTTGCTCTAAGTCAGATTGTAAAAGAAAGAACTCAGGGAGAACAGGGCGGAGGGAGAGACAAATGGGATCCCTGCCCAGTGATAAACATGGCAGAGTAGTTACTGTGATGTGCTTGAGAGCTCTGAGTCAAGCTTGCTCCACTCAGGGTCCAGCTCTACCACTTTCAAGTTCTCTTGTTCTCCAGCAGGTCTCACCAGCTCTCAGAAAGATGTCCCTGACTCATAAGAAGAACAAGAACTGCCTCATAAACACCAACAGGAAAATTTAAAAGGCATGGTACACTCAGTGAGCAGCCATGAGGATACAGGATTTGTTTTCCTGATTATGATGTGTATGTCCTTCCTCAGTTCAGTGTCTATGTGGTCAACGTATATCTTGCAACCACAGTATCTCATTAGGTAGCGTTCTATCCTGCTCCACGGCATCACTGAAGCAAAGGCAACACCAAAAACAGTCAGAATGAGAAAACCAGGGTGCAAATGGCATTTTCACTAAAATACAGCAGCATTTTTTCATTGAAAATGACAATGATCTTTAAAAGAAAGAAAAGTAGTTGGTTCAGGCCAGGAGAAACTGAGACATGCACACAGCTCCTAGCATCTGTGTCAGCAAGCTTTTCCAGCAGCCAAAAAGTACACAGCAAGAGTCCCAGCCCTCATTGCCCTTATCAGGTAGAGCCTGCTCTCACAGTCACCGAATACAGCATAATACCAAGTGTATCCTGACCCTGATAGCACGATTTCAACATGATACACAACAGACAAATGCTCGAGGATGCTAAAAGGCCAAGGTCGAGGACAAATATAATCCAACAGGGCAGGGTTACGTGACACATCCAGTAAAGCTGCTGCCTAGGGGGAAGGATATGATCACATCAATTAAAGAACAAAGAACAAAATTAATAGCACCAAACAGAAAGGAATCTATATGTAGTAACAAATGAACAACAGAAACAGAGGAGACCCAGAAGGCTTTCAATGTTGTTATGGTGATAAGGCTGACATTCACTTCCCTTTGACTGTTTATAATTCATGTTGTAAGTTCTGAAATATCTTACTTTCAGGGTGTATCCCCCCCGGGTAGTAAACATATGAATCTTAGGAATTTTTGCTTTAATTGAGTTAACTTTGAGTATATGTATATTCCCAGAGATAAAAGCTAAAAGAAATTCACAGTGATTTGAGACTCCAGAGCACATTTATTTATTTACTTATTTTGTTTGGTTGGTTTTTATCAGACAATGCTTATAGAGCAACTGCTGTTGTCACTTTAAGAAGTGGAGAGAACAGTCATATTTGGAGACCAGATTAACAGAGACTCTACATAGTGACTGTGTCAGTCACTTTACTTTTTAAGTAGCCTTCAGCATCCTTAAGACTAAAAGGAGGATATTACATTAGAATGATTACCAAGATCCCTCCCAGATTCTCTTAATTTTCTACACTGATTCATGTTCTAATAGGCAAAGCTGCTACATTTGACAATAGATGTAAGCATTAACCCAAAAATCTGGGGGAAAATATACAGTCGCTCCATCTCAGTGACTTAAGATGCCATTTTTGAGTGAAGAATGAAACTCAGCTATGGAAGAAACTTGCAAAGGACTGGTGGGCACTGACTGAATGGCTCTGCCTATGATTTGGTATAACTTCAGCAATGGCGCTGTCATTTCCTCAGTCATAAAGGCTTTACTGCAATAAATGATAGGTTTTATTGAGGAAAGTAAAAAGGAAGACATTTCATCACACTTAAAAAGTTATAACTGTAACCTTAAAATATAGTTTACAACCTCAAGTTAATATATTCCATCTACACATTACTGGATGTGTTTAAGGATTTTGTGCAGGAAAACAGGATCGGAAGGAATAAATCTACGCTGCAGACAGCTTTTATACTCAATTTTGAAATGGGGGCTGTGGAACCAGCAGGTGCTTAATATCATATATCACGATGATCCTAAAACCCATTCATAATCAATATTTTTGCTGACACCTTTGAAATTTCAAACTCAGTCCAGAGTTATAGAGCTTATATAGACCCATTTCTGTCCTTTACTAATGATGTGTACAAGACACAATCTATAGACAATGAGCAGCATGTTATGCAGGCTCTCAGCTCTTCAATTCAGAAATTGTATGGAGGAGTCTGAAACTCACTATCATTTCACACAGGACCAAGTTAGTGTGTTGTGCGATCTCCACAAAGATGAAAAAAGAAGACGACTTATATGCAGACGGATTTTTAAAAATCACAAGCAAATGGAACGATATCGATTAGAAGTCCTCAGCTGCTTGCTGTTATTTGAGCCAAAATGTATCAGAAATCTTAGAGCTGTCACTAGAAACCACTCCCTGGATGTCAGGAGTCACTAAAAGACTTTTTTTTTTTTTTTTTTTTTTTTGAAAGAACTTGAAAAATATACTTTAAGAGCACTAACTACTCAGCTCAACTTCAGGAACCCAATTTGGGATGTTGACTGCTGGAGACAAAATCCAGGTAAGCAATCCGTGGGTTAGGGAAGCAGATCGAGTGACAGGTTGATGCTTAGTTTTAATTGTCAACTTGACCTATGATCATCTGAGCAGACACCTCAGTGGAGGAGTGCCACAGCTAGGGTTTCTATTGCTGTGAAGAGACACCATGACCAGCAACTCTTATGAAGGAAAACATTTCACTGGAGCTGGCTTTCAATTTCAAAAGTTTAGTTCTTTATTGTCATGGAAGCATGGCAGCATGCAGACAGAGATGGACCTGGAGAAGAAACTTAGAGTTCTACATCTGAACAGGCAGACAGCAGGAAGTGAACTAACACACTTCCTCCAATAATGCCACGCCCACTCCAACAAGGCCACACCTCCTGAGTCCCACTTCCTATGAGTCTATGGGGTGGAGGGCTAGTATTTTCTTTCACACCACGACAGGGATCTTCTACATTAGGCTGGTCTATGGGGATGTTTGAGGGGATGTGGGAGCATTGTCATAAGTTGACTGATTTGAGAAGACCCAGTCCACTGTGAGCTATACCATTACCTATCCTGTGTGAAAGTGAATAATCCTGGGTGAAAGTGAATAAATGAAGTTGAACACAAGCAAGCATGAACAAACACACTTTTCTCTGTCCTTGACTATGTATGTCCCATAGCTAGCTGTTTGATGTTCCTGCTTTGACATCCCTGTGATGTTGGACTGTAACCTGGAAGGGTACACTGCAGTGAGCCCCTTTTTCCTCAAGTTGATTTTTGCCAAAGTGTTTCACACTGTTCAAGATGTGTGTGAAACCAGAATAGGTGGGGTGGGATGGAAGATGTCTACCCAGTACCTAGAAAGGGACCTCACTTAGAGCAATGGAAAGGGTGGACATATGCAGAAAATGCAGAGAGGGTCAGAGGAAGATGAAATTAGACTATAAGAGAAAAGCTAGCAAAGACTGAAGTGATAGCTCAATGCCCATAAAAACAAGGCAAACATCATATAAAAGGGCCAGTAGCCTCAGTAACAAGGGCAGCTGAGACAGGATGATTGATCATTTGAGGCCAGGAGCTCAAGGACAAAGTGAGACCCATGTCTCCTTAAAAATAAATAAGAGAAACAAAGGATCATGACTTTATGAATGACTGTGCATCAGAAGAGAATATAAGCTTCATCAAGATACTGTACGGCACTTACCACAGTGGGAAAATATAATCTGTTCTGGGGGAAACAACCACTCACATTTTTATCATGAGTGAGCACGACACCTTTGGCAGGAACACATACCAATGAAAACACTTTGATTGTATCTTTGAAAAACCATCCAACAGATACATGCACTTAGGTAAAATATATTACATGCTACAAGTCACATAATTATACCGATATACCAAATTATCATCATATAACTAGTAAAAGCTAATTACTAAATATACTATGGGTCCAATAATAGTTTTTTTCCTGTCTACCAGATGCATATTAAGATGATCAAGTATTGTAGTTTCAAGGAGATAGAACTCCTTAAATAGTCACATAGATCAAAGCACAGGATCTAGGGTGTAGTTTGCTTGATAGAGTGCTTGCCTATCATCCACAAAGCTCTTAACTTCAAAACCGGATACCACATAAACTAGACACTAGATGACTGTAATCCAAGCATTGCGGAGGTATATAGGCAAGAGGAACATACATGCATGGTCTACATAACGAGTTTGAAGATAACAGGGATTACATGAGATCTAGCCACAAAAACAAAGGGGGAGGGTGTGAAGATAAGGCAGATATTCACATAGTACATTTCTATGTGTTGACAGGTCTAGTTTGCGCTTTAATACAACCTAAGGTACAAATTGATACATATTAGGTTACTGTGTGGCATAATGTATGCCCTTCCTACAACCTTCTCTACAGAGTAAAGAAAGGAAAGCAAGCCAGGTTTAGAGCCAGATGAATCATTAGTCTCTGTTGGCATATACCCTAAACCTTTATGGCCACCTGCCCTCGGCTAAAGTCAGAAATGGAACTCCTTTAAGTGAATGCAGTGCTTTGGCTTTGTTATTGTTGTTGTTTGACGTTTGTTTTTCAGCTAATATAAACCTGTATGCCGACCAGTTCTCGATGTTGTAGTACTGAGCCTATTCCATGCAACTGAGCACGCTGCTCACCATGATGCCCACCGATGGCTCCATTCTTGATTAGATGAACCCATGCATTCACTTTTGCAGAAAATCATTCCAGGTGCTATGTTTTAGTTTATATGTTTCAAAATTTTCTGCCACACACAACTAAGAAAGTGCAGACATGTAAGATACATAAATGCATGTATTTTTTCTTGTTTGAGTATTGCTGATAAATCTCGGGAGACAGAAAGACAACCATGCTGGAGAATGTCTGAGAACCATGCTGAGCAGCCTCTCCTCACCCTCTCAAGAACCTCAGGACAAGGGTCATATCACATCCTCCAAAACAGTAATAAAAAATCTGTATGACTACTTAGGCAGTTCGGTCAGATTAACAGTCACATTTACTAGCTGAGTTCAGATCTAACCATACGAGTACAGAATATGCCATCTGTAACCACTGAGTGGTGCTCAGGTGTCTTTTCCCAAAGTCATACAGTAGGACAGCAGCTGGCTGAAAGGCCCCAGCTGCGGGTATGGAGAGAATCTTTCTCCCTTTCAGTTTTCTGCAGGTGCTCACTCTGTAAGCAGTGCAGTCAGTGGGCTGGGAACCATAGTATAAATTCCAGCTGTCTGACCACCACAGGCTGCCCCTTGGGCAACATCCACACTGTCACTTTCTGCTGGGCAAGCCAATCCAGAGTAGCTCATAACTGCAGGGAAGACAAAGGCCTCTCCCAGCCCATGCCCATATATCCTCAGCTTTCATAGATGCTCAGCCTAGACCCTTCCTGTCTCCTCCTTCCCTTCATTTTCTTCAGTAAATTATCTTGTACTTCAACCTCCATCCTGACTTGGTCCCCAGAAGCCTTGAATGACAAGGTGCTCACATCTGTTAAATAAATGAATGAAATAAAAAATATGGCTGGGTTTAAGTTTCTCTGTTCAAGGCTCCTTCCCTGAGGAGCATGAGATGCAGAGTCGGTAACTTACTGGCCTCTAGTGGTATAGAGAAGTATAAATCTAGACCACTCACTCCTTTCTCTCTGAGGCTCCAGGGATTTTTCTGAAAATCTACCAGATAATGTCTAGTTGTCTTTCTTCTACTATCCTCAAATCCTAAGAAGTATGTCCATGTTATTGCCCTTATAATGTTAGGACCATCTTAAAACCCATATGAAAAGAAATCTCCAACTGCCAGAGAAGGAAGAAGCCAAGGATTTATCAGTAACTGTTGTTGTTGGCTCACATACAATCTGTGGGTGAATTTTAAGTCTGGCTCTTTAATTGTAGCTTAGTGTTTATACACCATGGTTCCACTCCAACACAACACTGAAATCAAAGGTTGTATAACAGAAGACAGGACAGTCAGTGTGAGTGAGGACAAGCGATGCCACTGTCAGAATTTAACTTTTCAGAGGGTGGAGTAACTGCATTCTGATGCCACAGAAAACTTTGTACCTTACATCTCTCTTAAGTTCTCTCTTAAATTCTCATCTAATCTACCCATAAAAGAAATACTGATGCTTTGGAAAATGCTATTCAATTGAGGGTTAGGGAGGAATGAGAAGAAGCAAGATTAGGAAGTTAAACAAGTTTTAAAATGCTTCAGAGTCATCCAAATTCTATTTTCATGACTGAAGATGTTCTTTTAAAAATTTGTTTTTATTAAAATACTCTACTGCCAAGCGTGACAAATTCATGCGCACATACATGCACACACACACACACAGAGGTGGGGGAAGATGGGTTGTCTTCTGACATCTGGTACACAATTATACACTACTGCATATAAACAAGCACACTCAAAAACCAAAGCAAATTATTCTAAAATCCTCACAATTAATGGCACGTGCAGCACACAACATATGCTACAATAAAGTATCAGACACAGATAAAAAAAGGAAACAGTGGTAAAAATAGAAAATCGTGAGTAATACAATGGCAGGTATGCTGGGTCACAATGTTAAGTAGTTTCTACCCCTGGTCTGCTCCTTAACTTCACCTAAGGTATTTTCAAATCACAGCTGGAAAGGCATTGTGCTAAAAAAAAAAAATAAAACAGGATCCCAAGCAGACCAGGAATGGTTAAGTGACTTGGAATTCTGGTTGAGAGGACTGGGGATTGGCAGAGATTCTAAAGACGTGGCTCGTTGTGGTGTGGGGAAAGAAACCTCCATGTTTAGTGAAGCCAGCTCTTGAGAGAAATAAATCATCTGTTTCTCCAGCCCCAACAACATCTGAGATTCTGTCTATGACTTAGCCAATCCTCAACTCTGAGGCCGCTCTCCACAGTTCTTAATACTGCTTCATGACTTCCATCTTAATCCTTTTGCTTTGAATTTGCAATAAATCCTCTGCTCAATTTTCCAGACCACTAATTTTCTGGATCCTGAGTCACTTCCCTTCTGCCCTTCAGCCCAATCACTGACCCAGCACAGGCTCCTGCACATCTCAGCTAACTCCACAGACCTCCCCTCTCATCCTTTCCCACACTATTCCTGCCCTATGGATCTGCTATTCTTTGGATCTGAAATTCAAACTAGAACTGTCCTGTGTTAACATCTCACCAATGCTTCCAGACCCTGGCTCCTTGCCAGCTCACAGTGTCGATTTCTCAAACATCTAAGGACCCTTTCTGCTTGTTCACTGCGCTGATCAATACGGAGGCACAGCAGAGGATTTCATTCGCATGTATGAAAATGAGGATGAACAGACATAACACAACCCCCTTTATGCCAAGTTTGGAAAGTCTTGTAATCTTAGAGAGTGAAGTTACAAAAGCTGCAAGGTCTTAATAACTTCCTGCTACCAGTTCCCGATCTGTTTAGCCTCTGCGGATCACGAACTCGTCAGGAACCATGCAAAGTGGTTTTGCAGCTGAGGCAACCCCAGATCAGCAGCTCCTCCTCTGGGTCCAGCTAACAGAGCATCTGTCTCAAGGTCATCAGTTGCTGGCTGGCCACTCTCATTACCCACTTCTGCTGCCACTCCCCACATTTTCGGTTCTTGGGAGTCTTCCAGAGTGCTGTTCAGAACGTCATTTTTCTAGTGAGTTGGCACTTTCTCTCCTGGGCTGTAAGTTTCTGGCTGTGGGGTCTCACCATCAATCCCATCCATCTGCCATGTTTACTCCCCAGTCCCCAGTGCTCTGGGGCCAGGGGAGCAGCTCTCTCATTTTTCAGCCCTGTTTGGGTTTCTGCTACAATTTTTCAACATGATCCTGAATGGGACAGAATTGAGAGAGAAAGATGGGGTGGGGGGTGGGGAAGAAAATTTCAAATATCTTATCCTTAACAGACTTCTTACTTTAATCACAGGAGTGCCCTGTGGACCAAAGCTAAGGTTTAGACCCCATATGGAACAGCATAGGCATTCATTTGTTCTATGCCCTGGTCACACCCTGGGGGCGACTCCATCACCAAAGTAGGTCATCTGACAGACTGGGCAAACAAATCTGTTGTTTGGGGTCACTATTCCAGTCCCTGCCTTTGCCCCAGTAGTTACTAAAGCAGTAGTAACTGAGTAGTTACACCACGACAGAGGGTAGACTCTGCCACACAAACTACCTGCATTTAAACATTGATACCAAGATCTGGCTTCATCATTTTGCACAAAGTTCTTTACCTCTGTTACTCAATACCTCATCTATAAATTATTCTAGGTACTTAGAAAATGAAAGCTTTTAGTAGACATAGAAGCCAACATGTAGGCCTTTAGCACTACTTAATAAGATCCAAGCAAATCACAGCAGCCAGACACCAGCCACTCAGGTAGGAGTTTCCACTCAGCACTGCCCAATGGTAACTGACTCCTGGACGAGGCTACCATCCTGCCTTCCACACGGCCTGGAGCACCCGCTCAGCTACACCAGCCTTCACCAGCTGCTATACTACTGAGTCCACGTGCAGCTTTCCCAGTTTAAGGTAATCTTGTACAGGTAACAGAATGGGTGGTACCCTGTAACAACTAAGGATGATGGGGTACACAGACCCAAAGGGGTAGGAACACTACCACTGACAAGATACCCACAACTAGAACAAAGGAAGCAGCAGCCTGTCAATGAGCCTCTCAGCAAGCACACTCAGGAATCCCTATCATCCCAAACCGAAGACGCCTGAATTTCTTTGTCGGACATCTCAGATTTATTCATCCAAGAAATCTTTTCTACAGAATTCAGCCTCTCAAAGCTGTACACAATGCTGAACTTCAATTCCCACAAAATGAATAATTATATAAAACGAAACAGCAAGTCAAAACCATCAACATGTAGCACATGATTAGAGTCTTAGGATTAAAAGGTGCTGTTAATAACCAAAGACAACAAATATTGCCCAGGTACACAGTAAACCTTGACTGTGCAAGTGGCTCATTAAATAACCTTCCAAGTCCCCAGGCAGTTTTCTAAAAGATCGGACACTTGAAATAATACATAAAGGCCTGGTTTTTTCCCTCATTTGCTTTCAATACTTTACTTAGCAGTTTCATAAATAAAAAGTAAATAACCTATTTTTCAGCATTAACATTAAACACAGTGAGTTTACATAAAGTTAAATAGCATTTAGTTGATTAAGAAAATCTGAAAGGTTTTTAACACCGTACTAGATATCTTTCAACAATGTCTAAAAATGAAAAACAGTTTATTAAACAACACTCCATCATGTCTTACAAACATATTAGCTCTCTGAGAAAAGGAAGCCCATTCTTCAAGGTGCCAGTACATCACAGAGAATGGTGGACACTTAATATTTATGAATACAATAAAAGTTAAGTTTATTTGGCATTTTAATCAAACAGAAAGCTTTCTATTGGGACTACACTGAGGTTCTTGAGGATTCAGAGTTTTGATTTTTCAGCTGAAATTTTTATGATGTATCAATTACTCATTAACTCAGAATATATTTGAGCAACTACTCTGCTCTGGGAGAGACACAATGGATACAGAAACAGACCTCAGGGACTAATATACACATGGTCCAGGTACTCCGTGCTATGAGAAGGATGTATAACTGCTCCAAAGAGAATACAGACTTTCAGGGTGGCTGAAAGTGAGGTGATTAGGAGAACACATTTCTGAACTATATATATACCGTTAAGGACAGACAAACAGTAAAAATCCTTGTAATCTTGCCAAGGTTTCCATACAACAGTTCACAACTATGCAGGTCAGAAGTCCTGGCAGGGAGTGGATGGGGTCCTCTACCAGGTAGAACCGGCCAGAGAAGACTCTGGGTTCTCAGGAAGGGTGGAGAGAAGAGGTGGCCACTGAAATGGCACAGGCAACTGTACTCACAGGGCACAGGTGCAAATGTTCAGGAAGTGGGGATCTTCCGAGGCTGGGGCAGACAAGTGTGCTTTCCTAAAGCCCACATTCTCAGCACAACACAATACGCACAAGAGCCACACTTAACCTTACACTTCCTGCTCACTCTATCGCTGTTTGGACCCACAAGAGCAGCCCTGTAACCGTAGGCAATAGCTGTCAGAAGTGCCAGGCCTCTACAGCTTAACAAACAAAGTTATGCAAGATCCAAGGAACAAGTGGGTTCTGTAACAAGATGGAGAACAAATCTGTACAGTACATTTTTTTAATTTCACAACTTTTGAATGACAAAGCTCAAAATATAACAACAGAGCAAGATTTCTTTCTAAACCCCTTCACAAATGTTCTCCTTGACTAAATTTTAGTCAGGTGACTCAGGACCCTCCTCTCTAACGGCTGCCTCCTGCATCTGTAGCATGGAGTCTAGCTTAACAAGGATCCTGTTCAATTAGAAAAGGATAAAAAAACAAAACAAACAAACAAACAAAAACCTTCTCTTGATAGTTGATCAAATTCCTCATTTCCCTGACATCCCCGCAGCCAGCAGATCACCTGGCTACCTTCAGCAAGAACCTTATTAGGCCAGTTTTGCTGTCTCCACTTAGTAATTTTCAATCCAATGACCCTCTGCCCCAACCTCCTTGGCAATCCACCCCCATTTGCTAGTATTATATTTGGAGTTGAGCCCAGTGTCTCTGGCCCAACTAACATCCATCAAAATGATCATGAATAAAGTTGTTGCTCTCACTTAACAGGGGTCCTAATCACTTTCTCTTTAACATACTATTGAATGAAAAGAAGAATGCATTCTTTTTTTGGAGGAGATTAACTGAGGTTCTGGTCATCAAATCCATTTCAAGTGTAAAAACCCTTTCTTCACTCCCAGGCAGAACAGGAGTGTTTACCCTTGCTCTTGAGAATGTATAGCTTGAAGGAAATAAAAGGTGCCAAGAAACCTTACTACACAAATTCCCTCCAAGGCAAGTCCCACACCACAGCTTTATAGTACCCAGGAAAAGGCATTGGTGTGTGGAGAGAAAATACAGGAACAAAAATTAGCTTCCTGCAAAATGGCATATTAGAAAGAAAACACTGTATGCACCCAGCCCTTTGTCTTCTCGTTTTCTTGAGCCCAGCTCTATTAAGAGGAAGAGAAGGGGAGGGAAAAGGAGAGAGTAAAGGTGGAGGATGAATGAATTAATGTGAATGAATAATCAATACAAGCAGGTCTTAAGCCACAGAATCAGAGGCAGGCATGTTCCCTAAGCACAGATGGAACTTTCAGGAAAGAAGATGTTGTATTAGATCACTTCTCTAGTACAGTGTTAAAGTTAGGCCCCAAACAGCCTTGGTACATACTGAACCTACCTTGATCTGAAAAGTATCTCACTTAAACGTATACCACTGACCAAGCCATTGTGTGTCTGGCCAGTCACAGGAAGGAGGCTGAGAGCTGCAAACACATGAGACAAACTCCACAACAAGCCCATGTGCTGTCTCCATGGTCACTTGCTCTCCTAAGCTTATGAAGAGAACCTATACACATGCCGGAGGGGCATATACTAAACCATCTCCAGACCTCAGCGGTGACCATCCAGTTCTAGAGATTTTCCTACAGAAGCAACTTTACAGAAGTAAACTTCATTTAAACTAAGGGGATTTTTTGGTTTGGTTTGGTTTTAAAATGCAGTTTAATACAATAGCTTTAAACTTGACTGAAACCTGCAGTTCCCTCGGAGAACTCAACATGCACACACATTGATTTTTACTCATCAGGTACTTGGTGATGAGGATTTATTGAGTGCGGACTGCACACTTGAGAGCATTAGAGATGCCAGGGGAAACAGACCAAAATAAAACTCCGTCTTCCCAAATTCGTGTACTAGTGGGCAGCAGGACACAACCAAAACAGCAAAATGTGTTGGCTGGTGAAAAAAAAAATCCTCTTAAGAAGCAGATCTTAAGGTCTAGCTAAGGCCAAGAGACCATGTGAGTGATAGATGTCAATTCTCAGTAAAAAGGTGACTTGCTTTTAAGTATTTTTTATTACAGTAGCAGTGACCAAGTACTTAAGAAATTAGAAAACAAAGATGAACAAGAATAGGTAAACTACAATTCTTCTGTACAGACAACTATGCTCACACGTTCAGAGCTCCAACTCCTGACACTGTCAACCACATACAGAGACAGGCATAGATTTTATAAACACAGATCCTATCACAAACACCAGGGATGCCAGCTTCTTCAGCTACTGCCTCAATCTTTCCAGTTCAGTCTATTTTCATATCCAGGTCACAATCAAATTCCTAAGTATCTCAGAAATATCTTTTACAGATCTTTGTCTAAACCAGTATCTAAGACCACACCTATATTTTGAATATGTCACTAGCAACATAACACAGCCTAACCCTACTGTTTGATGAACAATAAATAAATAACAAGTAAAGGAGTGACAGCCCATGGCTAAGAAGACTGTGAGGCCAGCCTAAAGTACACAGTAGGTTCCAGACTGACTGCTCTTCAGAGTAGAGCCTTGTCTCAAAAGCAATCATCATCACCATCAACATAGACACTGTGGGAGTCCCTCTGTGGTGATGTTTTGACAGTCCCAAATACTACATCCAGTTCATGCAGACTGCCTCTGTCAAGAATAGAGGTCCCAAATCCTTCTCTACCCTGAGCTACTTGGGCAGTGTGATGAAACATCAGGCCTAAAAGGCAAAGACTTGCAATCTGTTGAACTAGCCTCCCCCATGATTGTAGTCTGTGCCGAAGTCTGGGAACTTGCCAAAAAGCACATGCTCCATCCTGTTGCAAAGGATGGAGTTGCAAAGTACAGTACTTACACATACTGTATGAAACCAAACTACCATAAAGTACTACCAGCTATAAGCAGAGCTTCACATTGTTTGACTTGTTCTGTTAGAAGACTAAAGACAAGTCTGGGAGAGACTCAGTAGGTAAGGCACAAAATACTCAACCTGGCATAAAGTCAGGCGAGGAGGCATACATCTGTAATCCCAGGCATCATATAGCACAACTGAAGGAAGAGACAAGAGACTCCCTGGAAGCTCACAGTCCAGCTAGCTTGGCATATTCAGAGATGAACAACAAACAAGAAAAGAAAGACCCAAACCCAAACTGATCTCTGACCTTCCTATGTATGCCATGACACGATCTCCTGCGCACGCACACACACACACACACACACACAACACACACACACACACACACACAGAGGGGGTCATGTAATCAAAATACTAATTTCTAAGCAAATAATAATTCCATTGTCAATTTAAAAGATTATTTTAAATTATTAACTTGTAAGATAATTATATGAGTAAAAGATTAAAAACTGTAAATGGATCCAATTCTTATTGGGTAAAAAGTGATAAATACCCATCTTGTTTGTCCTGGGTGAGTTACTTCAAGGAGGGAAAGATGGCTCAGCAGTTAGCACGTGAGAGTGCAGGTACCTGTGGTTCTTACAGAGGGGAGAGTACAGTTCCCACCATCACTCAGCTCACAACAGCTGAGTCTAGCTCTAGAGGATACACAATCCATGGGCATAACCCCACACTCCAGACACACACCCACATATGTAATTAAAAATAATGAAAATACATTTGAATGTAACTTTAAGGAAATCAACTGACAGATCAGGGAGAATCTTCTTTGATAAATATAGATAAGAAATTAATAGGGATGATAAAATGAACGAGGCTACAGGCATTCTCCAAGTACTAAAATATGATTGATTTAGGGGTGATAAGACCAAAAACTGCTAACCAGCATTAAAATAGAATTAAAGCTATTATGGACTCATCAATGTAGGTACATGGATCATTGCTTACCAGACTCAAGCTGGATTCTGAGAGCTGAAGGGTCACCTCAGAATCTCAGCTTATACTGCTGTCAATCTACCCTTGCATTAAGATGGGCTCTGGATGCCAACTGCCTGAGCTCAAACTTGGTTCCATCTCTTAGTAGTCCAGTGACCTCGCAACCTTAATGGGCTGCTTTCTCTGTCAGACTTCCCAAAGCATGATGCAGGGTCCATCACAGTAATGACCCTATTAGGGAAGTATGAAGGTAACTCCCACACTCCCACACATACCACAGAACCTGGCACATTCCAAAAATTATGTTCTGATTGGCCTTATCTTTGATGGCTGCTCAGTCTTTTGTTCTCATGTAGTTTCCCCCAGTACATTCCTCAAGGATCTGTGTTTGCTGATGGGAGCCATTCTGTCAGAATGGCGGAGAGTATAGGAGAAAAAATGACGAAGTCAACCTGGTTTGGGTTTTTTTTTTTTTTTTGGGGGGGGGGGAGAGGTATTTTTGTGTTTGGAGTTCTGTCTGCCTTAGTTTTTGTTTGTTTTTTTAAAGATTTGTTTATTTATTATATACACAGTGTCCTGCCTGCATGTCAGAAAAGGGCATCAGATCTCATCATAGATGGCTGTGAGCCACCATGTGGGTGCTGGGAATTGAACTCAGGACCTCTGGAAGAGCAGTCAGTGCTCTTAACCTCTGAGCCATCTCTCAAGCCTCTTGTTTTTTGTTTTGTTTTTGTTTTTTGTTTTTATTTTTTTTGAGATAAGCTTTCATGCACTCTAGGCTGGTAAGAACTCAGTACTACGAACCTGGGGATGACCTTGAATTTCTGATCTCCTTTCTCTATTTCCAAATGCTGAGATTACAGGCAGACATCACTGTGCATGTATCTAATACGTGTACCATTGGAGACTACACCCAGGAAGTGCTACAGGCTGGGCAGCAGTCCACCATCTGAACTACCCAGCCTGGAATCAACATATGGACACTGTAGAGCTCTCTACTCTACACAGAACCTAAATAATTACAGCGGCATTAAAAAAAATTACCAAAGATGAGGAAGGGGGCAGGAAGGAAGGGAGAGAGGGAAGAGGAGGGAGAGAGGAGGGAAAGAGGGAAGAGGGAGGGAGGGAGGGAGGAGGGAGGGAGGGAGGGAGGGAGGGAGGGAGGGAAAGAGGGAAGGGGAGGGAGGAGGGAGGGAGGAAAAAAGAAAAACCATCTTTTGAGGGTTGTGAGAGATCGATTGATTGGTAAAATATTTGCAAGATAAGTATGAGAGGTGTAGTGGAGCATAATTAATCTGTCTGTATATGTGTGCTTGTGTGTGTATGTGTGTGTGTGTGACAGATGAGAGAGAGAGAGAGAGGAGAGAGAGAGAGAGAGAGAGAGAGAGAGAATATTCCACTGAGGAAATTTTTACTAACTGAAAATGTCTATGATTCCTATATAATGGATATCCAAACATTCACTCAGAGCTCAGAAATTCAGACAAGCAGCCTGGGCTACTAAAAATCTGTATTCCAGTGGTGAAGGAGAAACAGGGATATACCAAGGTTCACATGCTTAATGGGCTCCTCAAGTGCTCAAATCTTAAAGACAGGACCTGAGACAAGAGAGAAATCAGGTTAACAGAAGGAGAGCTCAAGGTCCCAATGTTGGGGTTAGCCCCAGGGAAGGAGGGCAGGTCTCAACTGGCAAGTGAGGGGCAATTAGAGGAGCTAAGAGCAGTGAATAAAGACAGGGAAGGAACCAGGCTGGCCAGATGCTAATCCTAGCAGCCCCCACCCTCTCCAGCCCTCCCTGGCTGCCTCTGCCAAGAAGACAGCCCTGTACTTACTGTGTGAATGCCATATAATGATGCAATGAATCCCTCTAATAAAACTACTGGGGCTTCATTAACGTCTGTGCCTTTTAAAAAACACCTCAGTGATCTTGTCAGGTTTGATTTGGTTTTGTGAGCTATGTAAATTCACAGAATTCAGGCATTTAAAGAGCCCTTAAGGACAGCCCAGCTCAAAACCTCACTTCCCTATCAGGGAAGTGAAGGCCAAAGTACCTGTGATGAGCTAAGAGCTACACTCTGGGTACACTTGGTAAAGCCAGTGTGGATTCCCTGAAACCATTCAGTCTGGAGTTATTTCCTCTGCTTCCTCCTTTTAAACCAGGATCTTGAAGCACAGAACCACAGGGAACATGAACCTTCCCTAAACATTAGGAAGAGTGGCAAATGCTGATTTCATCTTCTGATGAAGACATTGGGCAGCTACCCTGCCCTCCCACACCATGATGGTCTAGTCTTCCCAGGTGTGCAGGGCAGCTGTGTCTGAAGTAAGGTCATTTGTGATTCTAGGATGAAACAGTCAATCTCAAGAATGCAGATGAGCAAGACAGACCTAATTAATAGCCAACACTACATTACAAACCTAAGCAGGACTGTCCCAGTCACTCCCACAACTACTGCGATGAGAGCAAATGGGATAATAAACGTCTTCCCTTCAACAACTGGACCTTGGAACCTCAAGAGCTAAGTACAATTTCTCAGCCCCCGTTTCTCCATCAGCCAGCCATCTCTAAGGAAGCAGTTCAGTGTGCACCCGTTTCCTGTGTCAACTACTTTACAAAAGTTGTCCCAGGACCAGAGAAATAGTGTGTAGCAGCTACCCAGGCACTCCTAGCCCTGTCAGAAGGACACAGAACATTCATCACCTGAAAGGATTGAAAGTACTAGGCTGCACTTGCACCAGTACTGCCGGCTCTTGATCCTAGAGCCTTGACTCCAGGGTGAATCACAACACAAGCTCTCTGCTTTTCCAGGTTACACACTGGGGTACTCCTTAGACTCTACAACCAAAAGAGCCAATTCCTGTAACATTATTTCCATCCTTCCCAATCTTTCTGGTGATCTCATCTACATCCCATCATCGTTGCAGTTTTTGTAAAGAACCCTAGTGTACCTGTGGATGAGGAAACTCAACTGTAGTCACTCCAATGATGAAAGCTACAGATCTCAAAATGAACTCATCCAAAGGTAAGAGGAAGTTTTCTGAACTCCTATATACTTTCCACCCTTCCTACTACACTCTAGCACATCCAGAGACCACCATGGGCAATGAGGACAGAACTGTATACAAACAGCAGGGAGGTGCAGGATGCAGCTGTCAAAATCTCAGGTGGGAGGGCAAGGACCCCTCCCTCCAGCCCTTCATTCTGAGTGCATGCCAACAATGAAGAGACTGCTTGGATGAGGTTACAGCTGCTCTAATGAAGATGATGGGGTTAGGCCAAAGAATGGAGCTTCACAGCACGCAAGCCTCACAGACCAGTGTGAAATAGAGATTCAAGAGCAGGAAAACCTCTGAGCCAGCCTTGTTATCCCACCTCCAGGGCAGGAAGAGAAGAACCTCTTTTTCACTCAGTACTGGACCTCGGGATCCCCCATACCCTCCTCTGCCACTATCTGATAGAAGAGTTAACTAGGTTTTTAACTAGTTAGTTAAAATAGAAAAGTTAACTAGGATTGCTGAAGCAATTTAAAATAATCTAAACAGTTTGTATTTCTCAGAGGTTCACACTGTTATGACACCTACCCCTTTGTCCCAGAGGCCATTGTCCTTCCTTGGTTTAGATTGTTCCTAAGAGCTTTCTAGCCCAAACCACATGAGATGAAAGGACAGAGTCAGTGGCTGAAATTCAATGATCTGGAAGTGTGATATCAATGCAGTAATCAAACTAAAGAACAAAATAAGAAAAATGCAGAGGGGCTGCCAGAAACACTACTCTCGGCAGCAGAGGTGTGCAGGGGGCAAAAACTACAGAGCTGCTGAGTAAGACAGAAGGAACCAGAGCATGAACTCAGGGAGCTGAGCCACGGAGCAGAGGGACCTGCAGCACATGCTACAGGGGATCCCTGGGGAGCTTGAGGACGAAGGCCACGCCAGAGCATGGCAAGGCACCCTCAGAAACTATGTGAGAAGCAGGCAGGAAGCAACTGGAAGAAGGAACAGATGGATCCATGTGGCTAAGGCAGGCACTGCACAATCAGATGAATACGGGAGGAGGTAAGGTTGGATTCCCGCATGTAAATAGTTTTGAGTGTTTTAGGGCTAGCTACCACACTTTCATCCCATCTCAGTTAAAGATTAGAAGAAATGCCTCCCTAGCCCAACTTGAGAAACCAGAGAAATGAAATACGACCTCCGCGTACAGAGAAATACTAAATGTTCCTGTGCCTGAAGCTCATACAGAGACCCATGCGGCCGTCAGGGACCCACAGCCTGGTACATTCTGGTCAGAGAGTGGGGCACCAAATTGGGTCACCCAAGAAAAGCACAATCAAACATCAGGTAGGAAGTGAGCACCGGGCAAGATGAGCTAACCTTTTCCAAGCAGGATACAAGGCAGATTCCAGCTTCTCACTGCAACCATATTAGAATTCTTAGCCAGGGCATGAGGGAAAGTTTACTCTTGTGCTTGGAGAATGACAAACCAGAAACCAATATTGAAAAGGAAACATTCTGTGTAAGCCTCATGGTATACTTGACTGGAAGATTTTAGGATAAGTATAGAGAGATATAGCTAGATAGTTACACATTCACATGCACACACACACATATCACTAGCAAGAGGCTGCTGAATAGTAAGACATGCATGCTATAGATATATATCATTTTATATAATAACAAAATAAATTATGGGATATGTGGGCATTGACAATGAATTGGCTCATAAACATAATGGTTATTATTTTTAGGATTATAAAGAGCATCATCTTATCAATCACACTAAGGGATAAGCAAGAACAGTGGCACATGGTTTCAGACTGCAAATGGAAGACAAGGTTACAAGAGCTAGAACATGACACATCGAAACCTCATGGTGCCTGGCAGTGAAGGGAATACAGGATGACTGGGGAGGGCCTCAAAGCTCTATTTCCTAATCCCAAGGGCAGGCCCATCTGTGCTTATTGATGCATTATTTAATGTAATCACTGTATTTTTCTATTCCATACTTAATAAAAGTCATTAAAAAAAACAGACAAGACTAACCGAAAGGACATCTTAGACACCGCCATGAGATCTATCTTCACCTTTTCCACAACAAGTTAGGAGAAACTGCACAGTCAAGAAGGCTTTTTAAGTCTTATCTTGATGGGAAAGGAATCAATTTAATTAGACTCAGAATCAAGCAGGCCTAAAGAAAGAAAACATTAACATCGGGTGTTAAAGGACCTTCATTACCATTCCACATAACGGCTGCTCAGAGTTTCCTTCAATTAAATCCAAAGGGGATTTAGACAGAAATGCCAGGCCAGCACAGGAGTCCATGTTAACTGTCTCTAAAGCAAGCGCTCCTGACAGAGGGAGTGAAACAGCGCTGGACACAGTTTGGCTCGGGCCAATCAGACAAGAGAGACACACATCCCAGTTTCTATCAATGCTTGCCCCTGGGAAGGGTAGGCACTGAGATCTAGGAGGAATGATCTCCAGGGACCCAATATTACCTCCAGCCCCAGAAGGTAGCCCCTTTGGAAAAACAGCATAGTCTGCAGGTAAAACCTTCAACAGGTGGGCGGGCCAGCACGTTCACATACAGGGCTAACAAACCATATAAAGGTTTTTTTCTCTTGCTGTGGTGACACTGTCACTGGGTGAGATCCGAAATAAGATCAATAAAAGTTCTTAACAGACTACCAGAGTAGTAATTCAGCCTTCTTTGTGTAGAATACATAATTCGTGTGCCCTGTTCCCCAGACCCATGATGACCATTCTGGAAAAATGACAAATATACAAAGATTACTTTTAAACTTAAGAAGGTAAAATATGGAAGAAATACAAAGAGCAGCAGATAGAAGATTTGGATTTTATTTAAATTCAGAACTAAGAATGCAGCACAAGTGAGCTGATAAGGAGCTGACAGCAACTGGCATGTGCCTGATCGCTCAGCTGACTCAGAGTCTGGCAAAGGAGCTGTGTGCTCCGCAATCTGCAGCCATGTCTCCAGCACACCTGCCAACTGTGAAGTCAACATCACAAGGAGGTCTACAGGACTGCCTCCTTCAGGCCCAGCCCAAACAGCAAGAAAAGGATGAAATAAGTATCAGATGGTGACTTACCGCCATAGAAACCTCTTGCCAATGGGAACCAAAAAAAAAAGTGAAATTGTAAATGTTCAGAAGTTTGGCCAAACACAAATGACCCTTCCATAGGTTAAGTTATATTAAAGCGCACTGAGAACTGAATTATCTCCTTTTCTTTCTTTCATCTGACCAGTCATTCAACTTTTTTGTTTCTCTTTCAGAGCCTGAGGAAAAGACAAGTGCAAGACCAGAGCTCAGCCCCGGGCAGAAGCCATGTCTCCACCACCCTCAGCTTCTTCATGTTCCTTCTCCTACCTGCCTGCAAGCTGCAAACTGCAGTCCACCTGCATATATGTGTGTACCTTCACACTGGGAAGCCAGCAGATGCCAGCCCAAAGCCCAGAACTAGTGTTTGCTGTTCGTTCTTTGCTTGTGGTGTTCTTCACAGTGGGGATCCTACTTTTTAAACTGCTTGAATTCATTCAGCAACTAGGTGTTCATACTGTGGTAGTTTTAGGAAGATTTGGGTGATTCAGCATCTCGACTTGACAGCCTCTGCTCTCTGAGAAAGTTCAGGCATGGAAACTGGATCTTGAGTTTTAAATCTAACAAAGAGCATTAAAGGGTGGAACCTCGAGCAGGGAGGAACCTTTTCTGTTTTGTTGCCCATCCCAAATCAAACACACAGCAGCAGGCCCTCAAATACCAGTGGGACAAATGGTGCCAGTTGTCAGGCCCTTTCAAGTCCAGTTGTTTATCTCCACAGCCTATCTTTAACACCATCCTGCCCTCACCCACTGACCTAACATTAAATCTGGTGTTAGCTAGCACACCTGAGTCTCCCAGCCGTTGTTCATTTAGTCTCCTGAGACCAAGGCCCCAGCCCACGGCTCTCAGCTAACCATCCCAGGAACCTCTCTCAATTTCATCCCTCCTGTCTGCACTTAGGACAGCCTCTCCCCACCTCCCAAGACAGCTGCCCTCAGTTTGTCTCTGGACTCTTTCTTCCAGCTTCCTTTGTTGTAGCAGAGGACAGCTGGTAGCCACAATTAACCCTGAACTGGATTAATTAAACAAAAAACTTACAATGGTTTTTTGTTGTTGTTGGGTGTTTTTTGTTATTTAAGACTTTATCTATGTGAGTACAGTGGCACTCTCTTCAGACACACCAGAAGAGGGCATCGGATCCCATAACAGATGGTTGTGAGTCACTAGGTGGTTGCTGGGAATTGAACTCAGGACCTCTTAACCGCTGAGCCATCTCTCCAGCCCCCACAATGGGTTTTTTTAATTCCAGGTGTCATTGGAATCAACGAAAATCATCAATGTCTGGGATCCCATCCCTGAACAATTGCATGTGAATACAGGTCTATGCTCCAGATATGGGAATATTTAATGCTCCTAGGTGACGCAAATGAAATTTTCAACAGCACATTATCAATCAGGCTTCAGGAAAGAAGTCCCTTCTTCCCCAGGGATGGAATAGATAAAGGCCAGGAGCATCCCTCCTCTCCCTACCTACCTCTGGACACAGCCTGAGGGACATCATTCACCACCTTACTTCGCCACCGTCTGCAAATGTCATGTCCTGGCGTGAAAATCTTGGAGAAACTTCCATGAACAACAATGCGACTGTGTGCTGCAAGTTGGAAACATGGAGCTGCAGAGAGGCTCTGTGCCCAGGAGATGGACGAGAAGGAGAAAACAACACAACCATGGTCAATGGAACAAAAGATCCACTCCTGGGCCCCTTCGGCAAGTCCTGCCTAAACCTGCCTTCCAAACCTCCCTTTAGAAAGCCTTAGTGCCTCTAAAATATCAAAAGCCACACAAACGATCTCTGTGCTCTGCTCTGTCTCAGCAGAATGTGACTTGGGAGAGGCATGGGTTCGAGCTCATCCTGAGGAGCTGTACTGACGGCCATGTCCGCTCTAGGAGAGAGGAGGCATGTCAGATACTGTCCGGCTAGAAGGACGAGGCAGAGGACCAGAATGGCACTGTCAGACTGGGATAGAGTAGATCCAACAGGCAAAAAAACAAAAACAAGCAAACAAACAAACAAAAAAAACCCTCAAATTAATTAAATTAAATGTTAAAAGAGTCAAATCCAGAGATAAGACCTCACACTACCACAAATCTGAACAGCTAGTAGTTAAGTAGATTCAAGCAGTTGCAGACTCAGATATTTACCACAAAGAAAAAAAAGGGGGAGTAAACATTAAAAGTGACTTCTGTCAGTCTTCACTGTATGGAGGAAGCACAGGTTCAAACCCAGGCCAGCAGTCTAGAGGCAAGTGGAAAGAGGCTGTGGCTAGAAAGACAGCATGGGGTGGGGTCTGACCTACTTGGTCCCCTCAGGCCCTAAACAAGAAGAGTCACAGGACAAGGACCACTGTGCTAAACAATGTGCAAGAGCAAAGCCAGTGTCTGCTCTGCACTCAGCAGCACAGCACTGAAGAGCCAAGAAGAGTGATGGAGACCAGGAGAGCCTGTGGAGGCCACCCTGGCTTGAAGGGATCCCCTAACTGGACATGCAAAATTGATAGAAAGTCAATCAAAAGGAAACCTTGGGAGGACTGCTTGCTGTTTAAACTGCCTCCTGCATTAAACTAAATTTGAACATGCATGCAAGATAAACCATACAAAGAATATTAAAATCAAATTTGAGTTGCTGGTCAACATCAAAACCTTAAAGACCAAGTTTGTATGTACAGCTTTTTAATCTTGAAGACTGATTTAACATGCCACTTAAACTCACAGTACTACAAATGTGAATTTTTTTCTATTTACAGAAAAATGTTACTATAATAGTGCATTCCTGATAGTCTCTGGACATAACATTTCCAGAGTCAAGGCAGAACATCATCCCCAGGAGCAGATAAGTTAAAGTCACCATAAGAAACTAACCGGCCATACATGGTGCTACAATGCTTGTCACTGAAGGTCAGCACTCTGCACTGAAAAGACAGAGGCAGGAGGCTTGCCAGGAATAGAGGCCAATAAAGAAACAGGATAAATAAGTAAAAAGAAGGTCTGTATGCTAGATCACTTCCTGATTCACTTTCAAGTTGTTGTTGTTGTTATATTATTTTGCTTCTCTTACTTGCTTTTTAAAGCCATCTTTACAGGACTCTTGGAACCAGAAGGAGGGACAGTAATGGAACAAACATCTCCAAACTTTCCAAGGTTTCTTTGTATCTTGACCTGGCATACTGCCAAACCTTGCAACTGCTTTCCTGTATTCCAGATGCTAAAGGACTTTAAACAGGCAAGAAGCAACAGGATTTAGGGGCAGAGTTATTCAAAACCTTGACATCATATCATAAAAACTTAAGATAGGAGATAGGTATTCAGGAATCAAAAATGCCTAAGTCTATCCAACATCCTGGATTGTTTCTGTGAAGTATTCCTTGTAACAATCTAGGTTGCTACAGAAGATCAAGTAGGTCAAGTGTAACTGTAGATGCACCCATTTCTGAATTATGGGTCCCAGAGCTATGTATTACTGAAGCAGACTAAATAAATAAATGTCCTCATTGGCTGTGCCAGTGTGAAAGTCTCAATTCACATCCTTCACTCACCCTCTACTCTTCTTCATTTTCCACCGTCCGCTCTTGAATCTTCGCTGACAATATGCTTGCCAGTAAAGAATACTTGCTATATCAGACAGGTCTCCTCTAAACTCTTCCCTTCAAGGCTATAGGCATGGCTGTCCAGTATCATGGGAAGTTACACAGGAGTATGGGATAGACATAGCTCAGTGCTCCTCATGTGGTTAGGCCTTAGGAGTAGAGAGACAGGACAGGAGGAGGAGAAAAAGGTAGAGAAGAGAAATATAAAATAACCTAAGACCAAGCTATGAGGACAGTCAGTGAAGAATTCACAGAAGCTGAGCTAGACTGTGAAGAATGCAGAATTTACCAGAACACAGATTCCAAGTTCTATAGAAGCCTATGTACAAACTGTGCTCAGGTGACACCATCCTCCCTCAATATTCTTCATCTATGATCTTAGGGAACACTGAAGCCCCTCTCCTTCACACCTTGAGTTGCCTGCACACTTGCTCCCTCACGCCTGGTTACACCTTGTCTCCTCTCACTCTGGCAGAGATTGAAAGTCCCTGCTGCCAACAAAAGCCACACATTCTACGTATGCTCAGCCCCATCTATCTTTCCTTCCACTGCCATTTCTCCTCCTGGCAACTCTCTCCAATCCCATTCAGTAGACTCCCATATGCCCCAGGAAACCCAAAGCCTTTAAGAACACCTTCTGCTTTCTTTCGGCCAGAACTCCTGCCTCCTCCATATTCTGACTATACCTTTCCCAATCCCCTTCTCCCTTCAACCACACAGCCTGGCATGTTTCACTATGGTGTCTGGACGTGGTTCTTGATGAGCTGTCAAAGTGTCAGCTGTTGAAGACTAGGCCTGGTCTGTCTGCACATGATCTCTGGGCACCTTGCCACCAGGTACCTTCTCCCACTTTGAAATCTCATGATTAGTCTTCTCTTTGCTCCAACTGCCTCAGTGGCTCCTCCAGGAAAGTGAGTTCCACCCTCCCCTGGTTACTGCCTGGTACCCCACGCCCCACCGTCTCAACACCATCAAGGCAGGTATGTGAAATACCAGGTGTGTCAAAGTCAATGTCCATAAGCTAGCTCTACACTAGTGGCCCAACACAAGACCCCCAGTCCAGCTGGGCTGGCAACCAGCCAGCACCCTTAATGCCTCAAATGATCTCTATCCTCCAATCGAATCTTTCACTTCCCTGAGGTCCTACTCAAGTCTTTATTTCTCCCAGGAAAGAAAGAAATACCTCCCAAGGACTCTGTACCTCCCTAGAATTCTCCCCCTTTCACATCTCCTAAAACACAGGAAAGTGGTAAATTACGGGAATTCTTTAACTGTACCTGAATGGTGCCCACTCTAACTATCCTGTCCATTCTCTCCAACAATGTTTAAGTTCCAGAACACTTCAGGAGTTCCTTTTCTTGTACCTGATACTGAGCCACACCAGAGGTGTCTAAACAGTTATCAACTGACAGAAAATAAACTTAACATTTTATATAATCAAAACCCAAACTCACATACACTGTTTTCATTTTCAAACAGTCTAAGAGAAAACCAGACTTCATTCCTGAGTGACAATTCCTGACTTAATTCTTTTCCTACAATAACTGTGAAGACAATACACATGGACACATGGCCAAACCTGTAAAGCTTTCAGCCAATAAAATTCTCAGAACATTTAAAATAACATATTGAATAATATTTCATATAAAATACAGTAATGTAGTAACTAATTTGTTTTCTGTGAAACTATTAAATGCAGGCATTTTTTATTCAATTTATCTGTAAAATTTATAAATACAATTTATTTCCTTAACAAAATCTACAAGAGAACCTGGGACCACACGTGCTCAAGCCGAAGATGTTTGCTCAGCTTCTTTTGATAAGCACAGCTTCAGGAAGAACTGTTCACACTCACGGTTGAAAAGTGTCACTGTGTCCAGCTATAGCAATGTCAAGTTCCTCACCAGACAGAAAACTAGCCTGTCCTTGTCATCCTCACAATCCAAACCAATTAAATTTCCTTCTCTGCAGCAACATGACAGCTCACTGAAAACCCTTGGCCACACACACTTGAGGCCTAAACACTAAACCAGGCAGCCAGCTATCTTCGAATGTCTCTCTCGTGATCATCCAGGCAAGGGACATGTGACCCTAACATTCCAATGCCACCAACTGCACAGCACCCTAACTGAGTACTGCCCTCCTGGAGCCTTGGCATGCTGGAGCACCCCGACTTCAACTTCCTCTTTGCCTCTCCGTGTCAACTATTTTCTTCAGTAGTCTTCATTTTCCCAGAATTGGCTCAGGATTTTCAGACCGTAGATCATACCAAGTGGCAAGGCTTGCTGTCTTCCTCTGGGTGGGTCCTTTTCTGCTCAATGTGCATCCCAGTAATAAAACGTTTACCATACTGCTCTAAGATTTATTCAGAAACTGTTCTCCAAATACCTGTGTATCACTCAAGAAGAACAGTTGTTTGTTTTTGCAGTGATGGGAAATCAAACTCAAAACAGTCTAGAGACTAGGCCCATTGTGTTCATCCAATGAGATATTCCCCACCCCAGATCTTGATTTTATTTCTGTGCTATAATGAGATATATGGTAATTAACCCGCAAAAAGGATTTTGTCCAAGTCCTAAGTAACTGTCCCTACCTTTGTAACTTTATTTGGAAAATTGGTCTTCACAGGAATAACAAAGTAAGAGACCCTGACAAGAGATGATCCTGAACTTAAAGTAGACCCTATCCCAATCCAAGACTGTTCCTTATTGAAAGTGGGTGAGAGATGAGGAGGGAGGGAGGGGAGAGAATAGAGCAGGGTGGGGGAGCCACCTAAGGCACTAAGACACAAGGAAAGAGAGCCAGATAACTCAGATGTGGAGGCTATAAAGTATATCAATCGTAATCTGAAGGCTATCTGATGCCAAAAGAATCAAGGGAGGAGTCTATTCTAGTCTGTGAAGCTAACATCTTAAGACTCTGGTCTCCTGGACTGAGGAAGAATAAATTTACTATTTCAAAGAGCCAAGTGTGTAGCCGTCTACAGCAGCCTTAGGAAACTAACAGGCAATCCAAACTTCCCACACAGAATCTTCTACCAAGAATCCTCTCGAGGCAAAGGACACTGAACTAACAATGATGTGAGTGTCTGCTGAGAAGCATCTCAGCTGCAGGGCAAGAATCTGGACCTAGGACCAGTCACACCATCACTATGGGAACCTGGATCTGCCCTTACCCACAGTTCTTTTGAAAGCTTGCGTAGCAGTATGAGGTGAGTAGCCTGTGAGGCCTTCCAACAGGCTTGGAATTCTCTGATCATGCTTCAGCAGCAGCTTACCTGAGCCTTTACGAACTTCCTAGTCACTTCATTTTATTATTTTTATTTTTTATCTAAATAGCTTTCAGACATAAAAAAGGATCAAAATGACATCTCACAGGCCTTAAACGGCTACACTCATGCAAAATCTAGTGCCATAATTGATAATAGGCTAAAAGATGATTTTAATACAATATCACCAATTTTGTCAATAGTTTACATGTAACTGATCCATTTCAGGAAAAGTAAACATAAACAAGAATCAAGTTGAGTCCCAGTATTTATTGGAGTGTTTATCATGTTACTACTTAAGTCAAGTCACTTGTGTGACTAATGTTTCCAGTCACAAGGGACTTCTCCAACACTGGGCCTTTCTCCACCATACTCAGACTGTAATTAAGGGACCACATTTTTCACTTCAAAGCATCTGACCAAAACCTAAATAAACAGAACTCCTGACACCACACCGCCAAATGGCAAAGACAACACCTAAGCGTTGTGTTAGTAAAAGCCCAAGGAAACAAAAACTACTTTACCCATCTTCAACCTAAGTGAGCAGAAAGCACAGTTGCTTGTGTTAAAGGTCTCCTTATCAAAAGAGAAAGAAAGAAGCAAAGAGGAGAGGGAGGGAAGGGGATGGAAATGAGTCAATAAAGTTGCTGACAATGGTATGTGTATCCATCCCACCAAATATCCTTCTGTCTAGTGGGGCAAAATTGAAAATCCGACTTTAAATGGTTTCATAGATCACACATCTTTGCCTTTATGTGTGGATAGTGGCAGCCCTGATTCTTTTTTAAGAAACCTACCAAAACAACATAGGGGAACATGAAGCCCAGGGACTCAGATTTCAGCCCGACAAAATATCTGCTAGAAACACTCTGACTCAAACTTTTCCAGACCAATTCATCTTTCACAGAAAACGAATCTAAAGTCACTGGGCCAACAGCTCAGTCCAATTGGCACAAAGAACCACGTTTCTAAGACTGAACCCTGAATCCTATAGCACAGTTCAGTTACCAAACTTTTCCTTCCAGGTGGAAACCCACATAGAAAGCCTCTGGAGGGCTCATTCAACGACACAGTTTTCAATCCCGAAGTTCTTGGCTTTCCACTGAGAACTTTCAGACTTCAGTATGGGGCTGATATAGATTTGAACAACGTTATCTTACATTTCTCCGAAATTGGTTAACTAAGTTGTTCTGAAAGAGCACTAAAGCTAAGGCAGAAAACCGCAAGAGCCTCGTAGAGGTTTGGGGACCACACAGAGCCATCCTAAGCTGGGCGTCCGGCAAATTGGGTCTATCTCAGGTGCAACTTCATTTCCACAGTTAGGATGAACACTTCTGAGCACGCAGGGTGTTTCCTAGAAGCCCCGAGCCAGGACGAAACGAGCTTTGACTGCACCGACTGAGTGGAGTATTTATTAGCATCTTCACGTGGTACTCGGCAGCCGGAGCAGAGCAAATGCAGGGATGGCATGCGACGCGCCAGGGAACCCCGAAAACTTTTCTTTGCAAACTAGCAGAGGAGGAGGAGAGCGGTTGCGAGGGCGATCGGCCACCCAGGTCCTATAGTAAGCCGCAGGGCTTCTCCAGCACCACCCCCAGCCCGCCGCCGCGCGCACACAAAGGAGCGTGTATACCCGGGAGACCCCGCGCCCATTCGGCGCACCCGGGAGCGAGGGAACCCCGGAAAGGGCAGCAGGGCGTCTTGGGTTACTCACAGGGTGACCGTGCGGTTGGGCAGGGTGTCCGGGGGCAGAACCTGCGCGAGCTCCAGGCTGCTGCACACCACCTTCCCCTCGGCGCCGGCCGCCCTGCCGGTACCCCGGGCCCGACCGTCGTGCTTGCAGCCCGCGGGCAGCGCCACGGCCCCGCGCTCTCCTCCCCACAGCAGGGCGAGCAGCGCCAGCGGCAGCAGCAGCGGCGGCGGCTCCATGCCGCTGACCGGGCCTGCGGGACCGAGAGGCGGCACCGGCCTAGCGGGCGGCGGCGGGGCGGGGCGGGCCTGGCGGTGGCCCGAGCCTCCCGGTGGCCCGAGGATCGGTCCTGCTTCGCAACGACATGCTCCTTTGTCCGCGCCGCGCTCGCCCCCCGCGGAGCCGCGGGGTCAGGGCCGCTGGGTCGCAGCTCGCCGCTCGGACCGCGGGAGCGCCGCCTCCTCCCGCCGGCTCCTCCCCACGCGACCGCTCCTCCCACCCCAGCCCCGCGCGCGCCCGGGGCCGCCGTCCGACCCGACCCCGACCCGGGCACGCCCCCAGGTCCTGGCCGGAACTCGGCTGCTCCTGGACCAGGCGGAAGAAAGTTCTAGACTAGTCCCAACTCCAGCAGCCTTGCGCCTCTGCTCCACGTTTCCTGGCGCCGCCGCCTGGCAGACAAAGCCGCCCTACACACCCCTAAGAGCCCTGGTCAGAGAGGGTGAAGTTCCTTTCTCCAACCTGAGGAGGGAAAAGAGCCTGAAACCAATCTTTGCAAAGAAAGACAAAGTTGGAAAGTTTCATCTGCCCCATTATCCGCCAGAGCAGGAACAGGTTTCTTCCCACTAAACTGAACTCGGAAGCTGTCCCTGGCCTGCAGCAGCAACAGCTATGGGCGGGCTGAGCATGTTTGAGGACCATTAGACCAAAATTTCTGAGTCCACAGGTAGCTCAGATGTTAACCAGTTGGAGCAACAGTGAGAAAGCAGCCAAGAAGCCCCAGCTAAATTTTATTATTCATCCTAAAACCGCAGACCCCACCCTAACATTTGTAAGACCAGGGTTCACCTACCCTATGTTTAAAGTTTATAGAGACTATACAAGCCAACAAAATGAGTTTTATTCTCCCTTGAGAAACAGACTTCCTTAACATCCAGGAAGAGCAACTTGGTATACAGAAACATCACGTACTTTGGAGTTCAACCCTGTAACAGAGCAGGTAAGAAGCACGTGATCACAGCCCATGCCTGGCCATCCCCTGCTGGCTTTGCTTCCCCTGCTGTCTCCACTCAGTGACAGGTGGGGCGTGGCACCTGTGCGCATACCTGTGCCCAATCAGTCTGTCTGTCCCTTTCAACACAGCCACACTCTTAGGCTGTCACAGAGACAGGAGTGGATATTCCGGCTGCTTGCTCTCACATCGAAAAAACTGGAAGAAAGGCAGGGTCCATAGCAGGCATGTTTTACTTGGGTCTAAGAGACCTCTGAAAAAATTATTTCTAAGTTCATGTCCCAGATATATATATATATATATATATATTTGGCTTAATCGATAATAACTAAGTTACCGTAACACTTAGATAAATGCAAACAGTGCATCATCTGACACTTCTTGAGACTGAACTAATATCTAAGCCCAGTAGTGCACAGCATCTACTAATACACTCAATGCCGATAGAATTATCCTGACTCTGGAACGTGGCAAGTGACAAGGAAAAGAGGGAACCTTAGACCTATAGTATCCAAGTTAGCCATGTGTGGCTATATAGAGCTTAAAATTTATCTACAATTCTGTAGGAAATGGGGTTTTTATTCTATTTCATTTTTATTAAATTCAGCTTTAAATGCTACTACATATGTGTTGAACAGCACAAGTCTGTGCCTACAATGACTAAGATGAGTAAGAAATTATAGCCACTATTAAGCCATTTTAAATTTACAACTAACTATAGACTGAAAACTTGTATTTTCTGTTATGGTGAGGTTGGTCACGTTTCTGTAGAACTGATTTGAAGATGATTATTCCTCCTCCCCAAATAAAATCAATAGTGTCATCATTACCTGTTCTTCCCATAAAAATAATACCTTACCATAACAATTTGAAAGCTTTTATTCACCATGTCACTGTTGATACAGCATTAAACCAGCCTGGGAACTTAGACTATATGAAAATGTTGATGCCTATCATGGAGCTAAATATGCTTGACTGTTCTGAGAGGTACTTAGCATACAATTTAAGTTTGGTGTCAGATTTGTACCTCACTACGGCTGAGAACATTAAAGTATGAAATCACCAGAAAAGAGGATGTCACAAACGAGACCATGAATCTAGAGACAAATACTGAGCAAACCGTCATATACTGTGAGTAAGCTCAGCTTTCCTCCAAGTCATTAAAAAACAAATCACACAGTAGAGCCGGCTTTAGAAATTCCCAACACTGTAGGCCTCAGAGTGTGCAGAGCACTGAGTCTATACAAGCACCCGGACGTGAGAGACGTTCCTTAGAACTGCATAGGTCTCAGAGGATGGTGGAGTTTACAGCTTCACCAAAACCTAAGCTGGAATTAAGTGACTCTCACCCTGACATCTTCTCGCCAGACAGGTCCAGTGACTGCTACTCCTCCCTCAGGCCTGGAGCACACGGCAACGTTTGAAATTGTAGGGTTTCCTAGGTCCTGAGTTCTCACTGTGTTTGTGACTGTCCCATTGTAGAAAGTCCTATAGAAACTGAGATGTTGCTTCTTAGCCATACACAAACAGGGCAATAGTGAATCAGCTGTTGCTTTAAGGATGGGATATGGACCACATTCAGCATTTCATCAAGAGCAGCGGTTCTCAGCCTTCCTAATGCTGTGATTCTTTCATACAGTTCCTCAGGTTGTGACGCCATGTTTTGTTGCTACACCATAACTGTAATTTTGCTACTATTATGAATAGTAGTGTCAATATCTGATATACAGGATATCTGATATGCAGCCCCTAAGGGGATTGAGACCCCCAAGTTGAGACTCACTGGCTTAGAGACCAGCTGAGACCTGCTGATCTTGTAAGGTTTGTAAGAAATATCGAACATGCTTTGTTTCTCTTAATTAAAAAAAAAAAATACTGTATATGTCTGCATGAATATCTATAATGAAAATATATTTTAATATATGTGTTCACAGATAATAAATGTGTCTATCCAAATTTACTGCTAACAATTCCTTTTATGTATCTTGTCTCCAAACAATAAGCTTCTAGAAGCTTTTTTGTTTTGTTTTGTTTTTGTTTTTCAAGACAGGGTTTCTCTGTGTAGCCCTGGCTGTCTTGTAACTCACTTTATAGACCAGGCTGGCCTTGAACTCAGAAATCCACCTGCCTCTGCTTCCCAAGTGCTAGGATTAAAGGTGTGTGCCACCACTGCCCGGCACTAGAAGCTTTTCTTGATCCCCCTTTCAAATCATTCTCTCTTTCCTCAATTTTAACCCTTTAGAATCTGGATTGTTTAGATCCAGGGTCTAGATGATTATCTAAACTTGGAACATAGCGTCCTTTTTGTGAATTTTACATCTGTGTATGTTAGCTGTCCCCAGCACAGTTTCAGCTCTCTAATGTTCCCTGTTTCCAATGGCTTTCACTGCAGGTTGCTACCAAAAAGCCATTCTTAAGCTTCTCTCAGGAGTCACTTATCCAGCCAGCCTTGTAACTCCTGGTGGCATGTGACCTCGCAAAAGGAATCAACAATTATACTGTCCAGTAATGTATATAAATTTAAGTTTGTATGAATTTAACCTAAAAGCTTGACTAGATTTTAACCAAAAATTCTATTTCTTAGTCTCTCAGGACAGTGCTTCCTAGCTAGATTGCAGAGACTTTACAATAGTTGTAGAAACCTCTATGTGTGATCTGTTTTCAAAAGAAGCTAGAGTCTAGAGAGGTGATCAGGGATTTCAAGCACTGACTGCTATTCCCATGAATTATGGTAAGGTTCCCAACACCCACAAGGAGGCTCACAACCATCTGTAATTTCAATCACTGGAGATCTAATGCCCTCTTCTGACTGTCACCGGCACTGCATGCATGGAAACAGAAGGCAGGCAAAACACCCAAATAAACAAACAAACAAGCAAAAAAATGTCGACTGTTTACTGTGTGATTCTGTTAAGTGATGCGTGAGGGAAAAAGAGAAGTGGATACTAATAATCTATCCCTTTCTCCCATCACTTCTATTTTCCACCTAGAGATGAAATGTGTGTTTTGTAATCAGAAGGCAAAAAGCCTCAAGGAAAACTTTAAATCGTAGAAGGGTGTTTATGAACAGAAAGCATTCAGCTTCTGTCATTCAGCATTCAGCTTACTGAGACCATGGGTTGAACTGTCAATCAAGCCTCTGGACTTCTTTTCCTCAGTGGTGAATATCCTTGCATTTATGTCACCATTGTTACAACTGTCCCACCTAGGGCAGTCCTGGCAGACAGAAGGAACTCGAAGGCATTTGATAATTCACATCATTAGATATACTCATTTATATGTTTTACACATCCTGCTGCTATCCCTCAGCCATGTTGACTAAAGATGAGTTTTGTTGAATTAAGCAGTTTGGGTGGCCAGGTATAAATTCTCAGCTAGTGTCAACTAATGTGAAATGGTTGAAGTTCATTCTTCTAGGATCAGATAGAAATGTGTAATGTCATGATTAAATTTACAGCAGGAAAGAACAGCAACTGTTAGCACTTGAAAGGTCTCTGTAACACCTTTAGTAAGCCTGATTAATAAACACATATTCTCAGTTCGTTTTTGTGTCCTTGGATGGTAATCTGTTAATTGTGACAGCTGTGGTTTGTATTTTTAGTATTTTTGTAGCATGTGCTAGAATGTGTGTTCGGTCATTACCCAGGACCCAGATGGATCCACAATGCTATCTCAGATGTCCTGCCAGCCTCCTAGACAGCTTTCGCCCCATGTCTGGCTCACTGGTTATGAGATACAGTCCCCTTCAGCAAGTCACTGTATGTCATCTTTTTAAATGAGGGCTTAAACCAGCACAGGGTTTAAAGTGCAATTTTTGTCCTGATGAACCATGAATTCATTGTTTGTGTGTGGCAGCCAGACTATTATTGGAATGTATCTTCATGACACCAAATACTCTCTTTAGGTGACCAAATATTTTTCTGAAATGATATTTTCCTTCTCCACTCCGGTGTAATTATTGTTGGTTAAAATACAAAGCAGAAATATGAGGCAAAATCCAACCAACCCTGCCATGTGATGAATTACCTTGATAAAACAGCAGGCGCCAAGTGTTTTTATGGCCAGATATGTTAGCACAGAGTCATGGAACAAAAAGACTTAGTCTACACTCATATCATATGGTTTGCTTCATACACAGGGAGACAGTGCTGGCGAGATGGTTCAGTATGGAGGAGTACTTTCTGCTCTTCCAAAGGACTGAAATTCAGTTGTGAGCACTGATATCAAGCAGCACAGGACTGCCTATACTCTAGTTCAGAGGATGTGACGTCCTCTCCTGGATTCTGGAAGCATCTGAATGCGCATGTGTGGGCATATAATCAAAGTACATACATGCACATACACACAGATAAAAGTTAATATTTTTAAAAAACAAAGGATTGGGGAAAAAAACCATGCCACAAATTGAATCAATCCTCAGCACTGGTTCACAATATCATGGGCACTGTCTGGATTAAGTCGTGTGTTTGTACTTCTGCCTTTGATCTCGGATACATCATTGTCCCTTAATGATGGGGCTTTCAAGGCTTAGCTCTGAGGTCAGAAAGCAAGGTGAGCTGGCAGGAGACGGTAGGAACCATTTGTTCTACTGGACCCATGGAAACAGTGCTTGCTGACCATACTTATAACCAGCCAAACAGCCCAGTAAAGGGCTGAGACTGTGCATGCGCCTTCTGGACGCAGCACATGTGAAGCCAGGTTAGAACTTAGTGATCAGACTGATTTTAACCCAATTAGTAGAGTTCTTCAAATGTCCCATGTGTATTCAGGGAACCATGAGTAGTGGGCGGCTCCTGGGCCTATCCATTCTTTTTTGTGTATTAATACTTCTCTCATAGATCCCAACGCTTTTATCTGCTTACCACATCTACTCTGTTTGCTTTCCCTTCTCTGCCAAGTCTCACGTCTCTTTGCTCATAGACTTAACATTGTTTCACTCTCTCATCTCTCCCACATTTTTTTCCTTAGAACATGATTAAATCTTCTCAACTGATACTTAAAATACATAACAGAGAGTGCAAATAGCTTTGGAAAAATTTAGAACTATAATCTACTACAGAAGTATAGCATCTTTTCCAAAACAGTATTTCCTGAGTGTCTGCATCACATGTATATCACAGCCTGTCCTGTCCTGACTATGTAATTGTCTATATGGAGCTTCAGTCCTACATACAAAATCATACCTATCTATGAGCAGACTAACAACTGTGGAAGAAAGGCTCAGTAGCAGATTTACCAATCATGAAATGGCCACCTAAATCTCTCTTTTCAATAATAGCTTCCTCAAGTTGATAGGAGCAAAATTCATTTTTTTTTTTTTGAGCCAAGCAAAAAGAGACAGTATGTTTGAAACTATTCCTTTGTCAACAAAGTAATTACTTCTCTGATTTGACATGTGATCTAGAATAGTAACCACTATGCATCCGGTCTTTTGGTACACGCGCGCGTGCGCGCGCGCGCGCCACACACACACACACACACACACACACATACACACACACACACACACACACACACCCCAATTTGCTGTCAAGTTTGATTTTTGATTTGGCAATAGCTGGAGATGAAACCCTGCGCTTGCTTTGTGTATACACAAGGACTCATCAATGAACTATAGCCACATCCTGGTTTGTTTTGTTTTGTTTTGTTTTGTTTTGTTTTGTTTTCACATTCTTTCATCACTTAGAGACCTCACACAAAGGTTACCAGGTCAAAAAACAAATGCTATAAACTAGAGACTCTTTAAAACATAAATTCAGGTGTATTATTTCAAACATGACACAAACCATTTTTTATATTCTAAGTTGCTTCAATCTATATGTTAATATTATACTAGACTATAGGTTAATAAATTTAAACACATGCGTATTTCAAGTAAATACAAAACTGTTAAAGTATACACAAAATGATCTTGAAGATGGGACTCAGATTGCTGCATTGACTACATCCTTACCTAGGTTAGATTTCTTCATATGGTGTGAGGATTGGTTTAAATTTAAGTTAATCTAACATTGGAAGCACACAACGTATGACTTGCCCACAAGGGATCGCTCAAAACACCAGTAGAATTGGAGTCTAGCCCTTTCCTCATATTCCAGATGATGAGGCTGGAGCACTACAGAAATTTAATAAATGTGTTCAAGCTTCTCGGTTCTTGAAAAGCCTGAAGCAGATGCCTGGGGAAACTTTGCAGTTGTGATTTCTCTCCCTTCTAGACCTATAATCAGACATTCTTATACGCCTGGTCAAACACTGACTTACAAAGATTGCTTGCTCCAAGTTGGCAACCCTGAAGATTAGTGATAACACCTTACCCTCAGGTCACATTAGAAAGGTTAGGTAATGCATGGGTGAAATCACTGGGAAAAACTTCTATGCAACGATAGTATTTCATCACTATGAATTATGAAAATATTTTATCTTTAATAACACTATAATTAGAGACAGCTAATATCAGCTCCTTTCATCACCCACTCTCTTAACTCCTGGGAGATAATTATCTTGAAGAGTATTAGACTGTCCTTCCACTAACAAACCAAAACAGCCAACTGAGGCAATCAAAAGGAAGATTTCACAGAAATCAAGCCCGTGTTCTCCTCATTTACTCCTTCTGTGCACTTCATTGCCTTCATTGCCCTCCTCACTTTGGAAGGAAATATCCATCCCTGCACAGATTAGAACACACGCACTCTGATGGGTTCCATGTACCTGAGATGCTTTGCATGTACAGTGCATGATGGGGAAAGTCTTGTCATTTGTTAATTTATTATTGGGTCTGAATGGTGGGTAGGCACTCCAAAAGGGGATTTATTATTTTTCTGTTGCTATGGTAAAATACCCTGACAAAAACCACCTGAGGAAGAGATGGTTTATTCTGATTCACAGTTCCAGAGGAACAGAATCCATCATGGTGGAAAAGGCATGGCAACGGTCAGGGGAAAGGTGGCAAAAATAACAGGAGCTGGCTGATCACAGATTCATCACAAAGAGGAAGCAGAATGAGAGAACAGGAGTAAGGGAAGGCTAGAGTCTCTCAAAGCCCACCACCAATGATGTCCTGCTCCCAACAAGGCTTCATCTCCTTGAGGCTCCATAACCTGACCAAACAGCTCTACCATCTGGAAACCATGTGTTCAAACCCATGAGCCTCCCTGGGATGTTTCTCAATCAACCCATAGCAGTGGACCATAAAGAATAAATGAACAGTTAGTAGATTAATGAATACACAAAAGAACAAATAATATTTCCCAACGTGTTAACAGGTCATTTCATGACCACCCAATATCCACAATTAAATACCTACCTGATAACTTACACAAAACTTGTGTTTAATGAACTGGACTCTCAGCTCAGTTGAGTATGCATTGAAACTTGTCACCATTTTTAAATGCTTTGGCTATCTGATGCTGTTGCTGCTAGAGGAGATGATAAAAATCCCAGTAGTCTGACTTGGTAGCCAGCCCCAATCAGGAAAATTACTCATGTATTTGAAAGCTGTTTGGCAGTAAAAGCCCTGTATATTAAATTCTAAATCCACTTAATTAACTTCTCTAATCTTCATTAAATAAAGCTCAGTCCACTTTGATGGAAATATGTAATAAAAACAACCTCTCTGGCAGCTCATCTGGTAATGTGTTAAGTCTTGAACAGTAGATTCTGCCCTCGGGCCCTGTCCGGCACACTGATTCATCTAGCTATACCTTATCTGGTCCTTTCATCAGCTAGGAATAACTTCTGCACTTACTGTTGTTTTCTCTGCATATCCAAATCCTTCCTTCTCCACTGGAACAGAACCCTGAAAAGAAGTGAGGTCAGCGTCATCATTGTAACAGCTCCAAATACTATCAGAACTCTTCCAGTATCAACCAAAACAACTTCAATCAAAGCAATGCAAACGTTAACTCCAACTAGTTTCAACTTGAAAAGGAAGATATTGGTCCATGTCAATAGAATATTGCTTAATAGCTGAATGCAGAGTAGTTGGAACAATGCTTTCTTCTATTTCTTAGTTCAGTGTTACCTTTGTTCTCAAGCAAGAATTACTCACCTGTAAAGGGGCAGCCATTCTCCCAGACAGTGTCCTCACCTGTAAAGTCTCACAGGGTAAAATTGAAAACAAAGCAATGATGCCACATTCCGTCCCTCTGCTAAGGCTTGTGATTTCTGTCTTGAGGCATACATGCCTGAAGACACAAGGTGGCGAATGGGTTGAACATACCGGGTAGGCTGGAGGGAAAAAGTTCTCCAAATAGATCTCTGCTGGTAAAAGAAAACAAACCAATGCCGTCTGCTGTTCTAGTCTCTCTCCTGTTAACATGTGACATAGACAAAACAATAGAAAGAAGAAGACCCAAAATAGATAAATGGATGACAAAGAAATAGATGAATTTTGATTTACGTTTTTTTTTTAAAAACTGCTTTTTAAATGTATATAAACTATGAATATTATTTTAAGTATTGTGATTACTTTCATTTCTTTTCTTGGATTAATGAACAAGTACGTTCATCGTCTAGCATGGGCAAATCATCCTTTCCAAGAGTTCTAAGAGGGCTGGAATATAGCTCAGGGGTAGTGCGTTTGCCTAGCATGGGCAAGGCCTTCAGTTCAGTCCTCGGTATCAGAAAAGCATCCAGTGTTAAGAACAAATGAAATGAAGAAGGAGCTTAGGTGCTGCTTTGTGATGTGATGTCCCATGGGGAGAATAAAGAAGCAGCGACTTAGATGCTGCCATGAGAGTTATAAATTCCTTCAGCCACGGATTATGACCACTTAACAGTCACCAGTTATAATTGCCCATGTCTTTCCTCCTAGTTCCTCTCCTCCAAAGGAGAGACCAAACCTTTTAAACATGAAAATATAACTTTAAAAGGCTAAAGAACACTTCTACATATGAATATATAATCATTTACATTTCTGTGTGTTTATACATTATACCACTGTAAGACACAAACTGATAAATGTAATCATTTGAAAATTTAAAATCAGCCACAGGAAATCAATAGGTAAATGTATTTTTAAAATTTCAATATATACTATAATTCTTTTTTAATATGTAAGAAAATACACCAGGAGCTAGAAAGATGATTCAGGGATTAAGAGTACTGGCTGCTGTCCCAGAAAAACCAGAGTTCAATTCCCAGCACCCACATCACGGCTCACAATCGTCTATAATTCCAGTTCCAGGGAATCCAGTGCTATCTTCTGGATGTGGAAAGCACCTGGCACACAGACAGGACCAGATACACACGCAGGCGACATACCCGTATACATTAAGAAAAAAACAAAGCAAGCTTTATTTTATTGATCAGCATGAAACATTAAAAAGCAGCTCAGAGAGCAGTAGAAATAGGTTTTATAATATGAAAAAATTCTTAGCCCCACCAAATAATTAAATAAATATAAGCAAACTTTTCAATGCCTAGTCAAAAACTCAGACAACAATTTTTACCCAGCAAACTGAAAAGAAGTGCATCAGACAATACTTAGTGGCCTCCAGTTATAGGAAAGTTGACATCCTCCTGCAGGGCTAGAGGCCACACAAAAAAACTGAAACTTTCTCTAGGAGAGCTTGGTACTACCTTCCAAAAAGATAGAGAAATTCTGTCTTTGAAACAGAAATGCTGTTACCAGGAATTTTTCCTTCAGAGCCATACCTACCTGTGGAGAGAGAGCAGGCAGATGAACATCGACTGATACACTTTTTGTTATAACAAAATCTTGAAAGAGCATTCGTGATCATTATCTTAGTTACTCTTGCTAGGGAGAGACACCATGACCAAGAAAACTAATAGGGTTTATTTCGAGGCTTGCTTACAGTTTCAAAGGATGAGTAGGGTCCAGTACCCATCATGGCGGGAACATGGCAGCAGACAGGATGCTGGGGCAGTAGCTGAGAGCTTACATGATGAGACAAGAGTCACAAGGCAGAAAAACAGAGAGTTAACTGGAAATGGGGTGAGCTTTTGACTCTCAAAGCCCACCCCCAGTGACACACCTCTTCCAACAAGGCCACACCTCCTAACTCTTCCCAAACAGTTCATCAGTGGTGGAATAAGTATTCAAACATGTGATCCTATGGGAGCCAGTCTCATGTCAATAATTAAAGACATCAAATGAGCTTAATAAGTCATGATGGAGCATACATGGAGACCTGAAGGAGAGATCTATGTGCATCTGTGATGATTCCATTCTTATAAATGACACCTATGCATCTGTATGCATTTGTACAGTTTGTGTATGGAGTATTCATGGAAGGATATAAAAGACAATGTTAATAATGAATTCTTTATGTCAGGGAAATGGGTCAAAGACCTGGGAATAACTTACATTATATTGTGCACATTTGTATTAAATTATTTGATTCTTTAAAAATAAATAAAACTGTGTATTTACTTTTAAAGAGAAAGATAGATTGATTTTACTTTTTAATCAAAAGACATATTGATTGTAAAATAGATAAAGCACAAAGTATTATGAGCACATTTTTCAACTTTCTGGCATCAATAGACAGCAAATGATCACAGAATATGTTGTGTTTCAGGGGCCTCTTTGAAGGAGTTTTTTCATTGTACAGATGTTATAAATATAAATGACGAGGAAGGAAACCATGGCCTTACAGGAGATTTTAATAGTTTTTTTTTTTAAATGGGTTGACTGAAACTGTTTGTTGTTGTTGTTGCTGTTTTTGCTGTCATTTCATCCCTTCACAGGTAGATCAATCAGGACACTGAGTGGAAAATAAAGTTTTCACTGGAGTCATGGAAGATTCTCAGAAGAGCCACTCTGAAGGCCAAGACCCACCTGAAGCTCAGTGGCTTTATCTCTCTGATGGACTTCATTAGTCTTCAGTCTATTAAGGAATAAGAGACATTTTAAATGAAACCCAAGGAGAGGGAACAGCTTGTGGAAGGTTCCTGCAGCTGAAAAGAAAGTAGAACACGAGGACATTGGAGAAGACCAGAAGATCTCAGAACACTGACACAAATATGGAAAGAGAGCCATTGGCTGAGATCTGTGTTAGTGGTACAGGGAGACCCTGCAGGGACAGCATCCTGGTTTGTTGGTTTTATGTTTGCTTGTTTGATTATCATCATCATCATCATCATCATCATCAAGAATGTTGGTTTGGGTGCTCGCTTCGGCAGCACATGTACTAAAACTGGAACAATACAGAGAAGATTAGCATCGCCCTGCGCAAGGATGACACACAAATTCGTGAAGCGTTCCATATTTTTTACGTCTGAAATGTAAATAAAATATCCAATAAAAAATTAAAAAAAAAAAAGAATGTTGTTTTGGAAAACAAGAGAATGCCATACACAAGGCTCTGGATTCCTTTTCCAGCACACACACACACACACACACACACACACACACACACCTGCACATAGAAATATATACATTCACACACATACCCTACATATACACATGTACCACATACACACATGCACATATACACTAACAATGTGCACATATGGAAGCACACACTACACACATGTGCACATGTACACATGAGTACACACATGCACATGAATATACTATATACATATGTGTACCATATGGACACATACACTAACACTTGAACATATGAATGCACACACTAAACACACATGTACATGTGTACATATGAATACACATGCACATGAATATACTATATACACACATGTTCCATTTACATATTCATATACTATATGTACACATGCACATACTAATACATGCATGTACATACATACAGTACATATACATAAGTACAATGGACACACATGCACGCATTCCGCATACACAGGCATACGTATATCTTAATTCATAGAAGTTGTTGAAGGCTGTAATGGAATAAAAGTTACATGTTGTATGTTTCTTTGGATTCAGGAGTGGGATTATAGAGGGAAAGGGAACTGTACAGGGATGGGTTTTAGAAGTGATTAGGAGCTTGTAGCTACAGATCAGACAATGTAAAATAGGACGGTGGGGATGGTGGTGAGAAAAGGTGCATATAGATGAATCCTATAGTATTTCAGAAAACCACAAGGCTCATTTTTGTGGTTGAGTGGAGGGAATGAGGGAGAAGACATTTAGTGTCATGATTTGCCTTAGTGATTGATGACACCATTCTCTTAGGAAAAGACCCCTGGAGGAAGACCAGTTTTCATAGGAGGGTTATGTTGGGGCATGCTGAACCTCAAATTCATTTTCAAGTCAGTGGCTAGATTTGCAAGGCAGCATTATGAAGGGTCTGAAGTTTTCAGCACTAGCTGGGGAATTATCTGTCCTTTTAAATCAGAGTACAAAACTTTTATTTGAAGCCATAGGTGGAGATGAGATTTCTATGCAGGAAAATTAAAAGAGAGAGCAAAATGGAATGTTTGGTTTCTACCATGGACCTTTAAAATGCAAGAGGAGAAGGGAGAAACAGAGAAGGATTTGGCAGCAAAGAAAGAAGGGCAGAATTGATGATAAAGCCCAAATGTAGCATTTCACACGTGATGGTGTGACAGGGCTTGAGGATTAATCTCTATACTCCTCTGATTTTTCCTCACTTTTACAGAGTTAATGAGACCCCTTAATGACAAATAAGATGCAAAAAAAAAAAAAAAAAAAAAAACCAAAAAAAAAACCAAAAAACAAAAAAAAACCCTCTGTTTATCAGGAACAAGAAAATGTGTTTTAATTTAACCAGTCTTAAGTTGCCTTTAGGAGGAGCCAAACACCAGTTTAAACTGCAAAGGGCCTCTTGTGATCAGCTGTTCTCTACTCCGGGTTACTCCGGAATCCTGGAAAGTAAAGTGGGCTTCAGGCTGTGCACTGCCCTAGGAGACCTCACTGACAAGCAGATTACAGCTCCGATTTGAGAGGAAACATTGACAGTAGGCCCTGGGTGGGCCCTGAGTCTTCGCCATCTGTCAGGTACCACCTATCCACCACAGGCTGATAAATGACTTATTCCTGGGCACACACCAGGAGCCACCCTATGAGTTTATTGACTTTGGATGTACATGGCCAAATTATAGTCATATAATGGAGAACAGTCCGAGGACTCATCAGACACACCAGGTAGAGCAGTGGTTCTCAAGCATCCTAATGCTGCAAACCTTTAATACAGTGACCCCCCCCTCGACCATAAAATTACTTCATTGCTACTTTAAAACTAATTTTTCTACTGTCACAACTCATAATGTAACTATCTGATACACAGAATATCTAATACACAACTTCCAAAGGGTTGAGACCCACAGGTTGAGAACTGCAGAGGTAGAGGAAAGGATATACGTAGCTCCTTCATGTAGACCCCATAAGTGATGAACACCTAAAACTTCCATAGCATGTTCTCATGCCAACTGATCATTTGATACCCACTGTGGGCCTCTCGGACCAAGCAAGACTCCCCTACCCATTTTGCTCCTCTGCCATTAAAGCAGCCTATTTAAACACCTGGACTTGGACCTGACCTGACTCATTTCTTGCTCCAGCCTTCATCTAACTGCTGAACCCCCCTCTCAACCCCGACTCCTGCTGCTCCAGTATCTCATCAATCCAGACCTTTTCTCTCTCCACTTCTGAGACCTCTTAAACTCCACTGCTGCCTCCTTTTAAATCGTATCCATTATGCAACCTATATTTATGTATATATGTGCGTGCGCGCACATTCACCATGTGCTATGTGGTGTGTGATATGAGTTAATATTAGTAATTAAGACTGAAATAAAGTACTTGGATTCTCCTTGGCCAGGCAACCAAGCCAGGTAGATTTTAAGACAAATCATCATTCCTGAAGTGGCCAGTACCATGAATTTATTGTTTTAAAATAAATTCTGACACTGTAGAAAGACACAGATGAGTTCCTCTATGTTTATGGCATTGCATTTTGAGTATGGGACCATGCAATGTGACTATCACACATCCCTGTCCGAGTTCATGCCACACACAGGTATGCTCCCTCCTTCCCAGACTTTCCTGCACTTTCCCACTCAGATGTTAACATACCTGTCTTCAAATGGTGGTACAACCTTTTGCCAGCTTGCCTCTGAGTTACATGAAACTATGAGACTTCGCTGATTCCCCTTCAACTCCTTTTACATTCAATTGAGTTCTTGAGAGGAAAAGCTAAAGTTCACCTGGCGATGTGCTTCTCAAGATTCTAGAGTCTTCACATTACAATGAAAGACTACCTTCTCTACCAGTCATGGAACTGGAGCCAACTTTTGACCATCTGTGCATCTTAAACATCTACGATAGTCTTTTTATAAACATTCCCTGAAGCAAAATTTTATTATTTGGGGAGAAACAAACAAACAAAAACACAGGTGAAAGGATTAGGGCTGACATTCAGAGAGAGTCACCTTTATCTTGTAGATGCTACAGCAGGAATCAGCGAACATTTTATGCGGAGAACAGATGGTAAGCTGAGCCTTTGTGGCTCTATGGTCTCAGTTGCAAGGACTATGGTAAAACCACTGGGGATGGAGTGGGCGGTGTGCACGAATGAATCAGCACATCTCAGGTCCCATTAGACTTGGATTTACAGACATTGAAATTGGGCTTCCATATAATTCTGACATGAAATTGTATTGTTAATTTGTTTTTAAATTTTGTTTATTATTGTTACTTGTGATGGTGGTGGTGGTGATGGTGGTGGTGGTGGTGGTGGTAGTGGTGGTGGTGGTGGTGGTAGTGGTGGTGGTGATGGTGGTGGTGGTGGTGGTGGTGGTGGTGGTGATGGTGGTGGTGGTGGTGGTGATGGTGGTGATGGTGGTGGTGGTGGTGGTGGTGATGGTGGTGGTGGTGGTGATGGTGGTGGTGGTGGTGATGGTGGTTGTGGTGATGGTGGTGGTGGTGATGGTAGTGGTTGTGGTGGTGATGGTGGTGATGGTGATGGTGGTGGTGATGGTGGTGGTGGTGGTGGTAGCAGTATAGTAGTAGACAATGTAAATGCACTAGTCAGGGCAGCACACATATTACAACCTGAATAAAGAAGTCAAGGAACGACTGTCAGGAGTCAGTTTTCTCCTTCCACTGATGACCCAGGAAGGAAACTCAAGTCCTTTGGGTTTGTAAGAGAAGTGGTTTGATCCCAGTGAACCCAGTGTTGTTCTTATTTTGGCCCCTCCCATCCATGTAAACAGGTAAAGAGAGCAGGACTAGTGAGTTCCACAGAAATATAGTAGGGTGACCATCAAGGCACGGTTTCACCTGAGCTATATCACCCTCTTCTAGACTATCTCCAAAACTAACTTGAAAAATTAAATTCCAGTTGTTCAAAAGGAAAATTTTAAACTTTATAGGGCAAAACTACTGGGAAATACTGGAGTTTAGTCCCACCAACAGCCTACCTTAAGGCAGTTCTAGTGGTGAGTACCACTCAGGAATGGCTATTTGCCTGAGGATGATAAGACCGAATGGTGACAGTTCAGATAAGGCTCCCAACTGCAGATTCCCACAACTCGAGCTGAAGCTGAATCAGAACTGTTGTTGGTAGAGATGCTGTCAGTCAATCTGTGTTATAAAAACTAGCACAGAGCTGTGATTGTTGCAGCAGATGTTTGAAATGTAATTATAAGCACTTAGAGCCATTTTGAGAGGGAATTTAACACATGAAGTTCTTCTTTTGGTATCAGCCTGCAAAATCAATATGAATTTTTGAATTGCATATTGAATGTTCAGGAGCCCTTAGCCTGAAATGACCTTGGACCAATATTATCTAGCAGTCATATTCTACTGCAACATTTTTATTTTTTACAGTGTTTTCACTCTTTGGCTTGGTCCCAGGCTACCTGCTATATATTTAAGTAAAGAGAACATGCAAATTTCTCCTGCCTAGTTTATACGCAAGATGGGCTGATGCCTGCCTTTTAAAAATCAACATTATTTCTCTACAGCATGCATTCTTATATAAAACCAATTTGTTCTGATGACCTGGGATCAATTCTTCCCCTATTTCATATTTTCATTATTTTCTTGCTTTGAAATATGGGTCAAAGGGTGATCTTTTACAGGGGTAATTCTGCCATATCACCAGCCAGCAAACAAATATTTAAAGTCCCCAAGACTTTGATAATAATATACTATACTAATCAGCTCAGGCAAACATAACAAAATAAATGCATAGACTAGGTGGCTTAAACAATAAAAAATAAGTTGTTTTGTTTTGTTTTGGAAACGAATTTAAGATCAAATGCCAGTACATTGGTGTCTTCCTGTGGCTCCAACAGCTGGCTGCTGCCTTCTTAGTGTTTTCTCACATGGAAGAAAGAAAGGAAGAGGGGAGGAGGGAGAAATGGAAAGAGGGAGGAATGGAAAGGATGGAGAGAGAGGGAGAGAGAGACAAAGGGATGGAGGGATAGAGGGAGGTAGAGGAGGTGGGAGAGAAAGAGGGAGAGAATCAAAGGGAGGGAAGGAAGGAGAGGGTGGGAGACAGAGAAGGAGGGAGATAGAGGGTGGGAGAGAGAGAAGAAGGGAGGGTGAGAGAGGGAGGAAAGGAAGGAGAAAGAGAGGAGGGAGGGAGGGTAAGAGAGGGAGGGAGGAAAGGAGGGAGGAGAGAGGGACAGAAGGGGGGAAGAGAGAGGGAGAGAGAGGGAGATGGAGGAAGAGAGAGGGGGAGAAGGAGAGAAAGAGGAAGAGAGAGAGAGAACTACCTTTTCTCAAGTGCACAATGAGTCCATTGGGTCAGAGATCTACTCTTAGAGTTCCATTTAACCTAAGTTACCCTTAAATGTCATGACTCCATATACGTACAGTTGGAAGTAAAGATTGCATCATATGAACTTTAGGAAAACATAATTTAGTTCATAACAGCTACCATAACAATTTATACTTTCTAGGCCTTCCAAGAAAACCTCTCAGAATCAGACCTCAGTCTAGTAGATTTCTGAAGCTCAAGAAAATTCTCTGGCTGACAAAATCATAGCCACAGCCCAAGGAAACTCTTTCTTAGGCACTCCATTGTTTACCTTGCTCTGCCTCTTATAGAGAGGACTTCAGTGTGGAATGTATGTGATATAATTAATGTGGTGTTCCATAGAAACCTGCATGTCCCCCATTATACTGGTTCAGATCAGATCAGTCACAGTGGATCGAGTTACTGCCCTCGCCAAGATAGTAGAAGCAAGGTGAGCTGCCATTCACACTGAGAGCAGAGAAGCCTGGGAGTTGTGTGCATGGTTTTAATTCGAAACTGAGAATGCTTATCAGAGTTGGAACAGCCATCAGCAACAGCACCAGGTATGGTAGGTAGCACATGACTGTAACCCTGGCACACTGAATGCTGAAGCAGGTGGATTCTCACAAATATGAGGTCAGCCACAGCCCCACAATGAGTCCCACACCAGCCTGGGCTATAATAGCAAGATACTTTCTGAAGTGGCATAGCAGAGAGGGGTGGCCATTAGAGACCTATTGCTACCCAAGGTATTAGTTATTTTCAAAATTAACCTTAAGGACTGGTGAAATGGCTTAGTAAGAGAAGTCATTTGTCACCAAGCTTATTAACATGAGTTCAATACTCTGGGACAAACATGATGGAAGGAGGAAACCAACTCATGTAAGTTGTTCTTTGACCACAACATAATTTCCTTGGCATGCTCGTGGCACTCACCAATAAATAAACCTGAAATCATGTAGGCTGAACAAGTTGTATTTAGGAATATATATGCATATACAATATGCATGTATGTATGCATGTAACAACAATTAATAAAACAGGCTATGAATTTAACAGAAAACATGGGGGAGTATATGGCAGGGTTTGGAGGGAAAAAACAGGAGGGGTGAAATGATGTGATTTTATTATAATCTCAAAAATAAAATAAAATGAATGTAAAATTAAAGAGAAAGGACTCAAGCTAATGGGAAGACCCTTGAAAGGCAAGCAAATTCCTTAGGTGACAAATATGCTTAGGTAGCTGTAATCTCTTCCTTAATGACATCCTCTACACACACACACACACACACACACACACACACACACACACACACACACCACACACACACACACATACACACACCCTGTTCTTCCTTCATGAGGAATTCTATTCAAGGAATCTGAGACACAGCAACTGCCAGGCACCTGAGGCTGTGAAGCTAATTGGAAACAGACTGAGTTTTATTCGCTCAAATGGGCTCTGGAGATATGCAGATGGCTGAGTGTCCTCTCCTCATCCTTTGCCAAGAATCCAGTGCACTGCATCTGTACAATACGCAGCACATACAGCAGCAAAAAAAGGGGGGGGGGCGGGGGAGATCTTCCCCATAACTCTTGGTAAGGATACCTCAAGTCTCATATGGAGGGCTTTCTCCCAGAAAGATAATTCTGGTAGGCTCTGAGAGTTTAAAGACTCATGCCATTTCTACTTTGTTCTTTCTGCCTTGTGCTTGCAGCTTGAGGATATAAGCTCTCTCGGCTTCCTGTTCCAGCCTCTGTGCCTCCACTAGACCAACTTGGACTCTTGTCTTTCTGTAAGATAATTATCATGATTTTACGTTTGTTCATGCTTGCATGTCTGCTGATAGTAGAGAATGTACAGCTCTATGTGCTTGCACCTTGTTAGGGCGTGTTTTTTCCCTTAGTGTTAAGGTCAAACTTATGGATGAAAGGTTATGCTATCTACTACTGGTAGCGAATTGTCTCATGGGGGTTGTGAGATAGGGCTGGCTCACAAATATGATTAACCTTACTGTAGATCATTGTGAATTAGGCAACTGGATGCATGCCATTATAGCATAAATTGTACTGTCCAATTTCATATAAGTTTGTAAAAGTTAATATAAAGTTGAAAATAAATCTCTATACATTTAGTTTAGAAACTGCTCCTAATGATCGTATTCATTTGCCATCACATTGGTTTATTTGAAAGGTCAAATCTGGTATAGTCAAGCAGCAGTATTTAAAGGATTTTTAATAATTTGAAATCAATCCTGAAGCTCTAGGAAGGTGTGTGTGTGTGTGTGTGTGTGTGTGTGTGATGTGGTTATTAGTTAGATTTTTATGTCACTGTGACCAAATTCCCAGGAAAAAAATTAAAGATAGAAATGAAATGATTTTGTATCCCTATTTTTTCTTAATCTGTTAGTCTTGTGTAGCCTTGTGACCTTAAGCAACTAAATCATACAGCCACCTCATCTGTGAAGTGAGGAGCTCAGATAATTGTTTTCTGTGCTGTTGAAAAGAACGTGCAAGCTGGTGCCTCTGCAAAACTTAGGTCTCCATGGCTGCAGCATCAATGATCAGTAGGACATATATTCCTTAGCCAATAACATGCATCTTACTATTTTCCTTATCAGAACACAGTAGAGAAGTCCGACACTTAAGGAACTGAGATTCAGCCTAAATTGACCCTAAGGTGAGAGAAACATATGGATCAACTGTGATAGAATTAGAATATCAAGTACTTTGTTGATTAAACTAGTTGGGTTTAATCTACTGCCCGAGACCTTCCAGAAACATTCCTACAGTGGTTTTCCCTATACAGTCATAGGCAATGTGCTGGATATTGTCAACTCACACAAGCTAAAGTCATCTGAGATGACAGAACCTTAATAAAATGTTTCTATAAGACTGGGCTATAGGTAAGCTTGTAGGGCATTTTCTAAATTGGTGACTGATGGGGGAGGGCCCAGCCTACTGTGGATTATCCCATCCCTTGGATAGTGGTCCTGGCTTCTGTGAGAAAGCAGGCCAAGCAAGCCACGAGGAGCAAACCAGTGAGCAGCACTCCTGCTTCCAGGTTCTGCTCTGCTTGAGTTACTGTCCTGACTTCCTTTGATGATTGTATTACTTAGGGTTTCTATTGCTGTGAAGAGACACCATGACCACAGTAGCTCTTATAAAGGAGCAAAGGTAGGAGCACAGGATTGCACGGGACGGGATATGCAGGCCTGGGGCAGGGTGGGGGTTGGGGGAACAATCCTACTCCTGCCACTCTCAGGAATAGACTTCTGGAGTTTGGATAGATCTCAATTCCACTCTTAATCCAGGCTGGCTCCCCATGGCTTCCAAGGTTACCTAGTCCCACAAACCGCCAAATTGCTTTGGTCATAGTGTTTTATCATAGCAATAGCAACCCAAAGGAAGACAGGCAGTATTGGACAACCACATATCTTCTCCTAGCATGAGTCAAGCCTGTCCTGCTTTGAGTCATCTGCTTTGCTGAAGAGAATTACAAGAATAATTGTGTTCTTGCAATAAATGGCTCAGAAATAGTCAAGGGAAGGTCTGATCTGGACCAGTAAGGCTAATAGGTGGAATCAGAAGACAAGCCAAGAATGAAGTCTTTCTGCAAGGGATTACAGGGTTACAGACATGGAGTGTTTCCACTGACTCATGTCACTGAGCCAGCTGTGTGTTGGAAATGATACAAGGGGCTTTGCTTTGCTCTTTGTCTTTGATTAGTCCATAAGATCTTTATAAAAGCCTTTGAGGGCCAGGAGAGTTAAAGAGCTCAGCTATTAACAGCATTTGCTTTTCTTGCAGAGGACAGAGTGTGACTCAGGTTCTAGGGAACCAGATGCATAGATTTCCATGGACACTCTAATACCCACACATGTGTAGGCTCTCTCTCTCCTCTCTCTCTTCTCTCTCCAGACACACACACAGAGGGCAGAGGGAGAGAAAATAAAATATATATTTTTTAAAAGCCTTTTGAGGCATTTATGAGTATATAATAAAGAGAGAAGGAAAAGCTTGGGATGCTATGGCATGCCTTTAATCCCAGGCTGAGACAGGTGGATATCTGAGTTCAAGGCCAATCTGGTCTGTAGAGCCTGTTCCAGGACTCAAAGAAACTCTATCTGAATAAAACAAACAAAGACAGAGAGAGGGAGAGGGAAAGGGGGAGGGAGAAGGGAGGGGGGAGGGAGGGGGAGGGGAGGGAGCCGGAGAGGGAGAGGGAGGGAAGGGAGGGAGGGAGGGAGGGAGGGAGGGAGGGAGGGAGGGAGGGAGGGAGGGAGGAGGGAGGGAGGGAGGGAGAGAGACAGAGAGAGAGAGAGAGGAGAGAGAGGGAGAAAGAGGGAGAATGGTTTCTACAATGTCAGTCAGAAAGAAGGGATAAAGCCCAAATTCCAATCCGTGTTCAGTTTTCTGACTCTGATGTTCAGAGGCTCCTTCTTCCACATCTGCTCTGTCTGCATTTAAAAAACAAAAAGAACAATTTCAAAGCAATGAGTTCTGCTCTGACCTGGGGTTATAAGCAGTTCCCTGACATATATTAATTATATCACGCATTGCTATGACAAAATACCCAACAGGGGCATCTTAAAACAGGAGGTGAATGCTCTAGCTCAGGTGAGCATACCCTCTATCATGGAGGGAAGTCATAGACGCAGGAACATGACACAGCCTGTCACACCACAGCCAAATCGGAAAGCACAGGGTGACAAACGCTAACATCCAGTTCAAGTTCTCTTTTTCATTAAGTCTAGGACCTTGAGTCAGGGATAGGAGCTACTTAGAGTGAGTTGTTCTGAATCTGCAGTTCGTCTATTCAAGATGATCCCTCACAGACTTGCTGAGCGATTTGTCTCCAGTGAGACTGTTGAGCCTGTCACGTTGACAATCAGCATAAACCATCAATCACACTCAGAAGCCTTGCTTCATTTCTTATGTATTTAAAATGTGTTTGCAAATCCCAGCCTTAAATGTGGACTTATGTCTGACCCTGAAAAACATTATATATTTCACACCATGTAAAAAGCAGCAGCATAAGGCTACTTCAAGTTTCTGGCTTCTACACCATTCCTCACCCTAAATAACAGTGCTGAGATTCCATCTACAAATTCCCTCAGCTTCCGAGAATGTAATTTGCTTGGTCTTGGAGAGTTAAATTCACTTAAAGTGGTTCTGTGCCTTTTTTATTATCTTTTCCTACTATCTTGAGCCAGAGTCCTTAAAAAAAAAAAATGAGGCCCTTTTTAACTTCAAGGAGACCAAATAGAAATACTGTAGTGTGCTCTCATCTTACAGCATTATAGTATGCACAACACACACACACACACACACACACACACACACACAGGGGGGAAAATGCGTGAATCACATGGATATTCGTGCACACATACAGCACTCTCTCCCTTGACAGATGAAAACCAGACATTCTATCTTCTTTCATGTGTTTGGATACCCTTACTTATTTTTTTGTTCCTGATAAATCTTGGTTCCTGCTACATTTTTGCATTCCATTTCTGAGAGGGTGACCTCCCACAGATTTCTAACCTGAAAACATGGCATTACAGAATTGAAGCAACAATGATTCCACATGTGGCAATATTCCTCACTTTCCTACCTGGTTTCAATTCATAGTGCTTGTACTGTAGAAAAATTTCCAAAAAATTATTAGGTTCCATAAAGCAATGAGTAAGGTTTCATAACATTTTGATAAAACACTATCCCCTTAAACAGATAGAACTTCATAGTCAGAATTTTTTTTTTTTAACCACCAAGATTGTATTGCACCATTTGTTTTTATGCTTTTAATTCTGTTGCTCTCCCAACTGCTACAAATTGTCTTAATGCTAAATCTGTTGTTTTGCTAGATAACACTACTTTTAGCAGAGAGGAGTTATTCAAATTTTGGTGCACTTTAGGGAATTTGGTTTGGATTGCCCTTCAAATACAGAATTGATGCTACTGACCCACCATTAGGAGGGCACAAAATTTGAGTTATTTCCCCTGTGTGGGTGATGGATTGTGCCTCCCCAGCTCCTGGCACTCCTTTTCCCATTACCCACTGTGACTAATCGCATGCATTTGCAAGATGATTAGCCAAGGTTAGGGGTACAGTCTGTGATTATGGAAGAGATTTTTTTTTCTTTATGTGAAAAAATTACTAGTTTATAATAGCACTGAATTATAATTTTGCTCTGCTCCTAACCAATGGTGAATTGTTAATGGTAATTCATAGTCCTATGGCTGTTTAGTGTTATGTGCTATGTGGTTTCTGGGTAAAATCCTCACCATCCTCAGTCCCCCGGTGCCCCATAAAATGTTTGCAGTTGGCACATGTAGCAGTTCTGCTGCTCAAGGACCACAAGTACATCCATGGATTTTGCAAGTATTTACCATATGTTCATTGTAAGCTGAACTCTGTTCTGGTGCTGGGAATACAGCATCAAATCCACCGGTCCTTCCTTTCTTGGAGTATTCTTTTTGATAGAGAAGAAAGGAAAAGACAGAAATATGCAAGTGAAGGTACTGGTCAGATGTGCTACGTGGGGATGAAACCAAGGAGGAAGGGAAGATAAGTTGTGCCATGGACAAATAATTACTTCTTTCTCTAAGGTGACTAGTGAAGACCCGACAGATAATGAGACCTTTGAGTAGAGACTTAACAAAGAGCAAACTACGTGTGCGTTAGTTACTTTTCTATTGCTGTATAAAACACTGTAAACCAATGAAACAAACAATGTACAAAGAGTTTATTTGGGCTTATGGCTCCAGAATCATAAGAGTCCATGATGGTGGAACGAAGGCACTGTGGCCTTCCTGAAGACTCATGACGACAACATCAATAATGAAGCAGAGAAAAATGGGTTTGGTAGGAATCCTTTATATTTCAAAGCCAGTCCCCAGTGACATACTTCCTCCAGTAAGGCCATAATTCCTAAGCCCACTAACTTGAAACCACACGTTTCAAATGCCCAAGACTATTGGGAGTATCTTATTTAGCCCCTATATTATCAGTGTCTGGAGAAGACCTCAGGGGATGGTGCAAGGGAGAGACTCTGAATGGTAGTGCACATGCTCATGTTCGGACTGATCAGGAGGCTGTTTGAAACAAAGACATGAGAGACTCACAGAAGATCGAGTCAGAGAACCAACAGGAATGGTGATCATATAGGACCACTAGCACTTGAGTTTAGTATTTTAGCTTTTACTGCAAGTGAAATTGCAAAGTAGTCCATGATCTTTGGTAGCAGAGTGGGGTAATCTGTCCTTGTGATCCTTCACTTTGGCTGAGATCTAAGATTAGACTATAACAATGGATCAGGCATCTATTTATGGATAACAAGTAGTCAAAATGCAAGGTATTGGTTAGGGACTCAGCAGCATGTAATCTCAGGTTGCCCTGGGGCAATGCTACCTCTAAATAGAGCAAAACCCAATGAAAGTGTATACAGTAGCAGATTTATGCCTTCTACCATAGGAAGAGAATCCAAGATGATGCTGTCTATGAGAAAGTGAGCCTCCACCGGGCACCAAATCTGGAAAACACATGACTGTTGAATCTTCATGCTACCAGTCACTAAAAACAATATTGGTCATTTGGAAACTACCTCATATATGATGTTTTCTTATAGCAGTCAAAATGGACTGATCAAAGCATCACTTGTAATTTTGTCTTTATCAAGGACAACTCTTTGCCTCATGTAGATAGGTTCATTGCCTCTTAGACTAAAGCTGACAGAGGCAGAGTGAGACTTTGGAGCAGGAATTTGCAAGAGGAAAGCCCCTGGGATTACTTTGATCTAGCATATATATGTGGGGTGATGTATATACATACATTTTCTGGTTTGCTCGCGGGTCTTGGGGGGAATAAATCAAGAATGCAATATCCTGACAAAAGGGAAGAGACTGTCTGAAACAGTCTATGATGTGTTATTATTATTTTCAGAGAAGGTTTCTCAGTGATAACAGTGATGTCTAGTACAGCACCCAGGACAGAGTGCCCTCAGCTATCATGAGAAGCAAGCATGCACAGAAAAGTATCCATCTATCCTGGGCATCTTGCCTTGGCCTTGGGCTGCTATCTGGATTTGCTGAGGTCCTAAGCATCTGGTTATTCTTGTTTCTGCTACATGTCTGTGAGTTAATTATACTTTGCCTGATGTGTTGTATGTCTGTCTCAATGGACTTATTCTCTGGCAGCTGAGTTTATATTTAACCTCCATTTAAACTTAGGACATTGTGAAGCATCTGCCAATTTTCTCCAGTCAGTATTGCCCCAGAATCATCACCAAAAGACTAAAGCAGGCCTGTATGAACACATGGTGAACACCTTGAAATTACAGCACTCTTAAAATACTTCCAAGACAATTCTTTTTCAAAGAAAACTTCTCCTCCTCCTTCTCCTAAGTCTCATAATTTCACATCAAAACTGATGTTGATATATGTTTGTGACATATATATGTAATGTGATGTGATGTGTGTGCATGTGCATGCATACATTCTTCCATTTGCTTGCAGCTATTGGGCAGAGTAAATTAGGAATGCAATATTCTGACAAAAGGAGGGAATGTCTAGAACATCATACACCACACACACACACACTAAAATATATATATAATATATCATATATATAATATATATATCATAAATGTAAGTGTGTGTGTGTGTATGTATAGTCAAGGATGGTCTCAAATCTGCAATTAAACTGTCTTATCCATTTGAGAGCTGAAATTACAGACATCCACAACTATATCTGGCCAAATTCATGTAATAAAATTTGATACTCTCTCCAAGGTTTCTGCACCATGTTTTTATTTTTTTTATTGGATATTTTATTTACATTTCAGATGTAATCCCCTTTCCCCATTTCCCCCCCACCCAGCAACCTCCTATCTGATCCCCCGTCCTCCTGCTTCTATGAGGATGTGCCCCCACCCACCCTCCCACTCCCACCTCCCCACCCACAATTTCCCCCACACTGGGGCTTCCATCCTTCACTGGACCAAGGACTTCCTAACCCACCTATGCCTGACACTGTCATCTCCCCTACATATACAGCTGGAGCTGTGGGTCCCTCCCTATGTGCTCCCAGGATGATGGTTTAGTCCCTGGGAGCTCTGGTTGGTTGGTATTGTTGCTCTCCCCATGGGGCTGCAAACCCTTTCAGCTCCTTCAGTCTTTTCTCTCACTTCTCCATTGGGAACCCCATGATCAGTTCAATAGTTAGCTGTGAGCATCCACCTGTATATTTCAGGCTCTGGCAAACCCCTAAGGAGACAGCTATATCAGGCTCCTATCAGAATACACTTCCTGGTATCCACATCAGCTTCTACCTTTGGTGACTGCACGAGGGATGGATACCCAGGTGGAGCAGTCTCCCGATGGTCCCTCCTTCAGTTTCTGTGCCACACTTTGTCTCCATATTTGCTCCCAATGAGTATTTTGTTACTCCTTCTAAGAAGGGCCAAAGGACCCACACGTTGGTCTTCCTTCTTCATGGGCTTCATGTGGTCTGTGGTTACATCTTGGATATTGTGAGCTTTTGGGCTAATATCCAATTATAAGTGAGTACATACCATGCATGTTCTTTTGTGATTGAGTTACCTCACTCAGGATGATATTTTTCTAGTTCTATCAATTTGCCTAAGAATTTCTTGAATTCATTGTTTTTAATAGATGAGTAATATTTCATTGTGTAAATGTACCACATTTTCTGTATCCATTCCTCTGTTGAAGGACATCTGAGTTCTTTCCAGCTTCTGGCTATTATAAATAGGACTGCTATGAACATAGTGGAGCATATGTCCTTGTTATATGTTGGAGCATCTTCTGGGTATATGCCCAGGAGTGGACTAGCTGGGTCCTCAGGTAATGCTATGTCCAATTTTCTGAGGAACCGCCAGAATGGTTCAACTGGAGGACAGCATGTAGAAGAATGCAAATTGATCCATTCTTATCTCCTTGTACAAAGCTCAAGTCCAAGTGGATAAAGGACCTTCACATAAAACCAGATACACTGAAATTAATAGAAGAGAAGGTGGGGATGACCCTCGAATACCTAGGCACAGGGGAAAAGTTCCTGAACAGAACACCAATGGCTTATGCCTTAAGATCAAGAATTGACAAATGGGACCTCATAAAATTGCAAAGCTTCTGTAAGGCAAAGGACCTGTCTATAGGACAAAACGGCAACCAACAGATTGGGAAAAGATCTTTACCAATCCTACATCTGATAGAGGGCTAATATTCAATATATACAAAGAACTCAAGAAATTAGACTCCAGACAACCAAATAACTCTATTTAAAAATGGGGTACAGATCTAAACAAAGAATTCTCAACTGAGGAAACTTGAATGGCCGAGAAGCACCTAAAGAAATGTTCAGTATCCTTAGTTATCAGGGCAATGCAAATCAAAACAACCCTGAGATACCACCTCACACCAGTCAGAATGGCCAAGATCAAAAACTCAGGTGATAGCAGATGATGGCGAGGATGTGGAGAAAGAGGAACACTCCTCCATTGTTGGTGGGATTGCAAGATGGTACAACCACTCTAAAAATCTGCACTATGTTTGAAAAGTTCTTGGAGAGTCTTGACTTGGAGTCACACAGTAATGGGAATGAATTCTTGCTCATGTCCAAGAACTTATTCACTTGGTTTTAATTCATGACTTCATCATGTTCCCAGCTGAAGGCCTGGAGCCCTTACTGCTTGAAGGCAAATATTTCAGGAAGTAGACTTGGTAGGAATCATGTTTATTCAAAAACTGGTATATAGGGAGATGGAAGCCTGTTGAACACATACTCCATTGTAGGGAACTTCCACAAAAGGTTTATATTTAGTGAAAGAAAAAGGACATGCAGTGCTTGCAGTGGTCACTTTCTCCTTGGGGCAATAAAACACTTGACGAAAGCAATGTAAGGAAAGAGAAGTTTAACCTGATTCATAGTTGGAGGTACCGTACATCATGGGGGGAAGTCATGGCAGCAAGAGCATAAGAAAGCTGGTCACACTGCGTCCACAGACAGGAAGCCAACTCACTTTCTGATATCAAAAGTATAGGATGCTTCTTAAGATTTTCTGTTCTCTAGTACTCTACATATAGTAATAATGATAGTGACAAAAACTTTGAAAGGTTTACAAATATTCTAACACCACAATAACCTCAACATGGTTGCCTTTACACTAACTAGCAAGAAGAACAATGTAATCGAGTTATTATATCATGTTAAATAATAGAAAAAAATCACTTTGAGTAATAGAAAAAGAAATGTGGGTGCTTAGTTTGGAAAAGTAACAGTGAATATATATACAAGAATCGTTTTGTCTGCAAATACATCTCGTGCTTCTGCACTAAGAAGTGTCTCTAGAACCAGTGAGCTAGCTCAGTGGGTAGAAGTGTTTGCACTGCAACCTTGGTCACTTGAGTTTGATCCTGGAACCTACAGTGGAGGGAGAGAGCCAACTCCTGCAAGTTGTCTTCTGTCTTCCCTCCATCACACACACACACACACACACACACACACACACACACACACACACACACATGCACAAGTGTGTGCACTTTCTTTACAACTGCAAATTATTTCCCTTCTGAAAGATGCATACATTCTTTTCTCAAAGCCTCTCTTTATTATGCTGTTTCTTAAAATAATCACTCAAAATAATATTGTCAAAAGGCAGATATGGAGTTCAGATTCTGGTCCCTACAGTTATATTTCAGGATATTCTATTCTGGTTCCTTCCAGTGCTGTTTTTGGATATTCTTTTTGGTTCCTGATACTAACCACTTTGTCTCTTCCATTTCTGTTTGTTTTTGCTTTTCCAGGTCTGCAAAGGGGCTAGCTGAGAACGAAGTGAGGGCGTACATGCTAGATTTTCCCGGGTGGCCTCCATGTCTGGAAATGCAGAGTTCTTTTTTGGGAGATTAGACAGTGGCTCTATCGACAAAAGCCTGCCCCACTGTTCCCCACAGCAGATTTCAAAGAAGAGAAGTAGTCCATAGACTTAAGATATTTATTGTCATGGTGGAAAATAGATGAAAACTATATCCCAGTATTTTCAGGGTGCACCTGAGGTTAAACACCTTTTGTAAGGAGGAGGGACTGGGAAGAAATATTTAATTGGTTAGCCCCTCTGGCCTTTAAGTATCTCATTAATATGGAGATCTGTTTTGAGGCTCTGTGGCCTGTAGTCACGCTCTCTACCTGTGGAGAGGCTAGTGGTAGTGGACATTTTCCTACATGACTGGAAGGTATAGATAGATGGAGGTTTGTGTCCTCATGTCAGGAGCTTGGAGTCTGGGAGCATGGCGAAATGCATGCCATCCCTTAGAATCACTTGGGTCTCTGGCAATTTCTAGCCAGTGCTCGACCAGAAACCACGCTGTCCTTTCACGGTCCTACATTTTCTCTCCCCACAGATGGCTGGTTTTGTCATTTGACTGTTGTGAGCAATGCTACATTAAACGCAGTAGGAAAGAATTCCCTTGCTCATCTTGCTTTTCTTTCCATTGAACATATACTATCTAGTAGTTGTTGGGTCCTATAGCAGTTCTGCTTCAAATGGCTTAAGAAATATCCATGCTACTGTCATAATGGCTTACTAATTTATGCTTTCACCTACAGTGTAAAAATTATCTCCATATTCTAGTACCACATCTTTGGCTTTTCATTCTAGCCATTTTAACAAGTGGGGATTACTGTGTTAGACACCTGTTCCTGTGCTTATTGGCTTTTTCATCTTCACAGACATATTTATGCAGGTCCTTTGCCCTTTTCTTAATTAGCTGGACTCTTTCTCTTACTACTGAGCTTGAGTTCTTACACATTTTAGATATTAATTCTTCTGACCTACAGCTTGCAAATTTTTCCTTTTTTCTACAGATTGATTTTTGGGTTTCTCGTTTCTTGATTCTTCTTTCTTAACCTTTTTGGATTTTCTATTTCTTCAAAACCCAATATTAGTAAGTTGTATTTGCTTAGGTATTACATGTGTTTCTTTTAAGATACTCAGTTTATTACTAATAACTAATTACTGATAACTAATTCTAATTACTGATAACACTCTCTCATGATCTTGCATCTCTATCGCAGCAGCTTTAAACATTGCTGGTGTTGAGTTCTCTCTCTTTGTCTCTCAGTGTATTTTTATTTTTCTCTCTCTTTTCTCATCTTTCCTTTTTCTGTCCCAAAGAGCTACATTTTTGTTACCTCTGTGAACCTTTCTACAATCCAACCATTATTCTTAATTAATTTTTAAATGAATTCTTAAATCTCCACTTTAGATGTGTCTGATTGTTTTATTCCTTTCCTCTTACTGATTTTTTAAATTTATTTTATTGTTTTTTTTTCCTGGTTATGTAACACATAGCAGTGTGCTGTTTAACGGGGGTCTTTTGTCCTTCTCATGTAGGAATTTATTTCTCTAAATTTCCCCTTCCTAAGAACTGTTTTTTCTATGTCTTATAGCTTCTGATATATTATAATTCGATTTTCATTTGTTTATAGAAAAATTTTAAACGTCCCTTTTAATTTCTTTATCTACTAGGCTCCTGGTGTTTCTGCAGTGTGTTGGTTAATTTTCATGGATTTAACAGATTGTCTAAAGAATCACAACTTAATGGTTTGTACTTCATTGTGGTGAATGAACATACTTAACAGGCTTCGAGTCATTTTTAGTTTGAAGAATCTCCTATGGAGCCGATAGCAATCTATATTCTCAACTTTTAATTGTATGTTAGGGGCCATTGAGTCTAGAGTTTAGTTTAAACCTAAAAGACTTTCATTAATCTTCTATCCAGATGATCTGTTCATTGTTAAACATGAAGTGTTGATGTTCTCTGCTGTAACTACATTTTGCTCTTTCTTGTCATAGTCATTAATACTTGGTTGGTATATTTAAGTTCTTCAATGTTAGGTGTGTACATGTGCATACATAGTCTATCTTCTTACTGGATTGGCTCATTCTTCATTGTTACACAATGACTTCTAGGTTCTCAAACTTCTACTTCAAAATATCTATATTTTTTCTCCTACAAGTATAACTATTCCTATACTCTTTTTTTTCCACTTTCACATAATATCCTTTTCTTCCTGTTTATGTACTTTCTTAGAAACAAGGAGTCTCTTATGGGTAGCATGTAGCTGAGTCTTTTAAAACAATTTCAAGCCATTATGCCAGTATATAACTTTAGGTTGAAAATTTTAATCCATTTATATTCAAAGTGATTATAATAGACACATAGTTAATACTTATATCAATTAATATTTTATATAGTATTTAAATATTCTTTGTTTCTGTCTCTGTCATGTGTGTGTGGGGGGGGAAGTGATTTTCTCTAATGGCATGCTATTTGTTTGTTTATTTATTTATTATTACTTACTGTTATTTTTAGCATTAGGTTGGTTTGTTTGCTTGCTTGTTTTGCTTTGTTTGTTTCTGGAGACAGAAGTCCACAATGTAGCCAAGCTAACCTTGAACTCATATTTATCTTAGATCAGCCCCAAACATATGGCAATTCTCTGGCATCAGCCTCCCATGTGCAAGGATTAGAGGTATATACCATCCAGCCCAGCTTTGGTTTTTTATTTCTTATGTATCCATAACAATATTTTGGCCACCTTGTTGTTTTCATGCAACATTTTCCAGTGAAGCAGTTTATTTCAGTCTAATAACTTAACATTGGCCATATATACCTCTACATTCACTCCCATCACTGACACCTCCATTCTTGCTGTGTTTCTTGTGTCTGCCACTATAGTAGTAAGGGTAATAGGAAAATATCCTTCCTAATCTCTCCAATCCATTTTCTTCTTGCTATTGTGTTAGTATGTATGTATGTATGTATGTATGTATGTATGTTCATGTGTGCCGAGTCCTTTGAACCGACACCTTTGTTGGGAAGAAAACCAACAAGAGAGGGCTATTCTCCTTTTCACCACAAGACACTGATTTCAAGGACAACTGAAGGGCACAGTTGATTCTTTGTTGCCCCCATTTACTTGATATTTTAGGTTGCCACGACACTCTTCATTCACTTCTCAATAGCCTCTGACTTCTACTCTGCCTTTCACATGTTTTCTGGGATAATAATGACTCTACTCATTAGCTCTGAGAAACAAACAAAAACAAACAGGTATAACCTACCACGAGGGAAGTGGAACAATACACTCTTTGGCCAAAGAGATTGATTCAGGAATTGTATGAGCAAATCTAGAATAATCAGACAGATGAAAGGCTGGGAAAGTCAACCACTTTTGTTTCCCATGGGCTGGCCACAAGTATGGAATTGATTTGTGTATTAATAATGTGTGCCTACAGATGAGAAGAGCACAAAGAAAAAGAGACAGCCTGAAGGATCACAGCAGGACTGACATGTTGACTGATTATATTTTATTCATGCCTAGAGTATCTTCTACTTTATGGTCTGTCATTTAAATGAACCACATTCTCTTCGTTACTTTAGTCACTGTGCTGAGTTTGCTGTTACTTGAAACCAACAACTTTCTTATGAAGTCATATTAATGAATGGCTGGTGGATAAAATTGATTGTGAAAAGTATATTCTGTTTCTTTTATATTTAAATACAAATACACTTGATGTATTGTACTGCAATATGAAGTCATATAAAGAATCTCTGCTCCATAGATTACACCATAATACTTGCCAGTAATACTCCCTTGATCAGAGTCAATTCAGTCTTCTTTGTTATATCATTCCTGACAAACTGGAATAGAGAATTTCAGATTTGATTTACTTATATTGCTTGAGGTGTAGCCACTGGACTATTCCAATAGGATGACAGAAAGCTCAGCAGAGCTTGGAAAGCTGAGTTGCCAGGTATCATCAAACTACTGGATTCAAGCATCAAGCACAAAATAAAAGTAAACCTGGGTCTAAAGTCAAGAAGATAGAATAGGCAAGGCTAAAACTAGAGAAAGCAGCAACTCCTCCTGCTCCATTTTTAGCCTTTTGAAGCACATACCCTGGTAAAATTTGAATATGAAATCTTCTCCAGCCAATCATCAATTAAATCATTGGTTTCCAGCTGGTGGTGTAATTTCAGAATGTTCTAGGAACTAGTTCTAGGTAGTAGGTCATTGTGAGTGATGGCTACCTCCTGCCTTTGTAGAGGAGAAGGTGCCCCTCCATCACCCACCATATACTGCTGCCACTCTGTGCTCTGTACAGGTGCACAGAACCAAGAGAACATGGGCTGAACACTCTGGAACTACAAGCTACAATCATCATATACATTGTCATGTCCTAGCTTCTTAACTAGCACTTGTGTCCCCCATATAGAGTCACATAACTAAACATCAAGGCCACGGATAACAGGAGAACAATGAAAGTCCTTTGAGTATGGAATGAAGAGAATTTAATTTTAAAACAGTCAAATGCATTATGAATCTAAGATGCTGCTGGTAGCTCTCACCCATGTTGTGTCATCTGACGTCACTGTAGCCTCTACTCTGAAACACACAAGCATACATTTTAGTGCTCCACAGGTCATGATACCACAAAGCAACCATACTGTGTGAAACACCTGGACTCAGATTTGAGTTTGACAGTGGCACAGTGATTTTTATCTACATATACTAAGTTCTCTGTTCTAGTAGAAATAGTCATTTAAAACAGAAAACAAAGGTTGTTAATATTTTTCTACATCATTTCTGAGCATGTAGGTATCAAGTTAGTATATGTTAGAAATCTATTATGCTAGAAAGTTTTGATTTTTAAAAATTGTTGCTGTAGCTGCTCATTTGATTTTTATTTTTAATCCTTAAATGAATTTTGGCTTGGGATTATGGCAGGGTTGCCAAAAATTTATGAAATGATCTTGAATATACTTTGTCTGCTTTGTTCTGTGTATTTATATAAAGTGTCATTCTGAATGTTAACAATTATAATACCAAGCAGAGATGCTCCACTTCCTACATTATCAAATAGAAAGAAGAGATTTAATTCTTTGTGTAAAATCAACAAGCACATCCATCTCATTAGCATGCAAATTGGATTTTGTCTTTAATAAATGCTAAAATTAAGAATGGTTGCATTATCAGTAAATGTTTCATATATATCTATATATACATATATTTATGAAGGTGATTTGTTTATATGTATATAAAATTTGAGGTCACACAAACTTTTTTGGGCTAATTGGGCTAAAAGGCTTGAGAGTGGAAAAAGTTTGAGAAGCACTGGCTTATATCAGATATTTAATCACAGTAGCAAGAACATGCCCAATATGTAAGCCCAAGGCCCTGTGGATTACCACAGATATGAGATTTGCTCCCTGCTGAGGGACTAAGCAAGGGGTTCTGGAGTTTTTATGGATCTTAGTGTTAGGGTAAAAGTGTAGAAGGAGGAAAGAGAAAGCTCCAGGGATGATGACTTGTATAGGCTCAAGGAAAGGTGCTGACATAGCAATTACCATTTCGATGAACTTTAATAGGAGATAGGACCCTGAACCAGGAGATCACGGCTTCACATCTAAGGAGGTGCTTCGTCAAGCAATATAGCCTCCATGTATAGCATGATGGGGTTCCCAAGCAGACCCATCAGTTTCCTAAACACCAGGAGAGATATAGCATCATGGCTATCGCCAGCCATGATGGTACTATTAAAAGAGAAAGAGATAGAATCTTCCCTTCAAATCCCTTCCTTCCCCCACCCCCCCAAAAAAGAGTTTCTGATTCAGATGTTTGTGAGGGGATGAGGAGTGGGCAAGCTTTCTAGCATATGACCTGGCCTACACACCTGGAGTCACACATGCATGTACTAGTTAGGAGCATAATTTAAAGCCGCCTTGGCCCTAACATTTCCCACCTAGGCAGAGTGCTGTCATCATCACAGTGGGCCTCTGTCATTCCTTTGTATGAAGGGCACAGAAAGCAGAAGAGTGTGGCCTAATGAGAGAGACAGATAGAGAGAGATAGAGAAAGACAGAGATAGGCACAGATGGACAGACAGAGAGACAGAGTGAAGCCTTATGTTCTTAAATAAAGGAGTCAGGCAGTGAGGGAGGAAGGAATCACTTCCGATATTCTTTTCTTCCTTACATGGAGGTCTTGGCAGAGGCATCTGGAACTACTTTTGCACAAGGTCCCAGATGAGAAGACCTAAGGAGTGAGTGAGCAGGGAATAGAAATGCACTATGTACAGAGCACGAACCTGAGTTCTTGCCAGCAACTCCCTTCAGAGAGTTACCATTCATTCTGGATGGCACCAGAAATTTTGAGGTGCCACATAACACTTGGGAAATTAAGGCTTACCCTCTAAGGATTCTTAGTCTTTGTTGTTTTTATAAAAAGATAAAGGGAGAGGGAATATGTTTTGGTGGAGGTGTAGTCAGGTGTGGACTAAGGGAGAGCCTCTACGGGACCATGCTGAGGCATCCCTTCCACCTGAGGGACCAGCCACATGAAGGTATAGTATAGAATAAAGTTTATTCAGAACGTGGAGAGACTTAAGAGGGTAGAGACAGAGAAAGGCAGAGGGGGGAGGGGAAGGGGGAGGGGGAAGAAGAGGGAGAGGGAGAGACAGAGACAAAGACAGAGACAGAGAGACAGAGAAGGAATGGAGTAGTACAGGCCAGCCAAGAGCATGTGGAGAGAGGGGGGAGGGCAATGGGGAGAAAAGGAGGAATGGGCAAGAGCAAAAGAAAGAGGAGGGAGTGAGCAGCCCCTTTTATATTAAGTCAGGCCTACCTGGCCGTTGCCAGGTAACCGTGGGATGGAGCTTAGACAAAATGCTAACAGTCTTGTTAATAAAAGAATTTAAGACTGGAATCAAAAGGAAACAAGAAGACAATTTTCTTAGTGATTAGAATAAACACAGGGCAGGCAAGCTCTAAATCATGACAGCTGCCTGGAGGAGGGAGCTGGAGAAGTGGAAGAGAGAACCTCGGAGTTAGCATGAAGGTTTAGTAAGCAGCCACGTGACAAAAGGAAGCGAGGTAACTCCAGATAACAAGTTTTAAAAGTCCAGTGTGCCAGAAAAAAAGAATACCTGGGCCCTGGCCAGCATCTGAAAGAAAGAGACATGGGAAAGGCAAGAGAGGAAAAGTCACACCTTTCTAAGTTAGATCTCCAAAAGGTGAATTTAATTGCGTCTTATGATACCCTTGTAGTTACTCTACTAGAGGCCAGGCTTTCTGGACTGGAAATTACGTTATCTCATTAAAGGATAATCATTCCCCTCGTTTCTTTAGTTTGGCTTAAGGCCTTCCTGAGGGGTGGTTCCTTAGCCATGTAATTGACTAGCCCAAGGGGATTAACTCTGTTTCCTGCAACTCTGAATGTCAGGTCTCCACCCAGATTAGAGGTAGATTCCTTTCTCTAGTCCAAGAGGAAATAGCTTTCTCTTAATGGGCCTCCTGTGTCACTGTAACAAGGAGGACAGTTTTCTCCATGTGTGGTCTACTAGCCTCTGCAACTGTCTGTAGTCAAGCCTGCAAAAACACACAGTTCTAGTTTGACTCCCTCAGAGGGGAAGAAAGCCATACGTATTTTATGTTTTAAAACCTTGAGAATTTTCCTGAATCTTTTCCCACCATTATATTGCTAGTGGGAAAATCTGGATTAAATTATCCATTAGTTGAGCAGGCTCCAATTTGAGGAATTCACTCTTAGCTGTAGAAACTCCTTGAAGTCAAAGACTTTTAAATAGGATTCAATTTACATGACAAAGGGAAACTCCACAGAAAATGTTCAAGAGAAAACCAACTATTCTTGTGCAATAAAACTCTAAAATCAAAGCTCTCAGAGAATCAGGACCTAGAATGCTGTACTGTCCAGACAACCATTTAACTCCTTTATAGATGATGCAATTGTTGGTACAAATCATAACATCTTATGGATCTTGAGTGTTTACTTAATATTATTACCAGATTCTCAAATTTGATGTGACACCCTTAATACTTTGGAATGTCTTGTTGAAGTCTGTCAACTCATGATGATAAGGTACACTTTCCCCCCCATATCTTAATGTATGCTACATTTTCTCAGCTTTCCATTGTGTCTAGACCTAAGCTTCACTAAGCAAAAAAATCACACACACACACACATACACACAAACACACACACACATATGGTGTTCAGGGGAGTACAGATATCTTTCAGAACAGGGTATCGGCTGGGTGTAGGTTCAGGGGACAGGTCACTACGACTCTGCTTATGATTCACTTGTCCTTATCTAAGTTGATACTGTCCACTGAGGCTGCCTATTTATAAGACCTATGACTACTTGGGCTGGTAAGTTTCCACAGAAGCCACCTGTTTACAATAGCTTATAGCCTGATGTTTCAGTGTTTTTCCACAGAGACCCAAGACTTGGTGTTAGCATGTATGTATGTCAGGCCTATTGCTGATTTTAGGCCTTGACTACTTTTAAATAACAGTTACTAGGGTCATTGACAATGAACTGAGCTCCTACTCTAGGGCCAATATACCAAGACAAAATGTCACTCATACTGAAGCCCCACTTCAATCGCTATGACAAAACTGTGTTGTTTTCCTGATCTCAGAAGTCAAGAGAGAGCCACTAACCATAGACCTGAAAGGTCAGCTTTGCCAGTATGCTAGGGATGTCTGTCTGTTTGTAGGAAAGAGAGCTTTGAGAGGTTCAATCTGATTTATTTTTCTTTGCTTCTGCTTACCTCGGCCTCTTCAGCTCAGATCATCCTCACTGATGGTGTAGAACAAGCTCTTGATGATTCTAATGCCATAAACCAACCCAGTTAACATTTTAATCCATGTAGTGTTTAGAAACTACTGTCCATGAATAAACACAGCTCTAGTTTATGTATTAGTCAAATGTATGTGACTACCAATAACGGGTTTTGGGGCCATTGGAGCTTTTATATTGCCCACTATGTTGAAGGTACAGGAGACTTTTCCGCTGGCAGAGAGACCACACATTCACTGCACCCCTCCTCAAGCTTTAACTTTGAAATTGTATAGGTTAGGGGTGCCACCTTACATTCCAGGAGGATTTGGTCATTTTCAGATATAGAGGACACTCTGCATAACTGGACATTGACCCTTGTTTGTACCTTGAACTTCAGCTTCAACATGAGTTCCAAAATTTTTGTCCCAAAAGACACTCCTCTGGCCTGTTTGAGGGCTAACTTAAGGTAGCTACCATTAGGAGAATGGAAACTAGGAACTCTCCTTCACCTTTCAATGAAAAACTAGCTTAAATATACACTGGACAAATGGTCATTGCTGGCTCAAATTTGGAACTTTGAATTTCTAATACCCAAAGTGATTTAGGCAATTTCCTAAGATGGAATGGCAGTGAGACCATTGTATAGGGAAACATTGTGAGGGGTGAGTGGAGACAGTGCCTAAAGGGACCATTATACCGTCGTCCATGTTAGGTAGCTTTATAGTGCTTCAAAAGTTCCTAGAAGAGATAGCTTGACTGAGGGGCAGTTTCCTGTTCCGGTGATTGACAGGACCATTTGGATTAGCTCCTAAGGGAAAATGATGGTGTGTCTTTGTTCTTTACCACAGAGCTTTTCCACTACACAGTAATCTTATAATCTTCCCAGCAGTTTAGAATGTCACGTTTCCATGCAGGGCCAGAGATTCAATTCAGACCTTACTCTTCTGACCAGAAATTGTTTAACAAGAGAGTAGATTAGAATTAAAGGAAAAAAAAAAAAAAAAACCCTCTATAAAAAGAGTCAGCTTTACCAGGAGGAAGTAGCTGTCCTCTTAATTGGCATAATGAAAAGTCCCACCACCTCTAATTCATTCCTTTTGTCTAATCAGTGGCTATCTTTTCATACTTTAAATCTTAAGGAGCCTGAGGCTGGAGAGATAACCTTGGTAAGTAAGAGTGCTTGAGTAAGCATCAAGACCTGAGTTCGTACTCTTGGTTTTTATATAAAAACCTAGCAGGACCCCAGCACTGGGGAGAAGGGGGCAGATATAGGCAGATCCTGAGAGCTCACTAGGCACACATCCTAACCAAGAAGGAAACTTCCTATCCAGTGAGTAATCTTGTCTCAAGAACATAAAGAAGAGGGCAAACTAGTTCAACACCCAGGATTGTCTTTTGACTTCTGGACTCCCCCATCCCCCACCCCGACCCAACACTCACACATAAAATTAGCAGTAACATCAGGCAGACACGACTGTGAGGCTGGGATGCTTCCTCTGTTGTCTTCCACCATTTGACATTTGCAGCATCATTGTGTTAACACACAGAGTATGCAGGGACCTGCATACTATTCTATTTCTAGGGACCTGCATTTCTCTTAATTTTTAACTAGTTGCCTAACACAATGAAAGTCATAAAGAGAAAAGAAATGCAGCACCTTTTTTTTTTTTTTTTTGAGATTATAATTACATCCTTTCCCAGTACCCTTTTCTCGCTACAAGCACTTCCACGTATTCCTCTTTTCTCATCTTCAAAATTACGGCCTATTTTTACATTAATTTTTGTTACATGGATATACACACACACAAACCCACACACAAACACACACACACACCACACACACACACACATTCCTAAATATGTTCTGCTCAGTTATAGTGTCACTCATGTATGTTTGTAGGGCTGACTATTTGATACTGGATAACCAATTGGTTCTCTCTCTCTCTCTCTCTCTCTCTCTCTCTCTCTCTCTCTCTCTCTCTCTCTCTCATATTGGGGATAAAATCCAGAACCTCAAACATGCTAAGTAAGTGCTCAATCTCTGAGGTATATCTCCATACACATGTTATACTTTACATCCTTGCCTGATAGTGAAAATGCTGACATTCAGTATTAGAGAATGTGGATGGGAGAAAGGGGAGGTATGTCTCAAACTAGCATCCCCTCTGCTCCTGTATCTGCAGTGATGATGATGACGATGACTGTCAGTGGTAGTAGTTGTTGTTTTTGTGGTGATTTGCAGTGTGGTGATCGAGCCCAGAGACTGTGCATGATAAGGAAGTGCACAAAAACTAAGCTGTCCATCCTATCTTCAAAGTCTCACCTGTTTCTCACAGTTATTCCAAGTTAGATTTTAAAAAATAAGTATTTTATAACGCAAAATCTGATTTTAAAATTCGTGGCATGCATTACGCTTGTAGTGGTGAAGTACAGTTACTGATTCATGTTTGGGCAATTGCAGACACAGTTTATACACAACATATTAAAACATTGCCCCTAATACTTTATCCAAAATAATTCAAGCAAGATCCAGAGTTTCTGGAAATTTAAGAAGTCCAGACAAATGTCCTCTTGGTGGCTCATGTTACATATTTTAACCTTCTAGCATTGTCTTAAGTAATTCCACAAAAGGGTTCACACACCAGATATTTATCTGATCCTTGTTCTGGAGGCTGCACCTACGGTCAAGGTCTCAGCAGGTTTGGGATTCTTCTGAGGTCTTTCTCCCTAGCTTCCAGGTGGCCACCTTCTCCTGTGTCCTCAAGTGGCTTTTGCTTTTTGTTTTATTCTGGGTGTGGAGGTACTTGGTATACCCAGAATTTGTTTGTTTATAAAAACACTGGTCAACTTCAATTAGGGTTCATTTTGATTCCTTTATTTAATTACAGTTTCCTTTTTTGGAGGTCCTATTCTCAAATATAGCTACATTCATTGATGCTAGGACATAAAGCTTCATTGTAGGAATTAGGTCAGGGTCATCATTTGACTCATCACAGTATGGTCTGAATGTATATTTCACATGAAATATCTCATATAATTTCCAATGTTAGGTTTCTGTTAATTTTTTTCAGTTATACCTTGGAATATATATCTTAGATCTCCTACCAAGAAAGATGTAAACTACTACTACTACTACTTATTGTTTAGAACAAATTACCCCACATTTTTCCAGTAAAGACAACAAACATTGGTTATTTGACAGTTTCTGAGATCCAGGAATCAGGAAGTAACTTAGCTACATGATATTGGTTCTGAACATAAGAGTGACATAATATTTAATATTAAGTATTAAAGTCATATTAGGGAAACCAGGCCCCAGAACTTAATGGGCACAAAGAGGAATGGGTCTTACTCTCTCACTTGGACTCCATAAAATGATTTATACCTAACACTGCAAAGCCATGTGTGGTGATTTAATTAGGTATGGCCAACGTAGACTCACATGTCTGAATGTTTGGTCATAGGGAGTAGCACTATTAGGAGGTGTGGCCTAGTTGGAGTAGGTGTGGCCTTGTAAGAGGAAGTGTGTCATTGTGCAGGCAGGCTTTGAGGTACATGCTCAAGCCATGCCCAGTGTGGCATGCCGTGTCCTTCTACATGTGGATCAAGATGAACCTCAATTTCAGCTCCTTCTCCAATACCAAGTATGCCCGTACTCTGACATGCTTCCCACCATGATGATAATGAACTAAACTCTGAACCTGTAAGCCAACCCCAATTAAATGTTTTCCTTTAAGAGTTGCCATGGTCATGGTGTCTCTTCACAGCAATGGAAACTAAGACACCATAGCTCCATAGCAACCCATTGTCTGATTCCTGGTGCATATATCAGAGACACGAGACACCTTTACCAGGCTGTGTCCCCTACTGTTGATGAAGCCTACTGGACTGCCTGACTGTGCACCAGTGTCCCCATTTGGACCTGGATTTGGCCATATTTTGCTTTTGACTTAAGTCTTGTTCTGTTCTGGGGTTAGCGTTTTCATCTCACAGCTGAATTCTGATACTTCACTTTGTTGTACAGAAGTTGTTTCTAATATGAAAATATTTTATCCTTGAAAATCCCATCTTTTATGGAGGCTCCTTGAGTTTAGGAAGTTAACAACTCAAAGTCTTCAGGAGGTTCCTAAAACTGATCAGAAACACTGGGCTTCTGCATCCCCAGTTGGATATATGTACTGAGGGTGGCTGAGAGACCCTCTCAAACCAACCAAGTGTCTTGGAAGAGGTAGAGATTAGACCAGCCACCTAAAAAAACAAACCAAACCAAACAAAACAAAAACAAAGCTTGCAAGGAAAAGGAAGAATCTCGGTGAATTGCCTGGAAGAGGCAGAGTCTAGGTGAGCTGACTAAAAAGAAATTCATTAACCTGTTGAGCTGTTTGTAAGTTGTATAGTAAGAGCTTAGGGGTCCAGTTTTCATGAGCTGTGACTCATGCTGGAATGGGCTTTGATGATGCAGCTGCCTTAGACTCATTTATGCTTCTATAAGTAAACACTCATCCATATTCCTGTATGTACCCCAGTAAAACTCATTGTCTTGCCAAGTTGTACAAACGATATTGGTATCCTTATTTTGATCTGTTGTCAGTTTCATATCAGGATGAGTAGACATTTGTTTATGTCTCCCTCATACATGCTACTATCAAATCTGACTCTGGCAGCTGTCTCCCAGTCCTTGTTGGGTTCATTATCTTATCAATACAGACTCTCAACTCACTTCTGATGCCTCTTGAATTTTACAGCAGCCTTACAAACACATTCGTTTTGTAGCCCATGTATATGTATAGATCTATATAGATATATGTTTCACGTGTGCTGTGTAATGTGGATATAAAAGTTAATGTTAGTAATGAAGACTTGAATGAAAAGCTTGCACATCTTTGGGCCATGATACCAAGGCAGGCAGATTTTCTGACACAATGCTATCATAGAGACCATTAAACATTGTGAACTTATTGTTACTTAACAAATTATGACTTTGTGGAAAGATGCAAGCATATTTTTCTATGTTTCTGACATAACACACACATGACACTTATCCTATACTGTGACAGCAGGTCCTAGCTATGTTATCCAGATGGAGCCTATTGAAAGCCATCACAACATGCCTGTTGCCATCCCTTTGAGCAAGATAGCCAAGATAGAGTAACTAGAGGCATAATGCCTTTTATGGTTTGGTCTTAGAAATCACACAGTATAATTTTGTGCATATTACATGTTTGCTAGAAATGAGTCACTAAATTCAACTCACTCAGTGAAAAGGGAATTAAGTCCTAACTTTTAGGGACAAAGAACCAAAGATACATAGTCATGACATATTTAAACTAATTTATTATCATAGGGCTAAGATAACACTAATTGGGCAAGCCATGCTAGTCATTTGGGGTGAGTATAACAAAATACTGTTAAGAAATGAATGTGCAGGCAACAGACATTCATTTCTCACAGTTCTGCAGGTTGGAAAATCCAAGGTCAAGTCGTCAGCAGATGTGTTGTCTGTTTGGTGACAGCATGTTTCCTGGTTCTTGGATGAAATCTTTCCCCATTGCCCTCACTTTGTAGAAAGGCCAAAAATGCCTCTCAGAAATCTTTTAAAAGGACACTAATCCCATCACAAACGCTCAACCTTGGCAACTAATCATGCCTCTAAAACTTGCTTTTAAATAGCATCACTTGGGATTAAAAATCTTAATATACTAATCTTGTGGTTAATAGGAATTTTGAGACCAAGGCAGATGATTTATACACTGCAAACCTCAGTATGGCAAACTAGACTTAATAAAATGAAATAATAACAGATAAGTATATTAGTTACTCTCATAAACAATGTCTGATCAGAGAAAAAGAAATTACTTGTCTAGGCAGGTTTCTTGATGGAACAGGTTATCCTTCTACCTGATACCCAGTTTGTTGCTTGGAATTTAGGGCAACCAAACCAAACGCTGAACATAATCCATTGAGAAGGAATGATTCCTTGTTTATCTGGAAATTGACTTAATGGATTTCTCTAATAATGTAGTTTTTTTTTTAAATGTTATAATGTCAATATACCTCTTCTCCAGAATGCTCTAGGCCTTTTCTGGCACAAAACAAATACCTTATCCTCACTGGTAGGAGGAGAAGGAGGAAGAGAGGGAAGAAAAACAGGGTTTTCAAGAACACTTGAATCTCTGCTGGGAATACTCCAGATGTCATGTAAGATCAAGTTCTCATTTTATGAAAAACTTTCCTCTAACTTTAGATAAACCTGCACCACTAATTTCCATTGTGTATCTCACGCCAAACTCAGTACTCTGGTAAGAACAGTATTGAAAAGCTACATTATTAAGAAAAGACAATATGTATGTTATTATTACAAATGTTTGTCTCTACCAAAAGAAAACCCACAGAATCAACTAACCTGGGCTCACAGGGGCTCAGAGACAGGGAACCGACAATCAGGGAGCCTGTATGGGTCTGACCTAGGCCTTCTGCATGTATGTTATAGTTGTATAGCTTAGTCTTCTTGTGGGAAGAATGGGAGTACGGGCTATCTCTTTCTCTCTTGCCTGCTGTTTGGAACCTTTTCCTCATACTGGGTTTCCTTGTCCACCCTTAATAGGAGGATTTCTGCCTAGACTTATTGTAACTTGTTATGACATGTTCGGTTGATATCCCTGTTTCCCTTTTCTGAAGAGGAGAAGTGGGTGGGGGAGTGGATGCGGGGTGGGATGGGGTGGGGGAGGACCTTGAGGAGAGCATGGAGGGGAAACTGCATTCAGGTTGTAATATATGAAAGAATAATAATAATAAAAAGATACGTTTGTCCCAAAGGTATTTGTGCCTAGTTATAGCAATTTAGAAATATGATTTAATATGACACAGTTGTTGTAGATGTGAATCCAGGGGGAATGTTGATACACAGAGTCACTCTGGATTGTACAGATGGATCTATGTATATTCTGATAGAAACGTAAGAGAAGAAGATGTTTCTACAGATGAAGGAGAAGGCTTCCAGGAGATACAACATAAATGTTAATGCCTTCTAAGATACTGGCCTTCAAGATAAGAGGGAAAGGCCAGACTCCTAGACACACTATATGTTCTCAAACTAGAAGGGGGAAGAGATATGTTCTGTATAATCTTCATTATGATGTCCTGAGTTCTTGGCTTCAGCCTAGAGATGATTTTTGTATCCCTAGGACTGTGAATGAAGTTGCTGTTTGGAGTCAGTGTTTCAAATTTGTTATAGCAACCCGAGAAAAGGAAGACGGCACCTTTGTGTGAAAACAGACTTGAAACATTACCAATTATCACGGTGATCATGTGTATGTGAAATTGTCAACACGTGTCAGAACAGTTCCAGTTTATCTGCCTACTCTTTTCTTCCAACACCTGGTATACAGATTGCTGTCACCCTCCAGGATGTGCTAGTATTCCTAGCTCATTTTCAGCATGACTGTGACTTGGCTGACACTGGGCTTCTTATGAACATATCTCAGAAGCCAAGGTCTATGTACATAAATTCCAGAGAAATAATTGCCTTGTACTCAGCTTGCTGAGTCTATGAATTTCCATACTCATGTGATGCAGATGACCATGCCCTTAAACACACACACACACACACACACACACACACACACACACACACACCCCTCTTGGAATGCCTGCTGTGTGTAATGAGCCAGAGATCCTAGGCAAAGAGGCAAATTAGGTAGAGCCACCTGCAAATCAAGGTACAAACCAATGTGATTCAGATTTATATTCTTTGTAAAATGACAGACAGTTGTCTCCTAGAAGAAGCAGATGATGTGATGTGGTAACTGAGATTCGAAGACCTGCATGTTGACACAGAATAGGCTCAGAGCTACTGTACAAAGTAAATGCCACAGCAGGACTCACAGATGTCTCTTCCCTGTTTGCAATTATAGTTTATGGTACTTGGAAACGTTTTCTCTTCTGCCTCTCACCATGCCCATCTCTCTCAAGAGTCATTTAAATGAAGGTGAGAAATGACAGTCTTTTGAAAAGTTGTCTGTAGAAAATGTGAAGTCTATGGATCTGTACATTTTCAGGTAGGAAGCTGGGAGGAACACCCCCTACACCCCAGTATACCAGAGCAGAAATGTTTTAAAAGTTTAAAGTCTCAAATACCAAGTTCTTAATATTTTACTTACTTGGGCCCAAACTCTAGCTTCTCTGAAATGTATGTCTAAGTACGCTTCTTGGAGTTTAATATTTTTAAGTGTTTATAACCATGTGGAGTTTATTTAAAAAGCAGTGTAATCTCCTCTATTAGCAAAATAAAGTATAAAAATCATGCTATCATTTCAGTGGATGTAAACTGATAATGTTCAGTACCAAGTCAGGAGGAAAACTCCGGGCAAAGCAGAAGGGAAAGAGAAAAACAAACATTTATTATCTCATAATTCTGGGGGCAGGAATCTGGGTGTGGCTTAATTGTATGCCTTAGTTCAAGGTAGCTCCTGGGAGAAGAGGCATGACTCCTCCGGAGCTAAAGAAGTTGTATGAGCAAATCCAATTATGCAGTCAGCTGGGGCTGCAAGGAGTTCCTTCCCAAGATGTGGCAGGTAGCCTGTGCTTCTCATGTTTACACCCACAGGTCTTGAAGGAGTGATATTTTTGATAAGGTGGCTTAGTTTTCCCTTTCTTGGCTGAACATCAAAATGTGCCATTTTTCCTTTAAGTGTCATAGTCAAATCTTGAAGAAGGGATTGTTATTAGCAATGTATTAGTTTCTTTTCATATCTCTGTGATAAAATCCACAGACTAGAAGCAATTTAGAGTAGGGTAGAGTTTGTTTTAGTTCACAATTCCAAGATATAGTTTATCATATTGCGGAAGTCAAGGCAGGAACATGAAGTAGCTACCTATACCATTACAGACTGCTACCTAGAATTGTGAGCTAAAAATAGGTGTTTTCTTCTCTAGGATTGATATATCTTGATTTTTTTATGTGTGATATTCTTGGTTGTGGTGGTGGTAGTGGAGGCAGCAGCAACATTTTATTCTTTTATTTTCTATAAAGAGAAGAAATAAAATGTTTGGGTAGATCAACAGACCCCTCTGGTCTTCCTGTCTTGTTTTTATTTAATTTTCCAGTGAGAGTTGTTCTGTGGATCTCTCTCTCTCTTCTCTCTCTCTCTCTCTCTCTCTCTCTCTCTCTCTCCACACACACACACACACACACACATACACACAGACACACACATACACAAACGTTTGAAGATTGAAGAACTATTCCTACTATTCCTATTTCATTCCTAGTTTATAGCTATTTCTTTGGTGCCAACCTTATTTGTTCATAAGACTATTTATTACTACTAGTTAAATTATCTTTATGCCATGGGAAAAATCAATGAGTTACAAGTATAACAAATATAAGGGTTTAATTATAGACTGTTTTAGGAACTAACTTATTTATTATAACATACTGCTTCATCGTCAAAACTTTGAGGTGAATTTTTGAACTTTGGAAGTATGACTTTCAAATTCAATATTTGACCACTAATTATGATATTATCATTATTTTCTACAACAAAATGTTGAATTTGTGAAGTGCTTTTTCTACATCTACAGGATGTAATCTTCTAGTTTTGCCATTTATTGTGTTTATATTTATGGCATATCACAGTAACTGCTTTATAGGTATCATGTCAACCTTGCATTTAGGAAGGTAAAGATACTTTCTTCAAAGCCTAATAGTTTGAGTTCAATCCTTGGAACCCACATGATTATGGAAGAGAACTGACTCTCACAAAGTGTCCACACACACACAAACGATTCTGAGCCTGTGCTCTTCTATTGCAATAATGGGAACAGATATCAGTGGTGACAGATAGTTTAATATACCAGGATAGAATTTCCTCTATGATGCCTGGATTCATGAATTTTTCCAAGCTAAAAACAGAACATATCTTGATAATCCAGCTGTGACTTACAATTCCATGAATCTTAAACTCAAATACAAACACCATCTAAATTTCAACCCCCTAAGATAAAAGCAAATTGTTTACTACTGCGTTGGTTTGCTAGGGTCTCTATGGTAGAGTCCTACAAACAACAGTGCTGCAGTATCACAAATTCATTGTCTCTGTGTTTTGGAGACCAGAAGTCCAGGTCAGAATGTTGGCAAATTTTCTTACATATGAGGACTTTGGGGAAGAATTCATCTCAAGTCTGGCCCCTTGCTTCTGGTGTTTTTCTGGTTTGCTTTGAATCCCTTGGCTTGTACTAGAATTTTAAAAAATATAGGGTCAATAAAAGGTGTTGAGACAGACTGTCCAGAAGAATACTGGCTGGAGAACTATAGTCTCACACCGTAGACAGGAAAGATGGGGCCTGAAAAGGAGAAAGCCTTCAGTTGCTGGAACAGTATACATGGAGTGTGTTGAGTCTATTTGCTGTATAACTTACCGTATGTGCCAGGAGGCCAGGAGTTAAGGGGGTAAAATTATAATTGAAGGTAGCTTTGTGTCTAGGTACCAGTGGGGTGAGCCTGCATGAAGTTTCAAGAGGGAGGGAGAGAACTGCAAGTCCACAACAGTAGTTGTTTGTCAGCTTGCTGTACAAAGAGGGGAAGAGTCAGAGGGAATGGCAAAATTCTCCAAGGCTGCACCATATGGCTCTCTTAAAGCATGTTTTAAGGCCTATAACTTCACTCACCATCTGTAAAAAGTCCCACCCCAACATCACATCTGCCTCCATCTTTATTTTACATGCATTCTCCTTATGCTCTTGTCTCTGAGTCCACGTTTCCGCCTCTTAAAAGGACACCAGTTAAATGGGTTTAGGCCATATCCAAATGGCATCCTGTTAACTTGATTTCTTCTAGAAGACTTGTCTCCAAATAAATTAATTATTTGATCCTCAAGACTAGGATGTAAGGTATGAATCTGTGCTGCTGCATGAGAAGTAAATCAATTTTTTTTTTTAAAAAAAAATCTTTTAGGCAAAGCCTTAAAGAGGCCTTAAAATAATGAAAATGGAAAGAGTACCTCCAGTCAAGCCTGTTGGGGTGTGTGCATAACACCAGTACTTGGGAGTCTGAGGAAGAAAAGACTGCTAGGTCATTCTAGGCTAGCTCAAGGCTAGCCAGGGCTGCAGAAAGATCCTATCTCAAAACAAAACAAAATTAAGATCAAAACAAAACAAATAAAATGTATATTTTATAAGGTCCTTCATATTTGCAGTATTTATAGTCAGAATAAAATTGAAAACATGACTAATTTCTCCTCCTTAAAGTTTTCTTGCTCAATGCAAGACACATTGTTGTTTCTAACTCACCACTCTACATTCTAAAACTTCTGTTTCCTGCCATGGCCAGGACAGGTGGGGATCTGCAGGAAAAACTATACTAATGATTTCTAGAACGTCAGGGGAGTCATTGTAGATTAAGTCAAATTTTGTGCCATTGAAAGAGGAATAAATGAAGAGAAAGAGGAGAAAGTGCAGAGGAAGGAGAGTCAGAAAAGAATTCCAGCTAAGGAGAATGGAGGAAGTAAGCGGAATTCTGGAAATTAATTTTTCACTGGTGGGATGCAGCAGACATAAGGATAGAGAATTATCATATATTTTAAAGTCATATTGAAACAAACCTCTAAAAAGTTTGTGTTCTGCTTGGGTAACATTTGTTTGTTACCCAAATGGTTTGTTCTTTTCCTGTTGTAGATTTTAAGGGCACTGTTGTGATGGAGTCCGGCTCAGTGCATCTATTTTCATGTTCATCTACACTGTTGTTTACCTACATGTTCTATCAACTTCTTTCCTCGAGTCTTGTAGAAAGGATACAAATTTAATGATAAAACCATAAACTAAGTAAATACGAAGTAACTATGAATCAACTTGTTTGGAATTTTTAAAAACTAGAGCAGTAACTTAATATTCTAATTATGAACAATTATACAACTGAGAGCATTTTATTGTTCCAATCATGTGTATATAAACTAATTATATGAACTAATTTGCTAAATAAGATTAATTGTGATTCATGGAACATTAATTTCAATGGCTGTCCAAAGCCTGACATTCTGCAACAAGTCAATTTCTTTTTATAACCATCTCAAGAAATGAAAATGTGTGATAGAATATGTCAGTTCATTTAATGTTAGAATTGTAATTATTTACTACTTGAAATGACTTTGAAATAATGTATACCTAAGGCTTGCTAGGTGAACTTGAGTGTATATTTTTAAAACTTGGTCATCATATGGTATCATATTTATTTGTAGGAAAACCTCTAGACTCTAGAGTCTAGAGGCAGGAGAGAGTGTGCAAGAGTTAAGAATACTATTTGCTCTTGCAGATGATCCAGATTCAGTTGCCAGAGCCCAAATGGCAGCTCACAGATGACCTTAATTCGAGTTCCAGGATATCCAGCATCGTGTTCTGGCATTAGGGTACCAAGCACGTGCACAACACACATGCATATATGCAGGAAAATCACTCATACAAATGAAGCAAAAATGAAACGAGAAAATCTGTTCTGAAAATGACAGTTTCAGAGGTTTTGAAAGGTTAGAGAGCTAAGTTCCAGCCAATAAGGTAATCATATTTAAGAAAAATATAAATAATGAACTTGAAAAACAATAGGTAAATCTAAATAAAATATATTAAATTATTTAAAAACAAACAGAAGTAAGATTGTTCCCGAGAACATCCTTTATTTTGCAAAGATTTTCAGATAATAAAATGTGAGGCTTCAGTCCCATAACTTGGGTAATATGTTTTTGAACATTATTATTGTTGTTATTGTTATTATTATATTATTTTATATTTTTAAGGCTATAGTTTTGACTTGAATTTTCAGTGCAATCTTGTACATGAAAGAACTTCTTTCCTTTTCCTTTCTTCTTTCTTTTTTTTTTCCCCCTCTGACAGCATGAACTCAGTCAGGTTTTGGTACTTAAATTTTGTTTAGGGTTTGTAGCACATTGAGCATGCTTCTTGTGAACATACATCTACATGGAGACACCTCATTGCTATTGAAACTTTGTTAGAAGTTTAAGCCTTTAGGGAGACAATTAGGGTTAAATGGGATTGTAATCCTAGACTCTAAATCCAATCCAACTGACATATGAGAGAAGTGAATATCTGGGTAAACAGAGGAAATGTCATGCAAGGACAAAGCTCAAGGCAGGCCAAGCAACTTCCTTGGGAGGAAGTTAAATTGACACCTTCTTCTTGTGCTTTCTACTCTTCAGATACATGCCTGCTGTTTGAATCACTTCTCCTGCATTGTTTTTCCCATGTCAACCTTGGCTAGTTACTATTGGCACATTTTCAGGATGTGACTGCCAAGTTGAGATTAGAGCTAGATGCCATTTTGCATAGGTTCAAGTCCCAGTTTCTCTCCTTAAGAACTGTGTGAAAATGTTTAATCATTCTATGCTTTCTTCTTGTTTTAGAAAGGGTTGTTTAAAGATAAGTGCTGGCATATTTAGGAACTCATTTTCCGAGAGCCTTCACACCAGAAGATTCAGAGCAGAACAAGGCTATGCAAGGAAACAAGGAAGAGATTCCGTAAGTCTAAGTCTAAGCAATGGGAGTCTAAACAATGGGAGATTGAGCGGCCCATGGAGGAGCAGTAGTGTCAACCTTCGATAGATGGTCAGGGCAGGGGAGGCACGAGCTTGCCACTCAAGGCAGGAGCAGACACTGGTATTCGGCTGTGACTGCTGACTTTCATCCAAGGAGTTCTTTGATCTTTGCTGCCAGATGCCAGTCCAGCTCTGCCACCGTGAAGTCGGCCATTTGGCTGATTTGCTTCTCGATGAGTCTAACGGTGTCATCCGAGGCTTTGTCCTTTGACTTCTTCAGTTTATTCATTGCATTAGTGAGAACCTTCTGTAAATTTTCTTTGGCCTCGTCGGTGTTCTGTTTGGTCAGTTTTACCAGCATTTCTCTGTGTTCCTGGTTACTGTAGGAGTGGTTACCCGGATTTGTGTTCCGTCCACTTCTGGGTTCAGATGCATTCCACCTTCTCTTAGAGCCTTGATAGCTGCAGCTGTACACTCTGGAAAGCTGGCCATATTCACCAGAATCAACTGTGGCGACTTTACGGAGATCCGGCCAATCTGATTTACAGCGAGCTTCCCATCAGCAGTTACCATAGTAATATGATCAAAGGATCCTGGTGCAGTCCTTATGTTGAGAGTCTTATGAAGTTATCTTTAAGCGTTTCCATCACAGATTTCAAGTTTTCATTCACCTCTTCCAAGCTGTATTCATGTTCACTCTGGTCTGAGGACTGTTTTTCTTGGCTGCAAAATGGGGAACTGGTAATGCCGGGTAGGTCAAGTGAGTATTGACTATGGTCATGTTGACTTCCACTATTTGTCTTCATGGAACCTTCTGAAACAGGTTTGGTCAAAGCAGCAAGATAACTCGAAAGGCAGGGTACAGCAGGCGAAAGCATCTTATTCCCGGGACCATGATGGAAAAGAATCCTCAGAAGCAGTCACAGCTACAGCCGGGATCATAGAGAAACACATGTGGGACAGCGGAGGCCCAATTAATTCTTTATAAAATTGTCTTTAAAGTCGTTTAAAGCCGAAGTTTTACTTGGAAATCTCTGAATTCATTTTGTCATCAGGTCAGAGGAATCAGAGCCTAGTCTTATGGAGAGGATCTTGAAATGTGTGTGGAGTGTGAGACTCTCAAACAGCATGCCACACATCTGGCTGTGGAGATCAGGTCCAGGCAAAGCCCAGAGGCCTGTAGGAGTGTTTGATAAACAAAGTCCATGGGGGAGGGGGGGGTTTCTATGTCTACAAGGGCTTCCAGGGATTCTGAGAATTTATTTCTCCTTATACTTCTGCTATCTCCATCTGAAATCACTTTTGATGTCTTTGGCTGTTTGTTTCTTCTCAAATCCTTCTTATTGATTCAGATTTTTTTTTCTTCCTATTGATTTGTAATTGGCAAACAAGTATAATTAATGTGTCAAAGAGAACGTGTATCTTAGAGTTTACCAGACACTGGAAAATTATTTTTCAAGGTAATTAAATGAGTTACATAAGAAAAGAAACAGAATAAGCTCATGCCATATATCAATTTAATTTCTTAAAGTTTTACTATAGTTAAGTCTAAAAGTAACTAGTGATTAAAAAAAGCAACTCTGAGTCTATTTAATAATTATTTCATTAAGTGTAGAACAAAGAATTAGTTATACATACAAAATACATATAGGACTGATATACAAATGTGCAGCTTGGTTGAGGTTATGGATGGTTGTTTTTATTTTTGGTTTTTTTTTTTTGTTTTTTTACTGGGAATACTTGGATGTTTATAATTTTGGTGTAGTTGATGTATTTCTGGCCCTAGCATCGAAAATACCAGCCATGAGCAGTTTTCACAACATTAACATATAATCCAAGGGAGGGTGATTTTTCACATCGTCTAGTTTTACATCTTTCTGTACACTTTGTATGTGCTCAAGTTCAATTCAACGCCCAACCCAATATCCTGAAATTAACCAAGATGCCTCAGAGTAAACTTCAGGGCAATAGATTGTCCCCACGTCAGTGGTCAACCAGAAGTCCCTTGTCTGACTCTGCTTGACAATAGTCCTATAAATTGTTGGTCCCCACTACCCATTCCTTGGGGTTAGGAATTTGCTAGAATAGCTCACAAAACAGAGGGAAAACACTTTCTCTTATATTTTTTGCTTATTACAAGATTACAAGTGTATTAAAGATTACAAATGATGAACTTCACAGAGCATGCTCCAAAGGTCTCCAGCCAGGAGTTTCTGTTTTTGTAGATTTGAGATTTGCCGTCTTCCTAGCGCCTGTGTGTGCACTAATGAAGACAACCACTGAATCCATCCATATAGGGGACATTTAAAGTGGCTCATCACATGGCCACAACTATTATGCCATTCTCCAGCTCCTCTACATTCTCTAGAATGAAAATCCTAGGTTTCTCTTTAATTTGATTCTTCTGGCTCCTAGCCTGAAACTATGTACAAGTCTACTGGTAGCCTCGTTAGGCCAAAAACATTCTGAACACAACATTCGTGGGGATTTAGAAATGCAGACACTGGCACTAGAGATAGAATCTGTTTTGCTTACTATATTGTACATCACACTAGGGCAGAGACTAGATTTGAATAAGTGACTATATTTGTTTTTTTTTTTAAATAGTGATGAATTTTATAAGAAAATCTGGAAAGTACAAGAAAAACTCTACATGAATATAACCAAACAGCAGGATACATTTTTAAAGCTTGTTATATATGGCACATAATGTAAGTTGGATAGTGACGCAAGATCATAGCATAATTTTAGAATATAGCAACGAACTGTGTAGGCCTGTAGTTAGTGGAATTGCTAAGGAGTTGAATTTTTCCTTATATTTACATGAGTTATTGGGTAGAGATTCCCAAGTCTTTTTATCCTATTATTTCCTCCAGATTCAATTCTTTTTTTTTTTTTTTATGTCTGCTTAATTATTTTTTTTACAGTATTTTAACTTGCCCATGCTTAATTTTTTCTCATCATATGGAAAGTGTCTTTACCAGACAATTCAAAAGATGTAGTCTTAAGTGGGTTAGCAGTGCTGATTTTATTTTGCTGTTTAATTTAATTTAATTATTATTATTTTCTTTTGCACTGCAGGGTGGTAAAACCCAGGGTGTCAAATAAACTAAACATGCATTCAAGTATTCATGCCCGCCCCCCAACCAGGCCTTGTTTTGTGGCGTTTCTAACAGTAAGCTCTTGGATGGGCCTTTGTGTTAATAGACTGACATTTAAATGAACCCAATTAGTTGTGTTTGCCAATATCTGGAGTTTGACACCATTGAATGTGAAGATGTGAAGAGAAGTGGACCATTCCTGCTGCTTGCAAGCAAGGATCCTCAGCTAAAAGTCACTGCAACACTACACATTCCCTTTCTATCAATTTTGTTATGGGGTGATTGAGAGCCTGCTCATAGAACAGATTTTCCTTTGTTTTCCCACCAGAACCTAGGTCAGGCTACTTTTTATTAACCTCTTACTGTTGGAGCATTTATACAGTTTTAAATTTATTTCAAAATTTCTTCTTTTTATTGTTGCTATAGTTTCTTTTTTTAAAAAAACTGTGACAGGTTATATTTATATATACTTGTGGGGAACATTGTTTTTTTTTTTTTTTTTTTTTTCTTTCTTGAGTGTCTGTATATATCTGAGTATATGTATATACATTTGCATGTAGGTATATGTGCATACATATACCCATGCTTGTAGAGAGACAAAAGGTTGGAAAGTGAGGTTTGCTCTGACAGGACAAGTGGGTACTTTGTCACCCACGTATGTAGATGTCAGAATGCCTACAGAAGGAGATGCAATGTGGTCCCTTATAGAGGTGAAATGATGTCTGATTTGCTCTGAAAACATGCAGCTTCCATGCCACCAAACCTAATTAGTTCCAAAATGAAGCCTAGAGACTCAGACCAGAAAAATTCAACTGCAAGGCACTGTTGTATGGGCTTCTGTTAGACTATTGTTTGACTATATTGTACATATGCCATTTATCTAAAGTATGATGGTTTTAAAATTATTTCTATTGTGTATACATTGTTAATGTGTAGGTTATTAATGTTAGAGAAAAGAAAAATTTTTAAACAGAAAGGGGGATATACAGTGGAAACTTCTAGCTTCTTTGGAAAGTCAGTTATGCCAAATGATGTTTTGCTGGGGCACACAGGTGAAAGGATGTTTTCCTGAAGCAGACACAGGTGAAAAGATGTTTTGATATAGCAAACATGTGAAAGGACCCATGATGAAGGATTATAAATATGATCCCACAGACAGTGGGAGATGAGCACTGAGAACTGGTTTGGTTTCCACTGCCTTTCTATTCTTCACTAACTACATGCATGTATTGGTTTGCCTTACATAGTGTTGTTGAGCTCAACTTGTGGTAATTGCCACTTCCGGTGTGACCTCACTTCAGACTGGTTGGCGAGACTTGCAGTTTCTTTAGGATTAAACTACAGCTACTGCTTTGTGCCTGGTCTACCTCCCCCATATCCTAATAACTTTTCTCTTCCATAACTACCTCTGCTGGGTGAGGGACGAGAGGAGAGGTTGAACTATTATTAAAAGTAGGTGGCAAAAAATGTATGCCTATAGGCTTTTGGTTCCCTTCCACTCTGGCTCCTCCCCAAATCACTCTCTTTTCCTTATTATTCTCATGCTTATGTTTTAACTTTTTTTATTCAATACTTTATTTATACACATTTCAGATGCCATACCCCATTCCCACCCCCCCCAACTTAATCCCTATCCCATCCCTCCTCCTCCTTTTTTGCCTTTATACTATTTAAATTACGTGCAAGTATTAAGGTAAGTTCTTGGTTGAGGAACTAGCAATACAATAGATTCAAATAGTCAAGGAACAAGTAAGACAATAAACCCAGATAGTCAAAGAACATGTAGGACAATAAACCCAGATAGTCAAAGAACATGCAGGACAATAAACAGAGTCCTGTGATCACTCCTGTGATCACTATTTCTAAGGGCTTATCAGGATGACCAAAATATCTGAGCCTACTTCCCTGTCCTAGCCCCAAATAATTTTCATGCCTGAAGCCTACTTCTTTGTTCTAGCCTAAGATTTAGATTCCTGCCTGAAATTTCTTCTTTGTTCTAGCCTAAGATTTAGATTTATGCCTGAAATTACTTCTTTGTTCCAGCCTAATGTCAGATTCCTGCCTGCAGTCATTTCTTTGTTGTTGGCCTATGTCAGATTCCTTCCAAGCAGCCCATTTCCTTGTCCTTGGCCAATGTGAGATTCCTGCCAGGCAGTTCCAAAAGCTCTCTACATCTCCCCCTTTTTATTGCATAAACCAGACTGAGCCTGTCTTAGGTCATTCTGACAAGAAAGCCTTTCTTGCCTGTCATGGAGTATGCATTATCATAAGCAATGCATTTCTGTCTTAGGTTGGTAAGGCTCTGTGCAGAATCTTGCCAGTCCTTGGCTTGCCAGCCTGTTAAATTAATAACTCTCTCTGGGAGTCCATTTTCAGTTTTAAGTCATGTACTTTGCTGCCAGCCTGTTAATGTAGTTAGAGACAAGCCTTAACACAATAGACAGGAATAAAAGTATTCCCAGGACAGGAAGGGCTAGCATGATCAAGCTATATATGCCATTCCTGAGGTTTGACCAAAATGGAAATACTGACCTCAGGCCATCAATAATTTTATTGGCATTATTTGCAGCATCAAAGCTCAACAAAGCAGCATTCTTTAAATTCATAATCTCACTATGCAAAGTTAAAACACCCAGAGAAGTGTTAGATTATGCCAAATACCCTACAGGTGTCTTTAAACTTTTTTCTAATTATAATGACAATCATTGTAAATTTTAGAAGTAACACTACTCCAACGATATTTGTCATGACACTTGAGATGGCTCCTAACGCTTGAACCCTGAACCTCCTTCAGATAATTTAATAGGTTATAGAGCATCAATCCGTTGTTCTAGACACCTATATAAATCCTTTTGTATACTCAATACATTAGTAACATTTTTTTTTGCTAGATGGTTAACAAAAATAGCTGAGACTGTTTTAGTGCAGAGTTCTATCAGACCTTCAAAGAAGACCTAATACCAATTCTCATGCTTATGTTTTTACCCTGTCTGTTTAAATGGTTTGTACCCAAATAAAATGTTCCACATAGGCTCTTCCAATAGCTCTCACCCTACAACAGTTACATTTGTTTTTAATACCTCTGCAAAAGACCTTAAGATGCTGAGGAAAAGGTGACTAAAAGAAGCCTTCATCTATTTCACCCTAGGACAAATACAGTTCTCTAGGTTAGTCTTTGATTTTCCCCTGTTCCTTCCTTCAATGTTCCCTGTTGCTTCTGCTAGTTAATTTTGGTATGACAGTCTCGGCAATGGGACCAGTCAGTCACTTTCTCCCTGGATCAACTCTATGTCCACTTTCTCTCACTGGCCCACTGTGTCTCTCCTACTACAACTTCTCTCCCTCCCTCAACCTTCCCAGAAAATCTTTCAGTTCTACTCTGTAACCAAATCAGCTACTTACAGCCATCTAATTAGTATTTTCGAAGTCTCTTTGGGGATATAGGACAGCATCATATGATCTACCACAGCCAGTCAAGTCTAGACTTTCCCCTGCTACATGACCAGAGGACTCTCTTTCTTTTCTTTTCTTTTCTTTCTTTTCTTTTCTTTTCTTTTCTTTTCTTTTCTTTTCTTTTCTTTCTTTCTTTCTTTCTTTCTTTCTTTCTTTCTTTCTTTCTTTTGGATATTTTATTTATTTACAATACAGATGTCATCCCTTTTCCCTATTTCCCCTCCCTAGAACCCCCTATCACATCCCTCTTCCTCCTTTATGCTTTTATCCATTTTGATTACACGCATGCTTAATGTTAGTTCTAGGTTGAGGGTCTAGCAATACAATAGATACAAATAGTTAAGGAACAAGCAATAAACATAAATAGTCAAAGAAAAAGCAAGGCATTACACCCAATTATGTGAACACTCCCATGATCACTGTTTCTAAGAGCTTATTAGGATGACCAAAGTATCTGAGCCTACTTCCCTGTCCTTGCTCAAGGTCATTTTCATGTCTAAAGCCTACTTACTTGTTCTAGCCTAAAATTTAGATTCCTTTGTTCTAGCTTAAGATTTAGATTCCTACCTGAAATTACTTCTTTTTTTAGCCTAATGTCAGATTCCTGCCTGAAGCCTACTTCCTTGTCATTGGCCAATGTCATATTCCTGCCAAGCAGCCCATTAGCCCAGAACTACCACCTCTGAAAATGACTCAGCAGAGACCCTGTGGAAGGACTACACTTCCTAGCTAACTTTGTGTACTATGGAAGTCATTTCTGCCTCTATAAAGGGCTGCATCCCATTTTCTTCTGTAGGCCTTTGGGCCATTGGCACACAAGAGTGACAAAGTACCCCCTTAGTGGAATAAATGATCCCACCTAAGCTCAGACCAAGGCTCTCTTCTTTCTAAGTTCTCTCTTTCTCTAGTTGCTTTAATAATCTAATACTCTGCATCCCCAAGGTTAGGATTCAAGATGCAAGGTGCCAAACATTGCTTTCTACACAGGTACTAGTGATCAGAACTTAATTTTACTAACAAATCAGTCTGCCTTCATCTTGTGCTTGAAAGCTATCTTATAGTAAAGACAGACTAGATTCATTATTCTTATTATGAATTATTATGATTAAATCTGTTTTTCAAGGATTGGGCTATTCCCCCGTCTGTAACCTTAACTGCAAATGATTCTGTACTTTCTATTCCAGGAAATGGCAACCATGCCTTTGTTTCAAAGGTTATTATGACTACATATTGTTATGACTACCTTCTTAGGACCACTTTGCAATCATGTGTTTGGTTCACAGAAGGATGTTGTGACCAATTGTTTATGTTCTGTATCTGTAACCCTGCCTATTTACCTGTCACATCCCCCATTTGTAAGCCTCCTACCCCCAAATTATAAAAACACTTCTCTTGGCCATGTATAATGCTAACTCTTGAACTTCAACTAAGGTGGAGGCAACCAGTATACAGGAATAAATAGCTTTCTTTAATTAATTGCTTGCTTAAATTAATTTGGCCATGGTGATTCAGGTCTGTGGTCTTTCTCTTCACATCTTTGGTATTAACACATTATGTTTGAATGTGGATCACTTTGCCCACTGAGTCTTCTCCCCAGTCTTGTTGACATCTTTCATATAGGAATATATTGAGATACAGTAAATTCTATTAATGAATTCTGAGAGGAGATCCCTTCCTTTTAAAAATAGTTTCCCAGTTATATATATATGGGAAATATTTACTTCTGATCTCTTCTATAAGACACAACACAACTCTTGGGTGCTTGACTTTAATCAGTACCTTAATTTAGAGTCCTTGTTATGTGAGGAAAGAAGAATGACTCTAAGTCACTTAAACTAAAGACTCTTGAATTTTGGAGGTCAGCCAATGTCCTTGGGGTTGCTGCCAGCTTTAGGCCCTCCTCCACAGGCTAAATTCACTCTGGGATCCCTTGCTCTGAATACTTTCTTATGCTCTTGTGAGCTTAGCTATGCCTTTAAAATAATTTTGAAAAATACTTTCTATCAGGATTTCAAAGTGTTTCATGAAGTTGAGGTTTCCAGAAATGGAGCTTGTGATACTACTAGATAGAGAATTCCCATTTTAAATATTTCAATGCTCTACTTTTCTGGTCATCTTTGTCCATGCAATAAATATCCAAGCTTAATGCTTATTCATTTTTATTCATTTTCTAAATGAATAAATTAATCATTTGGTCGGGGATGGGCAGGATAGTCTATCCATTAGTCTATCAATTCAGTTTACTTGCAGGTGTTCAGTTGCAGCTTGACTGGTTTAGAGGATCTGATCAGTGTTTATCCATTTGTCTGGAGCATCTCTCCAGATTCACAAGTTGAACCTCTTCTTTTCTTTGGGAGTGTATGTGAAAACTAAATCTTTAGGGAACAGTTGACCCTGACGAAAGTCACATGATGGGACTCCCTGTGATAGGACTGGAAGCCTCAAGGAAGAGGAGGTGGGTGATATAGGGTTGTACGACAATGTGATTTTATTTAATGTCAATGAACTGTGCACTTAAAATGGTTATGGTCGTAAATGATATGTTATGTGTGTTTTATTAAAATACAAATATATAATGGGATTACACTGCATGAACCAAACACTTTGGTCCAGTCAGAAGAGTCTAAGAGTTGCTAATTTACACCTTGAAACATTTAGTAATAATTTCAATAGCCAGAATGGGACCTCTAGGAAGGAGTGGAGTCAGCATTGTGATCTAAGCAATAATAAATAAATTCAGCACTTTGATTTTTACAAAAGCTTTGGGTTATTTTTGTTTCCAGGCAGGAAAACAGTTACAATCACTTCCCACGGAGGTTCAATTTTACAATTTTATTTGAATGTGTATGTTGTAAACTTTCATATAACAATTGAGAGAATGATTTATTCAGTTTGTCAAGGGAAGTAGTATATCATAGAACAAAGAAGAGCCTGTTATTCAGAAAAGGGAGCAAAATGCATTTAAAGCTTTAGGAGTAAGAAGGGAATTTGTAGTGCTACCCAAAATGGATTGACTGTGTGAGAGCACGTAGGCTTGTCTTGGTGGAAAATAATAGCCTAAAATATAAATGGACAAGCTGATGGTAAAATAAAACTGTTGAATTTTGGAGACCAAGCATAGGGTTCTAGTACCTCCTGGTGGACTTAGCAGAATGGATTGCTCTTTCTTCTCTTTTAATAGCAGGCTCCAGGAAAAGGAGAGTGAGCACAAAGTTCCGTGTACACACACACATTTTCCAACATTGCTCCTAATGCCAGTGTCCACAGTAAGAGTGCATGAAAAACCACTGTGCATGAATAAGCTGGCATAGCACATGAACACAGCACAGACACCTTGGACCCAGAGTGCTAAGGAAATCCAGTAGTTAACTTGACAGCACATGCATACCACGATTCATTAACATGAAAGAAACAGCCAAAACATTTGAACCTTGGTAACTTTTTTTTTTTTAAGTTTAGATTTAAAATTTTCTAAACGTTCTTGCATGTTTTTATTAGAAGTCAAAATTTACAGTGGAAAAAATAAAAGCGACACTACCAAGAGTGTGATTTATGACTTCATGATTTAAAGAGAAGAGCTGTATTATTAGAAGTGAACTGGAAAGATTAACATGAATTCATACTGGTTCTTGAGGTTGAGGTTGAAATCTTGGAGGTAAAAAAGGATGGAGGACTTCATTTAAAGTCCTGTGTGCTGGCATGGCTTAGGGCCAAGTTCATCCTGCGATGTGCTCCACTGCCCAGGACGACCAACCTCTTAGAAAATAGCTGATCTAGGGCCATGAAGAAAGGAAACATTCTGAGATTGATGGTGTTGTGTCAAAAGACCACAAGAACCAATTTAGGGCATGCTTGAGATAATCTGAGTACCAAAAGGAGGATAATAGCTGTGGTCAATGGACACACCATAAATCTGAAAAACGATTGGTTCATAACGATGTACAAAAGAGAAAGGCTGCCCTAAGTGCTTATTCTTGTTGCTCAATCATTTTAGTGTTGTTGACTAATTTATTGTGTTGCTGAAATGTATAGTAGCCAAACAGTAAATACTTCAGCTCAGTATTTTCTGACTCAAAGGGAGCATAAATAGAATGAGGCTTTTAAGCTTTGAATTTGCAGCAGACATCAAAATATTTAAATTGACTTTAAATTATGTACATATGCATGCAAGTATATAATTTAATATAAATTACCAGTAGTATAAATGAAAAATTATATGATATAATTCAATTAATATTTGTCATTCCACAGAGTTTGTGGAAGATGGCTTCAGTATCTCCTTATAGCAACCAGTGTTTGAGGTTGACCAAGTTCCAGATATAAAATGATCTAGCATTTTTATAACTTATGTATATTCTCTTATACTTTAACAATCTCTAAGTTATTCAGAATAATGCAATTTAAATGTCATGTTCAGTGGTTAAACTGTATTATTTAGGGGAAAAGAACAAAAAATATTTTTGAACGTATTTACTATAATTTTTAAATAATATTTTTATATTCATTGATATTGGTTGAATTCATGACTGTGCAACGGTCCATATTATAAAAGACCATTTGTGTTTTAAAGAATTTTACAGTTGTAAGAATAAGGAAAAAATTAAGTGTCATCATATTGAAGTAATTAAGCCTTGTCTCAGAGTTCTGTCCAATAGGAACTCCCTAGAAGAAAGAGAAAGGTATTTATGTAACTTCCACTTTACCAAGTTGAGTGAAAGTCTCTTAAAGAGCACAAGGATAAGATCAGTTAAATTCATGGGTGTATCTTTGTAGATGCATGAAATTGTTCATAACAAAAATCTGGGTTTAACTATTAATCTTAACCATGTTAAGAATTAGTATTCTTATATTAACATTAAGCTGTGTTCTCATATTTCTTTATTTTTTATTCAATGAAGTTTATTTAAAAACACAATATATTATATATAATTTTAATGAAGGAAAAGTAGAACAGTGTCAGCAAAGAAATTATATCATAAAAAGGAACAAAGTCACTAAGAAGCTAATCAAGCAATGGTGTTTCACAAAGGGAACACAAGATGTTGTAAGGGAATCACAGGCCCAGCACACAAACCACCTTGGGACTGTAACAATTCCAGTCTGTTAGGGGAGAAAAGCCAAGTCCCCAGGAATCTTAACTCCTGGCCCCAGCTCCAGCCCCAGACTGGACTGCTCCTGAGCAAAGACATCCATCTAGATTCTTTTTGTCCTTCTATCAGGGCCTCTGGAAAACCTTGAATCAGCTTGGCTCTCAACAATTGCCAATGTTGTTTATTCAGGATCCAGCAAAATAGTCACTCTTTTTCAAGGTCTTTGAAGAAAGGTTGCTAACAGTCTCAAGGCTGCTACCTCATATCCTTATCTCACCACACTGACCCTCTCTGAAGATATGACACAGAAATTTTTGCACAATAACTACAAAGTGCTATTATTCGGATATCCATGGTTGAGTGTGGACCATTCCAAACAAACAGATTACAGAGAGTCTCCAGCTGCTTGGATCATTTGATAAAAGCATCTTAGCAAGTCTGCAAGGCCTTGGTCATGGGTTTCTTTCCTGTACTGGTGATGAGCAGCAGTAAATTGATAATGCAGACACAATTGCATTATTGTTCCTTGCACTGAATTTGGATCTCCAACAGCCATGTAAAAAGCCAGGCACAGAAGTGCACTGGTAAAGCAGAGATGGACATTGTCCAGCTACTCTAGTGACATCATTGAGCTCCATGTTCAGTGAGAAACTGTCAAAGATCTTTTCATGAGGTTCCTGAAGCTTCTTGGGGCTTCTGAGTGGACTCGGCTGGTTGGTTATCTTTGAAGTTTCTTCTGGATTGAACTGCCCCTGCTGATTCCTGTGTGGTGTCCGCTGAGTGGACTGGATGGCTACTGCTTATCTAAACCATGAATTTTTGTGTGCTTTTTGTTTATAGATTGATTATGTGATTTGTGATTGTAAACTTTGTAGATGCCAACACCTTGCCACAGTGTCACACAAACCTGTATAACCTGTGTGGCTTCAGTCTCACATCAATATGCAACTTCCAGTTACTTTCCAGGCACAAGGAGTCAAAGTGGCACCATAGTCATTATGTGGGCTCAAGGTGAGCTGGTGTGTGAAAAATAGCAACAGCAATAGCAGACAACAGGTGCCTAAGGTTCTTTAGATGACAGCTAAGTCTTGTTGATGATCAATAAGATAATCCCCAGCTGCACCGAGCCTTGTGGTTCAGACTATGTTACCAGTTGAGATGTGGAAGGTCCCAAACCCTGCTTTCTATTGACTTGTCAATTAATTTTCAATTATTTTCTTTTAAGTCCATGAATGACTTCTACAAAGTCTCAAGAGAAAACAATGTGATGGTGGACATGATCCAAGTTAAATCTCTATATTTCTTGTTTTCTTCAACTGTTGTGCTTAACTTTCTGTGCATTGCCTGCACATTTGCAAAATTACACATCTGAAGGCATAAATTATTCTTAACCTATTTTAAGAAGGATTCAACCTCCCTTCTAGCCCACCACTCACCAGAGGTAGTAGAAAAGAAAAGTTACTAGGACACAGGGGAAGTAGACCTGTTGAGAAATAGTTCTTTGGGGACAATCTAATCTTCACTGTCAGGATAATCAGTCCAGTTCTCTAGCAAAACACCAACATCAATCTTCATCCTTTTGAATTGCTTATTTTAATTTTTGAGATTATAAGTACACCATTTTCCCATTTATTCCTTATTCCAAACACTCTCACATACTTTCCCTGCTCTTTTTCAAATCAGGGTCTCTTTTATATTTCATTAGTAATTTTTACTAGTTTTGAAGCATTTGAAACCCTAGGTTATAACCCCAACTCTGGGTAATTCCTTTAACTTGTGCATACCACGTAAGTTATGAAAGACCTAGAAAGGGAGTACCTAACTTTGACTACTCTGTAGCAGCAGTAGCTGTTATTTGTTTACTTGTTTGGTATCTTAATTTTTATTAATCTTTTCAATAAAGACATTTGGGTTTGTAGCTCTTTCCACTTTCTTCTTCCCTCTTCTCTCCTCCCTTCTCCCCACCCTCTCTCCTCTTATTTTTCTCCTTTTTTTAAAAGGTAGATTCTTTTCTCATATACTACATACTGATTACACTTTCCCCTCCTTTCACCTCTTCTCTTGCCATGTAGCCCATGCTGGCCTTGAACTTGACCCTGTGTGCCCAGATTACAGATGTGTATCACTAGGCTGACCCTCACCTTCTTCATTTTCAAGTTCTTCGTTTTACTATCATGTATAATTTGAGTCTTGAATTCTTCTCTAATCAATTTGGACATAGCCTTTAGCTTTCTCTATATAAAATTTGTATACTGTTAAAAACATTCATTTCACTTGTGATTTATTTTTTGCTCTTGTATTTAATGTGTACCTAAATGTTTTTTAACTTTGATTAATACCTGAATTATATTTTGGTCTAATATGTGGTCCGTGTGCTACGGATTATTTTATTAAGGTGTGGGTAGTTGTTTTACAGTTTGCACAGGGTAGAGTTCTTTTTCCTAGTTCTTTTTATCTTCTCCACCTGTTACAGAGCTTGCCATTTGTATTTGTGCAGACTGAATTCGGTCCATTCACACAGATTTTTTTTTAACTTTCATAACATCGATCCCCAAAGGCAATTGCTTTCTTGAGGGGTGTTCTGATATTAACTGTCACACAGCTACCCCTTTTCCTTTTGGATATGCTGCTAGCCACCCCATCTTTAATCTCTGGTGGGTGGGCTACACTATTTTCCTTCCAGGTTCTGGTATTTTCTGTTCCCACTAACAATGCACAGGGCTCCAACTCAGGTCACCAATATCTTGTTAGTTGACATCCCCTTGGTTTGAGGTGATGTTACCTCCTCTGTCTAGATTTTTCCTTGAGACACATAGGTATGGGTAAACTAGAAGACGGTCATAAAGTAGAAGTTATAATATCTTTGTACTTTGAATGTTAGTACAGATAAGGTTACAAACAAAATACAGAATTTCCAAAGTTTAAATTTTAGAAAAGTTACTTTTTAGAAAGAATATGTCCGATTCTGCATAGGACATAGATGTGTTTTAAAACCACATGTGGCTATATTTGGGGCACACTGATTTTCTCATTCTTTTTTACTTGCTAGATAAGACAATATTAAGTGCAATGTGCCAGGCTCTGTTGTACCCTGTAGAATAGGAGCCTGATTTAGCCTTGGGTATGGCCCTCACAGATCTGTCACAACACCAGCATCCTTAAATGTCCTCAAGCCTTTCTGACTCCTGGGACAGGATGTATTTGGCTCTGTAATGGGGGTGGAGAGAATCAAGGCACCCAACAGCATGTCCATATATTTAATACTGGAGGTTAGGAGACACCGAGAGACCTAGGCAGATGGATTCTAAAACATTCTTGTGGTCTCCTCTCAGCCTTATACATTCTAGTTTACCCTTCCTGTTTGCCTCTTCTTCCAGGTTTCTGGCCCAGATAACTTTCAGTCTGCTGCACAAGAGTCTCACAGTGATGCCCTGGAGTCCTCACAAGGTCAAATCCATGAAATACATTACATGGGTCCAGATACACACACTTCTGGATTAGTCTTTTTACTAATCTTACTTCTGAGAACAAATCCTGAAGAACATAGGCTGGAGTGAGCTGTCAGCATTTTTCTTTGGGGGCACTTGGGTCTCAAGGATGTCATGTCGTTAGTCCAAGGTTATGTAATTAACAAGTAGTAGTAGAAGAAGCAAGGCCTGCTCCTTTTATTTTTACATCCAAAAGGTTTAGTCAGATTAATCTGTTTTATGAAATACAATACAGAAATTACACATGTGTGGAATATTAATTGATTGATGAGTGTCACATTGAAAACAAGCAAGGTAATTAATCTAATTCTGCACTGGTGATTAGGTCTCGTTAATACTATATTTAGTACGAGAGCATCTAATTTCTTTTAAGAGACATAGATAAATTGGAGGAATTTTTAGAAGACTAACCAACCAAAGGGGGATTTAGGAAGAAGAAATGCTAATGAAACAATTCAAGTAATGAAGTATTAAGAAAAAAACCCTGGGGTTCCAGTTAGAGGATAAGAACCTATTAAATTTACAAAACTGTAACAGGGGAGAGAAAAGTTAAAAGGTCGATAGAACTAACAAAAATATTGTAAGATTACATAAACATAGCATTCTGTATTCTAGAAATGCACAAAAGGTTTACACTTCTCCAAAACTACCAGTTAAAGATTGGGCATTTCAAATCATTTCAAATACATGAGATGACCCAGCCCAGTGGTCTGCTCTCCACCACTTACACATAGCCCACCAACTCCAAGACACATATCTCTTTCATGTTTTAATCCTAACGAATTTAGGATGCATCTTTATTTAACTAGCATATGAACCATTGGTGTGTATAATAATCAAAAAGTGTTTATTGTTTGTAACATGCAGTCGTTTTGTTATTGGGAACAACTCAATCAATCTATGTTTTACTTTCCTTATCTCCAAAGTAGCACAATAAAAGCACCTTTCTTACAAGACTGTTTCGGGGCAAGAATGAGAAAGTTCTGTAGTATGCATAGGGAGAAGTAGTTATCTCTGGGATAAGGGTGCTGCACAGCAGGCCGCATCAGAATGTGGTGGCTCAAAGCACAACAACCACTCTTCCTTTCAGATCAATACATCTAAGTGTGATAAGCTCCTGGGGCCCCCTTCTTCCTATTGTGCCCACTGTACATGAGAAATAAGGTTCTGCTCTTAGATGGTTTCTTTCACTAATTCAGAACGATGCCTGGAACAGTCCTTGCTTCATGTTCTCTTTGTGTCCTGTACAGTACCTTGGCTAGCTATTATATTAATGACATATTTATGTTAGGAAATCTTAGAGCTGAGCTAGGCTCAGCCAACATCATGTTTTGGCAATTGTCCAGGGCTCATACACGAATGTAGATGGATATGGAGCTTGGGATGTTCAGCTGCTTCTAAAACCGATCTGCCATACACAGGTCCTGGCTTATAGCAAATACTCAGCAAATAATACATTTCATTGTTGTTATCAACCAAGGTCCTCAGGAATGACAAAGAGAGTCAACCTAATTTAGTCCAGCTTGGTGGAAGGGAAGAGCATGGAGGACTGTTTCTGAAATGGCTCAATGCCACCAGTATATATGATTATATCTATTGAAGTCTTTGAAGCACTGGGTCTCAGAGTAGAAGAGGTGAAGACATTCAAATCCAACTCATCTATCTTGACGTGTTCAAAATCATCTGGCAGAAGAGCATGGGTGTCCAGTTCTCATGCAATGTTCTTTTAAAAACAAACTTCTAACTCTCCTTCAAGTACACTTAGAAGGGTAAGAGAAAAGTCCTATTTAAAAAACAGCAAAATACAACAGATGAACACAAGACAATCCTATAAGTTCCTAAGTGTTCAATCATAAATCTACATTTGTTCATTATGCCACTTTGAGTGTAAGCCTTGTCTCTTAGAATTTGTAAGTTCTTTTCAGTGATGACTAAATCTTGGATGGTACCAAGAATAGCTCCCCGTTTTTCCTGACAGCCATCTATATTCTACTTGTATGAGACACAGAGACTTTATTGAGCCTTGTAATAATGGGCAGCATGTGAAATTCAGATTCCCTTTGCTTTCCAAGGAGGAGAGAGCAGGGATAACATTTCTGTTAGTTTAGAAGTTAAAAACAATGAAAAAGAGCTGATTGGCATTTAAATACTTGGCAAACTGGGTTCATTATCTCAAAGAATACATGTGGAATTATAGGACGCCGATGACACTAGAAATATTTATTTTCAAATAAAATCATGTCATTCAGAAGCACAACGTTCAAATGTTTAGTAAAGTCATTTATTAGTTTCTCTCTGAACAAGAACCATTCACACCACACCTTATACTTACTTCTACTGGGGTGACTTTAGGTGTGCTGTTTGCTTACATATTCTCAACTGCACATTTACTGGAGCACTGTCAGAGGTGGCTGGTTGTTTTCTGCTCCCTGGAGCTGAAGGAAACCTGTCAGGGTGACCTGGGTGCCTTGTTTGTGTTGAACCTGCAGTGGCTGTCAAGGAGATGTCTATGTAAGACTGGCCTCTAGCTAGTTTCACTGTCTAAGAACCTTAGGGCTTCAAATTCCCACAGAATCTATCTTTTGTTTTTGTCTTGCCTTCACTTTTATCTCCTTCCCATTGCTTATCCCTCCTACAGTGCATACACACAGGCAGCTGATAGTGTTTTCTTATCTTGGGAGATGAGCTTTGGCTAGTTGCCTGCTTGTATTCTTTTACTGCT